>OU026098.1:14620000-14628737 GCA_907269075.1 Idaea aversata | reverse complement strand
GGGCGGCCCTGGCATAGTGAGCTATGCTAGGGCGGAGCCCTAGGCCGCGCATGCGCCCGGAGCCTCGCGTGCCGCGCATGCGCCCGGAGCCTCGCGTGCCGCGCATGCGCCCGGAGCCTCGCGTGCCGCGCATGCGCCCGGAGCCTCGCGTGCCGCGCATGCGCCCAGAGCCTCGCGTGCCGCGCATGCGCCCGGAGCCTCGTGTGCCGCGCATGCGCCTGGAGCCCTGGGTAAGTACTACTTTGTCGGACGACTTTTTGTCGGACGAGTTTTTGTCGGACGACTTTTTGTCGGACGACTTTTTATCGGACGACTTTTTGTCGGACTACATTTCGGATGACAGCTGTCCGACATCCGCGTACTGCGCATGCGTCCTGCGTCCGGTGGGTCTTTGACGTCATGCTGCGGCTGTGATGCCTTGGGCTTGTGATATGGTGACCGGACCTAACTGGGCTCGTGCTGTGGTGACTGGATGCGGCTTGGCTTGTGCTATGGTGACTGCGCCCAGCTGGGCTTGTGTTGTGGTGACTGGACCCAGCCAGGCTTGTTTTATGGTGACTGGATGTAGCTGGGCTTGTGTTGTGGTTGCCGGATCCGACTGGGCTTGTGTTATGGTGACTGGACCCAGCCAGGCTTGTTTTATGGTGACTGGATGTAGCTGGGCTTGTGTTTTGGTTGCTGGATCCGACTGGGCTTGCCTTATGGTGACTGCGCACAACTGGGCTTGTGTTGAGGACCCATCTAGGCTTGCACTATGGTGGCTGAACCTGGCTGGGCTCGTGTTATGGTGACTGGATGCGGCTTGGCTTGTGCTATGGTGACTGCGCCCAGCTAGGCTTGTTTTATGGTGACTGGATGTAGCTAGGCTTGTGTTGTGGTCTCTTGACCCAGCCAGGCTTGTGTTATGGTGGCTGGACCCGACTAGGCTTGTGTAACGGTGACTGGACCCAGCCAGGCTTGTTTTATGGTGACTGGATGTAGCTAGGCTTGTGTTATGATTGCTGGACCCGGCTAGGCGAGCGTTATGGTGACTGGATGCAACTAAGCTTGCGTTATGGACCCTGCTAGGCTTGCACTATGGAGACTCAACCCATCTGGGCTTGCTTTATGGTGAGTGGATGTAATTAGGCTTGTATCATGGTGACTGAACCTAATTATTAGACTCATATTATAGTTACTGGACGCAACTAGGCTTGTGTTATGGTTACTGCACACAACTGGGCTTGTGTTATGGACCCAGCTAGGCTTGCACTATGGTGGCTGAACCTAGCTGGGCTCGTGTTATGTGACTGGATGCGGATTGGCTTGTGCTATGGTGACTGCGCCCAACTGGGCTTGTGCTGTGGTGATTGGATGTAGCTAGGCTCATGTTGTGGTCTCTTGACCCAGCCAGGCTTGTGTTATGGTGGCTGGACCTGACTAGGCTTGTGTAACGGTGACTGGACCCAGTCAGGCTTGTTTTATGGTGACTGAATGTAGCTAGGCTTGTGTTATGATTGCTGGACCCGGCTAGGCGTGCGTTATGGTGACTGGATGCAGCTAAGCTTGTGTTATGGGCCCAGTTAGGCTGGCACTGTGGTGACTCAACCCAGCTAGGCTTGTTCTATGGTGACTCGATGTAACTAGGCTTGTATAAAACAGCTATATCTTGGAAGCTATCGATCCTGGACACATGGTTTCTTTGCAGAAGTTATAGGTCTTGTCAAGACCTACATTTCGGATGACAGCTGTCAAACTTTAAACAGCTATATCTTGGAAACTTTTGATCTTAGGTACATGGTTTCTTTGCAGAAGTGATAGGTCTCATCAAGGTCTACATTTTGGGTGACAGCTGTCAAACTTGAAACAGCTATATCTTGGAAACTATTGATCCTAGGCACATGGTTTCTTTGCAGAAGTGATAGGTCTCATCGAGGAGTTCACTTCAACTGACAGCTGTCAAACTTAAAACAGCCATATCTTGGAAACTATTGATCCTAGGCACATGGTTTCTTTGCAGAAGTGATAGGTCTCATCAAGGTCTACATTTTGGGTGACAGCTGTCAAACTTGAAACAGCTATATCTTGGAAACTATTGATCCTAGGCACATGGTTTCTTTGCAGAAGTGATAGGTCTCATCGAGGAGTTCATTTCAACTGACAGCTGTCAAACTTAAAACAGCCATATCTTGGAAACTATTGATCCTAGGCACATGGTTTCTTTGCAGAAGTGATAGGTCTCATCAAGGTCTACATTTTGGGTGACAGCTGTCAAACTTGAAATAGCTATATCTTGGAAACTATTGATCCTAGGCACATGGTTTCTTTGCAGAAGTGATAGGTCTCATCGAGGAGTTCATTTCAACTGACAGCTGTCAAACTTAAAACAGCCATATCTTGGAAACTATTGATCCTAGGCACATGGTTTCTTTGCAGAAGTGATAGGTCTCATCAAGGTCTACATTTTGGGTGACAGCTGTCAAACTTTAAACAGCTATATCTTGGAAACTATTGATCCTAGGCACATGGTTTCTTTGCAGAAGTGATAGGTCTCATCGAGGAGTTCATTTCAACTGACAGCTGTCAAACTTAAAACAGCCATATCTTGGAAACTATTGATCCTAGGCACATGGTTTCTTTGCAGAAGTTATAGGTCTTGTCAAGACCTACATTTCGGGTGACAGCTGTCAAACTTTAAACAGCTATATCTTGGAAACTATTGATCCTAGGCACATGGTTTCTTTGCAGAAGTGATAGGTCTCATCGAGGAGTTCATTTCAACTGACAGCTGTCAAACTTAAAACAGCCATATCTTGGAAACTATTGATCCTAGGCACATGGTTTCTTTGCAGAAGTTATAGGTCTTGTCAAGACCTACATTTCGGGTGACAGCTGTCAAACTTTAAACAGCTATATCTTGGAAACTATTGATCCTAGGCACATGGTTTCTTTGCAGAAGTGATAGGTCTCATCGAGGAGCTCACTTCAACTGACAGCTGTCAAACTTAAAAACAGCCATATCTTGGAAACTATTGATCTTAGGCACATGGTTTCTTTGCAGAAGTTATAGGTCTCATCAAGGTCTACTTTTTGAGTGACAGCTGTCAAACTTTAAACAACTATATCTTGGAAACTATTGATCCTAGGCACATGGTTTCTTTGCAGAAGTGATAGGTCTCATTGAGGAGTTCATTACAACTGACAGCTGACAAACTTAAAACAGCTTTATCTTGAAAACTATTAATCCTAGGTACATGCTGTCTTTGCAGAAGTTATAGGTCTTGTCAAGATCTACATTTTGGGTGACAGCTGTCAAACTTAAAACAACTATATCTTGGAAACTATTGATCCTAGGCACATGGTCTCTTTGCAGAAGTGATAGGCCTCATTGAGTTCATTTCAACTGACAGCTGTCAAACTTAAAACAGCTTTATCTTGAAAACTATTGATCCTAGGTACATGGTTTCTTTGTAGAAGTGATAGGTCTCATTGAGGAGTCCATCTCAACTTACAGCTGTCAAACTTATAACAGCTTTATCTTGAAAACTATTGATCCTAGGTACATGGTTTCTTTGCAGAAGTTATAGGTCTTGTCAAGATCTACATTTTGGGTGACAGCTGTCAAAACTTTACACAACTATATCTTGAAAACTATTGATCCTAGGTACATGGATTTCTTGCAGAAGCTATAGGCCTTGCTAAGATCTACATGTACGTCTCTTGCCGAATGTCACCTTGACCTCCTTACTAACCTTATGAATCAATGTCTGAGAATTTTCCACTTCCCCTTTGCCTGAAAAACAGCGTTTGTGAAAGATCTTCCAAACCAGGTAAAGATGACTACTCAGATATCGGCACATATCGCCCCATTGAACTCATTAATGTTTTGGGTAAACTTCTAGAGAAACTTACCACGAAGAGACTTACCTATCATCAACTAATTAATGGCCTTCACAATGCTCGGCAATTTGGCTTCTAAACACAAATATCCACCCTCGATGCACTTGAGGTGGCCTTGGACACTACCAAAACTACTAAAGATCAGCATCAGCTGGTCATCACTATATCTCTTGATATCTTATACCAAATCGGGGTACTAAAGTTAAGCTAACTTTTGGACCCTCTAAAACACAACTTACTTCATTCTCACTTTCAGCTCAAAAACCTAAAATCACTATGGATAAAAATATTTTATTAATTGTTTATTCTTCAAAATTACTTGGAGTAACTATAGATAAATCTTAAAATCTATTAAACACGTAGACCTTATTGTAAAAACTAATAAAATTTATAGCAAACTATGTAAAAATTTATCTGCCCACTTGGGGCATAAACAGTGATGATATCACTATTTTATGCAACTATGTCATTGAATCCGCTGTAACATACGCTGCCAGCAGTACGTGATCGGCTTCGTACTCTCCAACGTGGCTTACACTAAAACTTTAAGAGCATCCAGAACTACCTCTGCCTACGCAACAACTGCTCTGGCTGTTTTAACCCTCTTACATCTCTTAGTGTTTGAGGTAGCTATCATTGAGCGCACACACTCTTCACTGGTCTTCGTGTATTTCTACTTCCTAACATTACTGTCAACAGACCTGCTAGATCACAGGACCTTCTTCACCCACGCTTTAGAAAACCGATAGAACACTAATCTGCAACTAACTAAAACAACGTCAATGACATCCTTAATTCCTACTCAAACCCCACTCAAATTTACACTGATGGCTGCAAAACTGAAATCGATGATGCTGGTGCAGCCTTTGTAGTAATCCTCCCGGATACTACTTAAACTAACATCATCAGGAAATTTATATTATATAGATTCTGCACTGTACTTCAGGCTGAACTCTCAGCTATTGAAAAAGCTAGAGCCTGGAATTTAGAAAATAATACTTCGTCTAACTCTTTTATTCCCTCTGACTGCCTATCTAGTCCACAAGAAATAAACCCTACAAATTTGACTAACCCCTTCTTGTGGTTGCAACACTTAAAACATCTAATCACTTTCAAATTAGTATTTGAGCAGACTCAGATCTTACTAGTCATGGTTACCACCTTGAATAACTATTTAAATTTAAATCACTCAAACAGATAGATGTCCATTCAACACTCTCACAACTCAAACTATCCAACATTTACTGCGAATGCCCACGTTCTTGTACTGCAAGACATGATTTTCTGCAATCTTGTTTATACTATAAGAGTAATGACCCATTTGATGTAGCAATCGTTACTAATAAAGAAACACTAATTGACCCATTTACTAGATTTGTGTCTGACATCGTCGACAATCTCAAGTAACTTAACAACACTTAATTTTTCTCCTTTATAACCCTAACTTGATTCTCACCATATGGTATCGGTTATCATATAATAATATGGATCGATCACCACATTTTGACACTTAATTCTATTCATCGTTATAAATACTCTCACTTCTCACCACTTCTTTAAAAACTTCAAGGTAATCAGACTTCGGTTTTTAATTTGGTTGTCAGAGCCCATACATGCATCAGTGGGTACCCACACGCGTATCTATATTTTGGAATCTGGAGCTGAGAGCTAAATGGTTGAGTGCGGTGCTGGCAATATTCAAGCGGTAGGTGGAGTGGCCCACCAGAGTACGATCCGTACATACGCGGGGATGTGGCTGTGGGATTGATAGACTTCTTAACCATCTGTCTTCATCCTCACCATCCCCTGTACACCCCCTGCTGCTTGGAATTCCTCAAACGCCTCCCGTCATGCTACAGCTTGAGATCTCCTTGATATTTCCATCCTACGGTGCTGCTCAATTATAAATTATATGGGCGTACTGATGGTCGAGGGCAGCTTTCTGTCAATTCACTCTCTATTGGCTGTCTCATGCAGGTTGGGCGTAGTGTATCATACTCTCGTACTGAACGGCCATTCATCTCGGTGGGTGACTTGATGGACGAACATGGTTGCTGCACTGCGTCTGACTTGGGTGTGACTGGGAAAGTTGAGTGATTGATTACCGCAATAACATTCGCCTGGTTACTCTCCGGGCAGCCCGGCTTTAGGTTAAGCGGAGTTTGCATCGCTCGCCCATCACCGCCGAAATTCGTATTTGTGTTTTATTTAACCCTTACGTAAAAAGATAGCAAGAAAGAGAGGAATAATATTATACTCTGAATAAATACACAGCTGTGTCCTACAAGCGCATTACGCCTGCGTAATAGTTCTGTGAATTATATGAAAACCTGAGTGTATATGTATGTATGTCGCGAGTTAAGCCGCGGGGCACAGTTGGATATCTTTATTTATTTATTTATATATACCCATTTTCAGCCTACGGTCTACAGTGCTGTTTAATTCAACATTAAATGGGCGTGCTGATGGTCGAGGGCAGCTCACTGTCAATTCACTCTCTATTGTCTGTCTCATGCAGGTCGGGCGTAGTGTGTCATACTCTCGTACTGACCGGCCATTCATCTCGGTGGGTGACTTGATGGACGAACATGGTTGCTGCACTACGTCTGACTTGGGGGTGACTGGGAAAGTTGAGTGATTGATTACTGCAATAACATTCGCCTGGTTACTCTCCGGGCAGCCCGGCTTTAGGTTAAGCGGAGTTTGCATCGCTTGCCCATCACCGCCGAAATTCGTATTTGTGTTTTATTTAACCCTTACGTAAAAAGATAGCAAGAAAGAGAGAAATAATATTATACTCTGAATAAATACACAGCTGTGTCCTACAAGCGCATTACGCCTGCGTAATAGTTCTGTGAATTATATGAAAACCTGAGTGTATATGTATGTATGTCGCGAGTTAAGCCGCGGGGCACAGCTAGATATCTTTATTTATTTATTTATATATACTCATTTTCAGCCTACGGTCTACGGTGCTGTTTAATTCAACATTAAATAGGCGTGCTGATGGTCGAGGGCAGCTTTCTGTCAATTCACTCTCTATTGTCTGTCTCATGCAGGTCGGGCGTAGTGTGTCATACTCTCGTACTGACCGGCCATTCATCTCGGTGGGTGACTTGATGGACGAACATGGTTGCTGCACTACGTCTGACTTGGGGGTGACTGGGAAAGTTGAGTGATTGATTACTGCAATAACATTCGCCTGGTTACTCTCCGGGCAGCCCGGCTTTAGGTTAAGCGGAGTTTGCATCGCTCGCCCATCACCGCCGAAATTCGTATTTGTGTTTTATTTAACCCTTACGTAAAAAGATAGCAAGAAAGAGAGAAATAATATTATACTCTGAATAAATACACAGCTGTGTCCTACAAGCGCATTACGCCTGCGTAATAGTTCTGTGAATTATATAAAACCTGAGTGTATATGTATGTATGTCGCGAGTTTAGCCGCGGGGCACAGCTGGATATCTTTATTTATTTATTTATATATACCCATTTTCAGCCTACGGTCTACGGTGCTGCTTAACTCAACATTATATGGGCGTGCTGATGGTCGAGGGCAGCTTTCTGTCAATTCACTCTCTATTGTCTGTCTCATGCAGGTTGGGCGTAGTGTGTCATACTCTCGTTCTGAACGGCCATTCACCTCGGTGGGTGACTTGATGACGAACATGGTTGCTGCACTACGTCTGACTTGGAGGTGACTGGGAAAGTTGAGTGATTGATTACTGCAATAACATTCGCCTGGTTACTCTCCGGGCAGCCCGGCTTTAGGTTAAGCGGAGTTTGCATCGCTTGCCCATCACCGCCGAAATTCATATTTGTGTTTTATTTAACCCTCATGTAGTATGATAGTAAGAAAGTAAGTTAGAGCACAATTAGATTACACCAAGGTAACATTAAGGTAACATCAAGGTAACATGGTAATGTTCAAGGTTCTCGAAAGGTAAATATTAAATATATGTATATATTGGTTGGGTTAAGGTTTAGGAGTGGTTATTTATTTATTTATTTAGTATATTTATATTTATATATTGGTTAGACTGTGGTTGGGTTAGACACACACGACTATTCTGCATAGGGCTGTCACTTATTATTAATAGTTTACTTATTTATTATTACAATTACTCTTAACAAGCACATACAATAGTTAAAATCTCACACACACAGGTACACACCTAAACAGTATAAAATATGTATATTAACACTATTAGTCGGGATAGGTTGGTGTTACCTCAAAATCCTTAAGGGATAAGCTGAGTGATTGATTACTGCGATGGCATTCGCCTGGCTACTCTTCGGACAGCCCGGCTTTGTCACCCACGCTTTTGAAAACCGATAGAACACTAATCTGCAATTAACTAAAACAACGTCAATGACATCCTTAATTCCTACTCAAACCCCACTCAAATTTACACTGATGGCTGCAAAACTGAAAACGATGATGCTGGCGCAGCCTTTGTAGTAATCCTCCCGGATACTACTTAAACTAACATCATCAGGAAATTTATATTATATAGATTCTGCACTGTACTTCAGGCTGAACTCTTAGCTATTGAAAAAGCTAGAGCCTGGAATTTAGAAAATAATACTTCATCTAACTCTTTTATTCCCTCTGACTGCCTATCTAGTCCACAAGAAATAAACCCTACAAATTTGACTAACCCCTTCTTGTGGTTGCAACACTTAAAACATCTAATCACTTTCAAATTAGTATTTGAGCAGACTCAGATCTTACTAGTCATGGTTACCACCTTGAATAACTACTTAAATTTAAATCACTCAAACACTATTAGTTGGGATAGGTTGGTGTTACCTCAAAATCCTTAAGGGATAAGCTGAGTGATTGATTACTGCGATG
>OU026098.1:14210000-14617500 GCA_907269075.1 Idaea aversata | reverse complement strand
GGCGGCCCTGCCATAGTGAGTTATGGTAGGGCGGCCCTGGCATAGTGAGCTATGCTGGGGCGGAGCCCTAGGCCGCGCATGCGCCCGGAGCCTCGCGTGCCGCGCATGCGCCCGGAGCCTCGCGTGCCGCGCATGCGCCCGGAGCCTCGCGTGCCGCGCATGCGCCCGGAGCCTCGCGTGCCGCGCATGCGCCCGGAGCCTCGCGTGCCGCGCATGCGCCCGGAGCCTCGCGTGCCGCGCATGCGCCCGGAGCCTCGCGTGCTGCGCATGCGCCCGGAGCCTCGCGTGCCGCGCATGCGCCCGAAGCCTTGGGTAAGTACTACTTTGTCGGACGACTTTTTGTCGGACGAATTTTTGTCGGACGACTTTTTGTCGGACGACTTTTTCTCGGACGACTTTTTGTCGGACTATTTTTCGGATGACAGCTGTTCGACATCCGCGTACTGCGCATGCGTCCTGCGTCCGGTGGGTCTTTGATGTTGTACTGCGGCTGTGATGCCTTAGGCTTGTGATATGGTGACTGAACCTGGCTGGGCTCGTGCTATGGTGACTGGATGCGGCTTGGCTTGTGCTATGGTGACTGCGCCCGGCTGGGCTTGTGTTGTGGTGATTGGATGTAGCTAGGCTTGTGTTGTGGTCTCTGGACCCAGTTAGGCTTGTGTTATGGTGACTGCACGCAACTGGGCTTGTGTTATGGACCCAGCTAGGCTTGCGCTATGGTGGCTGAACCTGGCTGGGCTCGTGTTATGATGACTGGAGGCAGCTGGGCTTGTGCTACGGTGACCACACCCTGCTGGGCTTATGTTGTGGTGATTGGATGTAGCTAGGCTCGTATTGTGGTCTCTGGACCCAGCCAGGCTTGTGTTATGGTGGCTGGACCCGACTAGGCTTGTGTAATGGTGACTGGATGTAGCTGGGCTTGTGTTGTGGTTGCTGGATCCGACTGGGCTTGCGTTATGGTGACTGCACACAACTGGGCTTGTATTATGGTGACTGGATGTAGCTAGGCTCGTGTTGTGGTCTCTGGACCCGGCCAGGCTTGTGTTATGGTGGCTGGACCCGACTAGGCTTGTGTAATGGTGACTGGACCCGGCCAGGCTTGTTTTGTGGCGACTGGATGTAGCTAGGCTTGTGTTGTGGTTGCTGGATCCGACTGGGCTTGCGTTATGGTGACTGGATGTAGCTAGGCTCGTGTTGTGGTCTCTGGACCCGGCCAGGCTTGTGTTATGGTGGCTGGACCCGACTAGGCTTGTGTAATGGTGACTGGACCCGGCCAGGCTTGTTTTGTGGCGACTGGATGTAGCTAGGCTTGTGTTGTGGTTGCTAGATCCGACTGGGCTTGCGTTATGGTGACTGCACACAACTGGGCTTGTGATATGGACCCAGCTAGGCTTGCACTATGGTGGCTGAATCTGGCTGGGCTCGTGCTATGGTGACTGGAGGCAGCTGGGCCTGTGCTACGGTGACCACACCCTGCTGGGCTTATGTTGTGGTGATTGGATGTAGCTAGGCTCGTGTTATGGTGGCTGGACCCGACTAGGCTTGTGTAATGGTGACTGGACCCAGCCGGGCTTGTTTTGTGGTGACTGGATGTAGCTAGACTCGTGCTATGGTGACTGGACGCAGCTAAGCTTGTGTTATGTGCCCAGTTGGGCTAGCACTGTGGTGACTCAACCCAGCTAGGCTTGTTTTATGGTGACTCGATGTAACTAGGCTTGTATAAAACAGCTATATCTTGGAAGCTATCGATCCTGGACACATGGTTTCTTTGCAGAAGTTATAGGTCTTGTCAAGATCTACATTTCGGATGTCAGCTGTCAAACTTTAAAACAGCTATATCTTGGAAGCTATCGATCCTGGACACATGGTTTCTTTGCAGAAGTGATAGGTCTCATTAAGGTCTACATTTTGGGTGACAGCTGTCAAACTTAAAACAGCTCTATCTTGGAAACTATTGATCCTAGGCACATGGTTTCTTTGCAGAAGTGATAGGTCTTGTCAAGATCTACATTTCGGATGTCAGCTGTCAAACTTTAAAACAGCTATATCTTGGAAGCTATCGATCCTGGACACATGGTTTCTTTGCAGAAGTGATAGGTCTCATTAAGGTCTACATTTTGGGTGACAGCTGTCAAACTTAAAACAGCTTTATCTTGGAAACTATTGATCCTAGGCACATGGTTTCTTTGCAGAAGTGATAGGTCTTGTCAAGATCTACATTTCGGATGTCAGCTGTCAAACTTTAAAACAGCTATATCTTGGAAGCTATCGATCCTGGACACATGGTTTCTTTGCAGAAGTGATAGGTCTCATTAAGGTCTACATTTTGGGTGACAGCTGTCAAACTTAAAACAGCCATATCTTGGAAACTATTGATCCTAGGCACATGGTTTCTTTGCAGAAGTGATAGGTCTCATCGAGGAGTTCACTTCAACTGACAGCTGTCAAACTTAAAACAGCCATATCTTGGAAACTATTGATCCTAGGCACATGGTTTCTTTGCAGAAGTGATAGGTCTCATCGAGGAGTTCACTTCAACTGACAGCTGTCAAACTTAAAACAGCCATATCTTGGAAACTATTGATCCTAGGCACATGGTTTCTTTGCAGAAGTGATAGGTCTTATCAAGGTCTACATTTTGGGTGACAGCTGTCAAACTTGAAACAGCTATATCTTGGAAACTATTGATCCTAGGCACATGGTTTCTTTGCAGAAGTGATAGGTCTCATTGAGGAGCTCATTTCAACTGACAGCTGTCAAACTTAAAACAGCCATATCTTGGAAACTATTGATCCCAGGCACATGGTTTCTTTGCAGAAGTGATAGGTCTCATCGAGCAGCTCACTTCAACTGACAGCTGTCAAACCTAAAACAGCCATATCTTGGAAACTATTGATCCTAGGCACATGGTTTCTTTGCAGAAGTTATAGGTCTTGTCAAGACCTACATTTTGGGTGACAGCTGTCAAACTTTAAACAGCTATATCTTGGAAACTATTGATCCTAGGCACACGGTTTCTTTACAGAAGTGACAGGTCTCATCGAGGAGTTCATTTCAACTGACAGCTGTCAAACTTAAAACAGCCATATCTTGGAAACTATTGATCCTAGGCACATGGTTTCTTTGCAGAAGTTATAGGTCTTGTCAAGACCTACATTTCGGATGACAGCTGTCAAACTTGAAACAGCTATATCTTGGAAACTATTGATCCTAGGCACATGGTTTCTTTGCAGAAGTGATAGGTCCCATTAAGGTCTACATTTTGGGTGACAGCTGTCAAACTTTAAACAGCTATATCTTGGAAACTATTGACCCTAGGCACACGGTTTCTTTGCAGAAGTGACAGGTCTCATCGAGGAGTTCATTTCAACTGACAGCTGTCAAACTTAAAACAGCTATATCTTAGACTTATAGTCCGGTATTACATGAAAATTTTTCTAAGTCGATGTTGTATAATTTGAAAAATTTTACAATTCCATACGACCAAATTTTTCTGAGTCAATGTAATATAATTCGAAAAATTTTACAAGTCCAAGATTCGACAAAATTTTTCTAAGTCGATGAGGTATGATCACAAAAATTTTACAAGTCCACAATATAGTTGCCAAGTGGGTGTCGGGAGGCGTCTCGCTTCCAACATCCGGATCGCGCCTCGCTTCCAGCATCCGTGTTCCGCGCATGCGTCCGGAGCTCGGAAGCACACCCCGCGTCCGGAGCTCGAAGGCCGTCCGCGTACCGCGCATGCGTCCCGCTTCCGGCATCCGTGTTCCGCGCATGCGTCCAGAGCTCGGAAGCACACCCCGCGTCCGGAGCTCGGAAGCCACCCGCGTATCGCGCATGCGCCCCACGTCCAGCGTCCGTGTTCCGCGCATGCGCCCAGAGCTCGGAAGCACACCCCGCGTCCGGAGCTCGAAAGCCGTCCGCGTACCGCGCATGCGTCCCGCGTCCAGCGTCCGTGTTCCGCGCATGCGTCCAGAGCTTGGAAGCACACCCCGCGTTCGGGGCTTGGAAGCCATCTAACGTCCGCGTGCCGCGCATGCGTCCCGCGCCCGGTAAGTCTTTGATGTTGCACTGCGGCTGTGATACCTTAGGCTTGTGATATGGTGACTGGACCTAACTAGGCTCGTGCTATGGTGACTAGATGTTGCTTGACTTGTGCTATGGTGACTGTGCCCAGCTAGGCTTGTGTTGTGGTGATTGGTTGTAGCTAGGCTTGTGCTGTGGTCTCTGGACCCAGCCGGGCTTGTGTTATGGTGGCTGGACGCAGCTGGGCTTGCGTAATGGTGACTGGATGTAGCTAGACTCGTATTATGGTGACTGGATGCAGCTAAGCTTGTGTTATTGGCCCAGTTAGGCTGGCACTGTGGTGACTCAACCCAGCTAGGCTTGTTCTATGGTGACTCGATGTAACTAGGCTTGTATAAAACAGCTATATCTTGGAAGCTATCGATCCTGGACACATGGTTTCTTTGCAGAAGTTATGGGTCTTGTCAAGACCTACATTTCGGATGACAGCTGTCAAACTTGAAACAGCTATATCTTGGAAACTATTGATCCTAGGCACATGGTTTCTTTGCAGAAGTGATAGGTCCCTTCGAGGAGTTCATTTCAACTGACAGCTGTCAAACTTAAAACAGCCATATCTTGGAAACTATTGATCCTAGGCACATGGTTTCTTTGCAGAAGTTATAGGTCCTGTCAAGACCTACATTTCAACTGACAGCTGTCAAACTTAAAACAGCCATATCTTGGAAACTATTGATCGTAGGCACATGGTTTCTTTGCAGAAGTGATAGGTCTCATCAAGGTCTACATTTTGGGTGACAGCTGTCAAACTTGAAACAGCTATATCTTGGAAACTATTGATCCTAGGCACATGGTTTCTTTGCAGAAGTGATAGGTCTCATCGAGGAGTTCACTTCAACTGACAGCTGTCAAACTTAAAACAGCCATATCTTGGAAACTATTGATCCTAGGCACATGGTTTCTTTGCAGAAGTGATAGGTCTCATCAAGGTCTACATTTTGGGTGACAGCTGTCAAACTTGAAACAGCTATATCTTGGAAACTATTGATCCTAGGCACATGGTTTCTTTGCAGAAGTGATAGGTCTCATCGAGGAGTTCACTTCAACTGACAGCTGTCAAACTTAAAACATCCATATCTTGGAAACTATTGATCTTAGGCACATGGTTTCTTTGCAGAAGTGATAGGTCTCATCAAGGTCTACATTTTGGGTGACAGCTGTCAAACTTGAAACAGCTATATCTTGGAAACTATTGATCCTAGGCACACGGTTTCTTTGCAGAAGTGACAGGTCTCATCGAGGAGTTCATCTCAACTGACAGCTGTCAAACTTAAAACAGCCATATCTTGGAAACTATTGATCCTAGGCACATGGTTTCTTTGCAGAAGTTATAGGTCTTGTCAAGACCTACATTTCGGATGACAGCTGTCAAACTTGAAACAGCTATATCTTGGAAACTATTGATCCTAGGCACATGGTTTCTTTGCAGAAGTGATAGGTCCCATTAAGGTCTACATTTTGGGTGACAGCTGTCATACTTTAAACAGCTATATCTTGGAAACTATTGACCCTAGGCACACGGTTTCTTTGCAGAAGTGACAGGTCTCATCGAGGAGTTCATTTCAACTGACAGCTGTCAAACTTAAAACAGCTATATCTTAGACTTATAGTCCAGTATTACATGAAAATTTTTCTAAGTCGATGTTGTATAATTTGAAAAATTTTACAAGTCCAAGATTCGACCCAAATTTTTCTAAGTCGATGTAGTATAATTTGAAAAATTTTACAAGTCCAAAATTTGACCAAAATTTTTCTAAGTCGATGTAGTATGATCACGAAAATTTTACAAGTCCACAACATTTTTGACAAAATTTTTATAAGTTCTGCGTTCCACTGAATTTAGTCTATCTTAATATTTCACTCACTGCACTATGTCTATTAACCATCTTAATTACAGCGACACCTCTTGACAAACATACAAACCTCTTCTAGCTATAATAGAATGATGTTGGTTTTTATTTTGGATGTTTTATAGGATATACTCTTACGAAGTTTAGTTCTGAAAAATTCCGCCTTCGCTCTAACAAACCACCTTAATTACAGCGACACCTCTTGACAAACATACAAACCTCTACTAGTCTTTAACAGAACTATTTCTTTTGAGGAGCTCCGACGCAACTAGGCTTGTGCTATGGTGGCTGTACGCGGCTAGGCTTATGTTATGTTGATTGGACTCGGCTAGGCTTGCGTTATGGTGACTGGACGCAACTGGGCTTGTGTTATGGACCCTGCTGGGCTTGCGCTATGGTGACTCAGCCCATATGGGCTTGCTTTGTGGTGACTGGATGTTGTTGGGCTTGTATCATGGTTACTGAACCTAATTATCGGACTCATATTATAGTGACTGGACGCAGCTAGGCTTGTGTTATGGTGGCTGGACCCAGCTAGGCTTGCGTTATGGTGACTGAGCCCAACTAGGCTTGTTTTATGGCGACTGGATGTAGCTAGACTCGTGCTATGGTAACTGGACGCAGCTAAGCTTGTGTTATGGGCCCAGTTTGGCTGGCACTGTGGTGACTCAACCCAGCTAGGCTTGTTCCATGGTGACTTGATGTAACTAGGCTTGTACAAAACAGCTATATCTTGGAAACTATCGATCCTGAGCACATGGTTTCTTTGCAGAAGTGATAGGTCTCATCAAGGTCTACATTTTGAGTGACAACTGTCAAACTTAAAACAGCTTTATCTTGGAAACTATTGATCTTAGGCACATGGTTTCTTTGCAGAAGTTATAGGTCTCATTAAGGTCTACATTTTGGGTGACAGCTGTCAAACTTGAAACAGCTATATCTTGGAAACTATTGATCCTAGGCACATGGTTTCTTTGCAGAAGTGATAGGTCTTGTCAAGATCTACATTTCGAGTGACAGCTGTCAAACTTTAAAACGCTATATCTTGGAAGCTATCGATCCTGGACACATGGTTTCTTTGCAGAAATGATAGGTCTCATCGAGTAGTTCATTTCAACTGACAGCTGTCAATCTTAAAACAGCCATATCTTGGAAACTATTGATCCTAGGCACATGGTTTCTTTGCAGAAGTGATAGGTCTCATCAAGGTCTACATTTTGAGTGACAGCTGTCAAACTTAAAACAGCTCTTTCTCGGAAACTATTGATCCTAGGCACATGGTTTCTTTGCAGAAGTTATAGGTCTCATTGAGGAGTTCATTTCTACTGACAGCTGTCAAACTTAAAACAGCTGTATCTCGGAAACTATTGATCCTGGGCACATGGCTTCTTTGCAGAAGTGATAGGTCTCATCAAGGTCCACATCTTGGGTGACAGCTGTCAAACTTGAAACAGCTTTATCTCGGAAACTATTGATCCTGGGCACATGGCTTCTTTGCAGAAGTTATAGGTCTCGTCAAGATCTACATTTCGGATGACAGCTGTCAAATTTTAAAACGCTATATCTTGGAAGCTATCGACCCTGGACACATGGTTTCTTTGCAGAAGTTATAGGTCTTGTTTAGATCTACATTTCGGGTGACAGCTGTCAAACTTTAAAACGCTATATCTTGGAAGCTATCGACCCTGGACACATGGTTTCTTTGCAGAAGTTATAGGTCTCATCTAGGTCTACATTTTGGGTGACAGCTGTCAAACTTAAAACAACTATATCTTGGAAACTATTGATCCTAGGCACATGGTTTCTTTGCAGAAGTGATAGGTCTCATCAAGGTCCACATTTTGGATGACAGCTGTCAAACTTGAAACAGCTTTATCTCGGAAACTATTGATCCTGGGCACATGGTTTCTTTGCAAAAGTTATAGGTCTCACTAAGGTCTACATTTTGAGTGACAGCTGTCAAACTTAAAACAGCCTTATCTCGGAAACTATTGATCCTAGGCACATGGCTTCCTTGCAGAAGTGATAGGTCTCATTAAGGTCTACATTTTGGGTGTTAGCTGTCAAACTTAAAACAGCTATATCTCGGAAACTATTGATCCTGGGCACATGGTTTCTTTGCAGAAGTGATAGGTCTCATTGAGGAGTTCATTTCAACTGACAGCTGTCAAACTTAAAACAGCTTTATCTTGAAAACTATTGATCCTAGGTACATGGTTTCTTTGCAGAAGTTATAGGTCTTGTCAAGATCTACATTTTGGGTGACAGCTGTCAAACTTAAAACAACTATATCTTGGAAACTATTGATCCTAGGCACATGGTTTCTTTGCAGAAGTGATAGGTCTCATTGAGTTCATTTCAACTGACAGCTGTCAAACTTAAAACAGCTTTATCTTGAAAACTATTGATCCTAGGTACATGGTTTCTTTGTAGAAGTGATAGGTCTCATTGAGGAGTCCATCTCAACTTACAGCTGTCAAACTTATAACAGCTTTATCTTGAAAACTATTGATCCTAGGTACATGGTTTCTTTGCAGAAGTTATAGGTCTTGTCAAGATCTACATTTTGGGTGACAGCTGTCAAAACTTTACACAACTATATCTTGAAAACTATTGATCCTAGGTACATGGATTCCTTGCAGAAGTTATAGGCCTTGTTAAGATCTACATGTACGTCTCTTGCCGAATGTCACCTTGACTTCCTTACTAACCTTATGAATCAATGTCTGAGCATTTTCCACTTCCCCTTTGCCTGGAAAACAGCGTCTGTGAAAGATCTTCCAAACCAGGTAAAGATGACTACTCAGATATCGGCACATATCGCCCCATTGAACTCATTAATGTTTTGGGTAAACTTCTAGAGAAACTTACCACGAAGAGACTTACCTATCATCAACTAATTAATGGCCATCACAATGCTCGGCAATTTGGCTTCTAAGCACAAATATCCACCCTCGATGCACTTGAGGTGGCCTTGGACACTACCAAAACTACTAAAGATCAGCATCAGCTGGTCATCACTATATCTCTTGATATCTTATACCAAATCGGGGTACTAAAGTTAAGCTAACTTTTGGACTCTCTAAAACACAACTTACTTCATTCTTACTTTCAGCTCAAAAACCTAAAATCACTATGGATAAAAATATTTTATTAATTGTTTATTCTTCAAAATTACTTGGAGTAACTATAGATAAATCTTAAAATCTATTAAACACGTAGACCTTATTGTAAAAACTAATAAAATTTATAACAAACTATGTAAAAATTTATCTGCCCACTTGGGGCATAAACAGTGATGATATCACTATTTTATGCAACTATGTCATTGAATCCGCTGTAACATACGCTGCCAGCAGTACGCGATCGGCTTCGTACTCTCCAATGTGGCTTACACTAAAACTTTAAGAGCATCCAGAACTACCTCTGCCTACGCAACAACTGCTCTGGCTGGTTAACCCTCTTACATCTCTTAGTGTTTGAGGTAGCTATCATTGAGCGCACACACTCTTCACTGGTCTTCGTGTATTTCTACTTCCTAACATTACTGTCAAAAGACCTGCTAGAACACAGGACCTTCTTCACCCACGCTTTAGAAAACCGATAGAACACTAATCTGCAATTAACTAAAACAACGTCAATGACATCCTTAATTCCTACTCAAACCCCACTCAAATTTACACTGATGGCTGCAAAACTGAAAACGATGATGCTGGTGCAGCCTTTGTAGTAATCCTCCCGGATACTACTTAAACTCACATCATCAGGAAATTTATATTATATAGATTCTGCACTGTACTTCAGGCTGAACTCTCAGCTATTGAAAAAGCTAGAGCCTGGAATTTAGAAAATAATACTTCATCTAACTCTTTTATTCCCTCTGACTGCCTATCTAGTCCACAAGAAATAAACCCTACAAATTTGACTAACCCCTTCTTGTGGTTGCAACACTTAAAACATCTAATCACTTTCAAATTAGTATTTGAGCAGACTCATATCTTACTAGTCATGGTTACCACCTTGAATAACTATTTAAATTTAAATCACTCAAACAGATAGATGTCCATTCAACACTCTCACAACTCAAACTATCCAACATTTACTGCGAATGCCCACGTTCTGGTACTGCAAGACATGATTTTCTGCAATCTTGTTTATACTACAAGAGTAATGACCCATTTGATGTAGCAATCGTAACTAATAAAGAAACACTAATTGACTCATTTACTAAATTTGTGTCTGACATCGTCGACAATCTCAAGTAACTTAACAACACTTAATTTTTCTCCTTTATAACCCTAACTTGATTCTCACCATATGGTATCGGTTATCATATAATAATATGGATCGATCACCACATTTTGACACTTAATTCTATTCATCGTTATAAATACTCTCACTTCTCACCACTTCTTTAAAAACTTCAAGGTGATCAGACTTCGGTTTTTAATTTGGTTGTCAGAGCCCATACATGCATCAGTGGGTACCCACACGCGTATCTATATTTTGGAATCTGGAGCTGAGAGCTAAATGGTTGAGTGTGGTGCTGGCAATATTCAAGCGGTAGGTGGAGTGGCCCACCAGAGTACGATCCGTACATACGCGGGGATGTGGCTGTGGGATTGATAGACTTCTTAACCATCTGTCTTCATCCTCACCATCCCCTGTACACCCCCTGCTGCTTGGAATTCCTCAAACGCCTCCCGTCATGCTACAGCTTGAGATCTCCTTGATATTCCATCCTACGGTGCTGCTCAATTATAAATTATATGGGCGTACTGATGGTCGAGGGCAGCTTTCTGTCAATTCACTCTCTATTGTCTGTCTCATGCAGGTCGGGCGTAGTGTGTCATACTCTCGTACTGACTGGCCATTCATCTCGGTGGGTGACTTAATGGACGAACATGGTTGCTGCACTACGTCTGACTTAGAGGTGACTGGGAAGGTCGAGTGATTGATTACTGCGATAACATTCGCCTGGTTACTCTCCGGACAGCCCGGCTTTAGGTTAAGCGGAGTTTGCATCGCTCGCCTATCACCGCCGAAATTCATATATTTGTTTTATTTAACCCTTACGTAAAAAGATAGCAAGAAAGAGAGAAATAATATTATACTCTGAATAAATACACAGCTGTGTCCTACAAGCGCATTACGCCTGCGTAATAGTTCTGTGAATTATATGAAAACCTGAGTGTATATGTATGTATGTCGCGAGTTAAGCCGCGGGGCACAGCTGGATATCTTTATTTATTTATTTATATATACCCATTTTCAGCCTACGGTCTACGGTGCTGTTTAATTCAACATTAAATGGGCGTGCTGATGGTCGAGGGCAGCTTTCTGTCAATTCACTCTCTATTGTCTGTCTCATGCAGGTCGGGCGTAGTGTGTCATACTCTCGTACTGACCGGCCATTCATCTCGGTGGGTGACTTGATGGACGAACATGGTTGCTGCACTACGTCTGACTTGGGGGTGACTGGGAAAGTTGAGTGATTGATTACTGCAATAACATTCGCCTGGTTACTCTCCGGGCAGCCCGGCTTTAGGTTAAGCGGAGTTTGCATCGCTCGCCCATCACCGCCGAAATTCGTATTTGTGTTTTATTTAACCCTTACGTAAAAAGATAGCAAGAAAGAGAGAAATAATATTATACTCTGAATTAATACACAGCTGTGTCCTACAAGCGCATTACGCCTGCGTAATAGTTCTGTGAATTATATAAAACCTGAGTGTATATGTATGTATGTCGCGAGTTTAGCCGCGGGGCACAGCTGGATATCTTTATTTATTTATTTATATATACCCATTTTCAGCCTACGGTCTACGGTGCTGCTTAACTCAACATTATATGGGCGTGCTGATGGTCGAGGGCAGCTTTCTGTCAATTCACTCTCTATTGTCTGTCTCATGCAGGTTGGGCGTAGTGTGTCATACTCTCGTTCTGAACGGCCATTCACCTCGGTGGGTGACTTGATGACGAACATGGTTGCTGCACTACGTCTGACTTGGAGGTGACTGGGAAAGTTGAGTGATTGATTACTGCAATAACATTCGCCTGGTTACTCTCCGGGCAGCCCGGCTTTAGGTTAAGCGGAGTTTGCATCGCTTGCCCATCACCGCCGAAATTCATATTTGTGTTTTATTTAACCCTCATGTAGTATGATAGTAAGAAAGTAAGTTAGAGCACAATTAGATTACACCAAGGTAACATTAAGGTAACATCAAGGTAACATGGTAATGTTCAAGGTTCTCGAAAGGTAAATATTAAATATATGTATATATTGGTTGGGTTAAGGTTTAGGAGTGGTTATTTATTTATTTATTTAGTATATTTATATTTATATATTGGTTAGACTGTGGTTGGGTTAGACACACACGACTATTCTGCATAGGGCTGTCACTTATTATTAATAGTTTACTTATTTATTATTACAATTACTCTTAACAAGCACATACAATAGTTAAAATCTCACACACACAGGTACACACCTAAACAGTATAAAATATGTATATTAACACTATTAGTCGGGATAGGTTGGTGTTACCTCAAAACCCTTAAGGGATAAGCTGAGTGATTGATTACTGCGATGGCATTCGCCTGGCTACTCTTCGGACAGCCCGGCTTTGTCACCCACGCTTTAGAAAACCGATGGAACACTAATCTGCAATTAACTAAAACAACGTCAATGACATCCTTAATTCCTACTCAAACCCCACTCAAATTTACACTGATGGCTGCAAAACTGAAAACGATGATGCTGGCGCAGCCTTTGTAGTAATCCTCCCGGATACTACTTAAACTAACATCATCAGGAAATTTATATTATATAGATTCTGCACTGTACTTCAGGCTGAACTCTTAGCTATTGAAAAAGCTAGAGCCTGGAATTTAGAAAATAATACTTCATCTAACTCTTTTATTCCCTTTGACTGCCTATCTAGTCCACAAGAAATAAACCCTACAAATTTGACTAACCCCTTCTTGTGGTTGCAACACTTAAAACATCTAATCACTTTCAAATTAGTATTTGAGCAGACTCAGATCTTACTAGTCATGGTTACCACCTTGAATAACTATTTAAATTTAAATCACTCAAACAGATAGATGTCCATTCAACAATCGGGCTGGGCTCCGGTTGGTTGGGTCAAATTACTACACTGCACACAAGACTCTATACGGGGCTTCCCCGCAAAGGAAGTCTTAATACATAAGTGGCGGACGCACCATAGCGGCCTTGCATTTTACTTACATACTTACCCTGCAAAGGGAAGTCACTTACTAACCTTGCACAGGTACACACCACAAACAGGGGGGTTGGGTTGGATTACTACACTGCACACAAGACACTATACGGGGCTTCCCCGCAAAGGAAGCCTTAATACATATACGGCGTACGCACTATCATGGTGCGGCCTTGCATTTACTTAACATACTTACCCTGCAAAGGGAAGTCACTTACTGAACTTGCACAGGTACACAATAAACAGTATTAAATATATGTATATAGCCCGACTAGCTACAATGCTGTCCGGTAGCGTGTAGACCTTAGCATGGACCGGGCAGGGTACTAGAAGGGCACCCAATCAAAAAAAAAAAAAACCTAACCTAACCTAACCTAACCTAACCTAACCTAACCTAACCTAACCTAACCTAACCTAACCTAACCTAACCTAACCTAACCTAACCTAACCTAACCTAACCTAACCTAACCTAACCTAACCTAACCTAACCTAACCTAACCTAACCTAACCTAACCTAACCTAACCTAACCTAACCTAACCTAACCTAACCTAACCTAACCTAACCTAACCTAACCTAACCTAACCTAACCTAACCTAACCTAACCTAACCTAACCTAACCTAACCTAACCTAACCTAACCTAACCTAACCGAGTCGCTCTCCACCCGCCGTGGAGAGCGGTCGCGTCCACTGGTGCTCCCCGTGGAGCTGCCAAGTGGGAGTCGGGAGTGCGGTTAGCCCTTTGGGAGGGCAGTGCGGTTAGCCCTCCCATAGCGAGCTATGCTAGGGCGGGCCCTTGCATAGTGAGCTATGCTAGGGCGGCCCTACCATAGTGAGTTATGGTAGGGCGGCCCTGGCATAGTGAGTTATGCTAGGGCGGGCCCTGGCATAGTGAGCTATGCTAGGGCGGCCCTACCATAGTGAGTTATGGTAGGGCGGCCCTGGCATAGTGAGCTATGCTGGGGCGGAGCCCTAGGCCGCGCATGCGCCCGGAGCCTCGCGTGCCGCGCATGCGCCCGGAGCCTCGCGTGCCGCGCATGCGCCCGGAGCCTCGCGTGCCGCGCATGCGCCCGGAGCCTCGCGTGCCGCGCATGCGCCCGGAGCCTCGCGTGCCGCGCATGCGCCCGGAGCCTCGCGTGCTGCGCATGCGCCCGGAGCCTCGCGTGCCGCGCATGCGCCCGAAGCCTTGGGTAAGTACTACTTTGTCGGACGACTTTTTTGTCGGACGAATTTTTGTCGGACGACTTTTTCTCGGACGACTTTTTGTCGGACTATTTTTCGGATGACAGCTGTTCGACATCCGCGTACTGCGCATGCGTCCTGCGTCCGGTGGGTCTTTGATGTTGTACTGCGGCTGTGATGCCTTAGGCTTGTGATATGGTGACTGAACCTGGCTGGGCTAGTGCTATGGTGACTGGATGCGGCTTGGCTTGTGCTATGGTGACTGCGCCCGGCTGGGCTTGTGTTGTGGTGATTGGATGTAGCTAGGCTTGTGTTGTGGTCTCTGGACCCAGTTAGGCTTGTGTTATGGTGACTGCACGCAACTGGGCTTGTGTTATGGACCCAGCTAGGCTTGCGCTATGGTGGCTGAACCTGGCTGGGCTCGTGTTATGATGACTGGAGGCAGCTGGGCTTGTGCTACGGTGACCACACCCTGCTGGGCTTATGTTGTGGTGATTGGATGTAGCTAGGCTCGTATTGTGGTCTCTGGACCCAGCCAGGCTTGTGTTATGGTGGCTGGACCCGACTAGGCTTGTGTAATGGTGACTGGATGTAGCTGGGCTTGTGTTGTGGTTGCTGGATCCGACTGGGCTTGCGTTATGGTGACTGCACACAACTGGGCTTGTATTATGGTGACTGGATGTAGCTAGGCTCGTGTTGTGGTCTCTGGACCCGGCCAGGCTTGTGTTATGGTGGCTGGACCCGACTAGGCTTGTGTAATGGTGACTGGACCCGGCCAGGCTTGTTTTGTGGCGACTGGATGTAGCTAGGCTTGTGTTGTGGTTGCTGGATCCGACTGGGCTTGCGTTATGGTGACTGGATGTAGCTAGGCTCGTGTTGTGGTCTCTGGACCCGGCCAGGCTTGTGTTATGGTGGCTGGACCCGACTAGGCTTGTGTAATGGTGACTGGACCCGGCCAGGCTTATTTTGTGGCGACTGGATGTAGCTAGGCTTGTGTTGTGGTTGCTAGATCCGACTGGGCTTGCGTTATGGTGACTGCACACAACTGGGCTTGTGATATGGACCCAGCTAGGCTTGCACTATGGTGGCTGAATCTGGCTGGGCTCGTGCTATGGTGACTGGAGGCAGCTGGGCCTGTGCTACGGTGACCACACCCTGCTGGGCTTATGTTGTGGTGATTGGATGTAGCTAGGCTCGTGTTATGGTGGCTGGACCCGACTAGGCTTGTGTAATGGTGACTGGACCCAGCCGGGCTTGTTTTGTGGTGACTGGATGTAGCTAGACTCGTGCTATGGTGACTGGACGCAGCTAAGCTTGTGTTATGTGCCCAGTTGGGCTAGCACTGTGGTGACTCAACCCAGCTAGGCTTGTTTTATGGTGACTCGATGTAACTAGGCTTGTATAAAACAGCTATATCCTGGAAGCTATCGATCCTGGACACATGGTTTCTTTGCAGAAATTATAGGTCTTGTCAAGATCTACATCTCGGATGTCAGCTGTCAAACTTTAAAACAGCTATATCTTGGAAGCTATCGATCCTGGACACATGGTTTCTTTGCAGAAGTGATAGGTCTCATTAAGGTCTACATTTTGGGTGACAGCTGTCAAACTTAAAACAGCTTTATCTTGGAAACTATTGATCCTAGGCACATGGTTTCTTTGCAGAAGTGATAGGTCTTGTCAAGATCTACATTTCGGATGTCAGCTGTCAAACTTTAAAACAGCTATATCTTGGAAGCTATCGATCCTGGACACATGGTTTCTTTGCAGAAGTGATAGGTCTCATTAAGGTCTACATTTTGGGTGACAGCTGTCAAACTTAAAACAGCTTTATCTTGGAAACTATTGATCCTAGGCACATGGTTTCTTTGCAGAAGTGATAGGTCTTGTCAAGATCTACATTTCGGATGTCAGCTGTCAAACTTTAAAACAGCTATATCTTGGAAGCTATCGATCCTGGACACATGGTTTCTTTGCAGAAGTGATAGGTCTCATTAAGGTCTACATTTTGGGTGACAGCTGTCAAACTTAAAACAGCCATATCTTGGAAACTATTGATCCTAGGCACATGGTTTCTTTGCAGAAGTGATAGGTCTCATCGAGGAGTTCACTTCAACTGACAGCTGTCAAACTTAAAACAGCCATATCTTGGAAACTATTGATCCTAGGCACATGGTTTCTTTGCAGAAGTGATAGGTCTCATCAAGGTCTACATTTTGGGTGACAGCTGTCAAACTTGAAACAGCTATATCTTGGAAACTATTGATCCTAGGCACATGGTTTCTTTGCAGAAGTGATAGGTCTCATTGAGGAGCTCATTTCAACTGACAGCTGTCAAACTTAAAACAGCCATATCTTGGAAACTATTGATCCCAGGCACATGGTTTCTTTGCAGAAGTGATAGGTCTCATCGAGCAGCTCACTTCAACTGACAGCTGTCAAACCTAAAACAGCCATATCTTGGAAACTATTGATCCTAGGCACATGGTTTCTTTGCAGAAGTTATAGGTCTTGTCAAGACCTACATTTTGGGTGACAGCTGTCAAACTTTAAACAGCTATATCTTGGAAACTATTGATCCTAGGCACACGGTTTCTTTACAGAAGTGACAGGTCTCATCGAGGAGTTCATTTCAACTGACAGCTGTCAAACTTAAAACAGCCATATCTTGGAAACTATTGATCCTAGGCACATGGTTTCTTTGCAGAAGTTATAGGTCTTGTCAAGACCTACATTTCGGATGACAGCTGTCAAACTTGAAACAGCTATATCTTGGAAACTATTGATCCTAGGCACATGGTTTCTTTGCAGAAGTGATAGGTCCCATTAAGGTCTACATTTTGGGTGACAGCTGTCAAACTTTAAACAGCTATATCTTGGAAACTATTGACCCTAGGCACACGGTTTCTTTGCAGAAGTGACAGGTCTCATCGAGGAGTTCATTTCAACTGACAGCTGTCAAACTTAAAACAGCTATATCTTAGACTTATAGTCCGGTATTACATGAAAACTTTTCTAAGTCGATGTTGTATAATTTGAAAAATTTTACAATTCCATACGACCAAATTTTTCTGAGTCAATGTAATATAATTCGAAAAATTTTACAAGTCCAAGATTCGACAAAATTTTTCTAAGTCGATGAGGTATGATCACAAAAATTTTACAAGTCCACAATATAGTTGCCAAGTGGGTGTCGGGAGGCGTCTCGCTTCCAACATCCGGATCGCGCCTCGCTTCCAGCATCCGTGTTCCGCGCATGCGTCCGGAGCTCGGAAGCACACCCCGCGTCCGGAGCTCGAAGGCCGTCCGCGTACCGCGCATGCGTCCCGCTTCCGGCATCCGTGTTCCGCGCATGCGTCCAGAGCTCGGAAGCACACCCCGCGTCCGGAGCTCGGAAGCCACCCGCGTATCGCGCATGCGCCCCACGTCCAGCGTCCGTGTTCCGCGCATGCGCCCAGAGCTCGGAAGCACACCCCGCGTCCGGAGCTCGAAAGCCGTCCGCGTACCGCGCATGCGTCCCGCGTCCAGCGTCCGTGTTCCGCGCATGCGTCCAGAGCTTGGAAGCACACCCCGCGTTCGGGGCTTGGAAGCCATCTAACGTCCGCGTGCCGCGCATGCGTCCCGCGCCCGGTAAGTCTTTGATGTTGCACTGCGGCTGTGATACCTTAGGCTTGTGATATGGTGACTGGACCTAACTAGGCTCGTGCTATGGTGACTAGATGTTGCTTGACTTGTGCTATGGTGACTGTGCCCAGCTAGGCTTGTGTTGTGGTGATTGGTTGTAGCTAGGCTTGTGCTGTGGTCTCTGGACCCAGCCGGGCTTGTGTTATGGTGGCTGGACGCAGCTGGGCTTGCGTAATGGTGACTGGATGTAGCTAGACTCGTATTATGGTGACTGGATGCAGCTAAGCTTGTGTTATTGGCCCAGTTAGGCTGGCACTGTGGTGACTCAACCCAGCTAGGCTTGTTCTATGGTGACTCGATGTAACTAGGCTTGTATAAAACAGCTATATCTTGGAAGCTATCGATCCTGGACACATGGTTTCTTTGCAGAAGTTATGGGTCTTGTCAAGACCTACATTTCGGATGACAGCTGTCAAACTTGAAACAGCTATATCTTGGAAACTATTGATCCTAGGCACATGGTTTCTTTGCAGAAGTGATAGGTCCCTTCGAGGAGTTCATTTCAACTGACAGCTGTCAAACTTAAAACAGCCATATCTTGGAAACTATTGATCCTAGGCACATGGTTTCTTTGCAGAAGTTATAGGTCCTGTCAAGACCTACATTTCAACTGACAGCTGTCAAACTTAAAACAGCCATATCTTGGAAACTATTGATCGTAGGCACATGGTTTCTTTGCAGAAGTGATAGGTCTCATCAAGGTCTACATTTTGGGTGACAGCTGTCAAACTTGAAACAGCTATATCTTGGAAACTATTGATCCTAGGCACATGGTTTCTTTGCAGAAGTGATAGGTCTCATCGAGGAGTTCACTTCAACTGACAGCTGTCAAACTTAAAACAGCCATATCTTGGAAACTATTGATCCTAGGCACATGGTTTCTTTGCAGAAGTGATAGGTCTCATCAAGGTCTACATTTTGGGTGACAGCTGTCAAACTTGAAACAGCTATATCTTGGAAACTATTGATCCTAGGCACATGGTTTCTTTGCAGAAGTGATAGGTCTCATCGAGGAGTTCACTTCAACTGACAGCTGTCAAACTTAAAACATCCATATCTTGGAAACTATTGATCTTAGGCACATGGTTTCTTTGCAGAAGTGATAGGTCTCATCAAGGTCTACATTTTGGGTGACAGCTGTCAAACTTGAAACAGCTATATCTTGGAAACTATTGATCCTAGGCACACGGTTTCTTTGCAGAAGTGACAGGTCTCATCGAGGAGTTCATCTCAACTGACAGCTGTCAAACTTAAAACAGCCATATCTTGGAAACTATTGATCCTAGGCACATGGTTTCTTTGCAGAAGTTATAGGTCTTGTCAAGACCTACATTTCGGATGACAGCTGTCAAACTTGAAACAGCTATATCTTGGAAACTATTGATCCTAGGCACATGGTTTCTTTGCAGAAGTGATAGGTCCCATTAAGGTCTACATTTTGGGTGACAGCTGTCATACTTTAAACAGCTATATCTTGGAAACTATTGACCCTAGGCACACGGTTTCTTTGCAGAAGTGACAGGTCTCATCGAGGAGTTCATTTCAACTGACAGCTGTCAAACTTAAAACAGCTATATCTTAGACTTATAGTCCAGTATTACATGAAAATTTTTCTAAGTCGATGTTGTATAATTTGAAAAATTTTACAAGTCCAAGATTCGACCCAAATTTTTCTAAGTCGATGTAGTATAATTTGAAAAATTTTACAAGTCCAAAATTTGACCAAAATTTTTCTAAGTCGATGTAGTATGATCACGAAAATTTTACAAGTCCACAACATTTTTGACAAAATTTTTATAAGTTCTGCGTTCCACTGAATTTAGTCTATCTTAATATTTCACTCACTGCACTATGTCTATTAACCATCTTAATTACAGCGACACCTCTTGACAAACATACAAACCTCTTCTAGCTATAATAGAATGATGTTGGTTTTTATTTTGGATGTTTTATAGGATATACTCTTACGAAGTTTAGTTCTGAAAAATTCCGCCTTCGCTCTAACAAACCACCTTAATTACAGCGACACCTCTTGACAAACATACAAACCTCTACTAGTCTTTAACAGAACTATTTCTTTTGAGGAGCTCCGACGCAACTAGGCTTGTGCTATGGTGGCTGTACGCGGCTAGGCTTATGTTATGTTGATTGGACTCGGCTAGGCTTGCGTTATGGTGACTGGACGCAACTGGGCTTGTGTTATGGACCCTGCTGGGCTTGCGCTATGGTGACTCAGCCCATATGGGCTTGCTTTGTGGTGACTGGATGTTGTTGGGCTTGTATCATGGTTACTGAACCTAATTATCGGACTCATATTATAGTGACTGGACGCAGCTAGGCTTGTGTTATGGTGGCTGGACCCAGCTAGGCTTGCGTTATGGTGACTGAGCCCAACTAGGCTTGTTTTATGGCGACTGGATGTAGCTAGACTCGTGCTATGGTAACTGGACGCAGCTAAGCTTGTGTTATGGGCCCAGTTTGGCTGGCACTGTGGTGACTCAACCCAGCTAGGCTTGTTCCATGGTGACTTGATGTAACTAGGCTTGTACAAAACAGCTATATCTTGGAAACTATCGATCCTGAGCACATGGTTTCTTTGCAGAAGTGATAGGTCTCATCAAGGTCTACATTTTGAGTGACAGCTGTCAAACTTAAAACAGCTTTATCTTGGAAACTATTGATCTTAGGCACATGGTTTCTTTGCAGAAGTTATAGGTCTCATTAAGGTCTACATTTTGGGTGACAGCTGTCAAACTTGAAACAGCTATATCTTGGAAACTATTGATCCTAGGCACATGGTTTCTTTGCAGAAGTGATAGGTCTTGTCAAGATCTACATTTCGAGTGACAGCTGTCAAACTTTAAAACGCTATATCTTGGAAGCTATCGATCCTGGACACATGGTTTCTTTGCAGAAATGATAGGTCTCATCGAGTAGTTCATTTCAACTGACAGCTGTCAATCTTAAAACAGCCATATCTTGGAAACTATTGATCCTAGGCACATGGTTTCTTTGCAGAAGTGATAGGTCTCATCAAGGTCTACATTTTGAGTGACAGCTGTCAAACTTAAAACAGCTCTTTCTCGGAAACTATTGATCCTAGGCACATGGTTTCTTTGCAGAAGTTATAGGTCTCATTGAGGAGTTCATTTCTACTGACAGCTGTCAAACTTAAAACAGCTGTATCTCGGAAACTATTGATCCTGGGCACATGGCTTCTTTGCAGAAGTGATAGGTCTCATCAAGGTCCACATCTTGGGTGACAGCTGTCAAACTTGAAACAGCTTTATCTCGGAAACTATTGATCCTGGGCACATGGCTTCTTTGCAGAAGTTATAGGTCTCGTCAAGATCTACATTTCGGATGACAGCTGTCAAATTTTAAAACGCTATATCTTGGAAGCTATCGACCCTGGACACATGGTTTCTTTGCAGAAGTTATAGGTCTTGTTTAGATCTACATTTCGGGTGACAGCTGTCAAACTTTAAAACGCTATATCTTGGAAGCTATCGACCCTGGACACATGGTTTCTTTGCAGAAGTTATAGGTCTCATCTAGGTCTACATTTTGGGTGACAGCTGTCAAACTTAAAACAGCTATATCTTGGAAACTATTGATCCTAGGCACATGGTTTCTTTGCAGAAGTGATAGGTCTCATCAAGGTCCACATTTTGGATGACAGCTGTCAAACTTGAAACAGCTTTATCTCGGAAACTATTGATCCTGGGCACATGGTTTCTTTGCAAAAGTTATAGGTCTCACTAAGGTCTACATTTTGAGTGACAGCTGTCAAACTTAAAACAGCCTTATCTCGGAAACTATTGATCCTAGGCACATGGCTTCCTTGCAGAAGTGATAGGTCTCATTAAGGTCTACATTTTGGGTGTTAGCTGTCAAACTTAAAACAGCTATATCTCGGAAACTATTGATCCTGGGCACATGGTTTCTTTGCAGAAGTGATAGGTCTCATTGAGGAGTTCATTTCAACTGACAGCTGTCAAACTTAAAACAGCTTTATCTTGAAAACTATTGATCCTAGGTACATGGTTTCTTTGCAGAAGTTATAGGTCTTGTCAAGATCTACATTTTGGGTGACAGCTGTCAAACTTAAAACAACTATATCTTGGAAACTATTGATCCTAGGCACATGGTTTCTTTGCAGAAGTGATAGGTCTCATTGAGTTCATTTCAACTGACAGCTGTCAAACTTAAAACAGCTTTATCTTGAAAACTATTGATCCTAGGTACATGGTTTCTTTGTAGAAGTGATAGGTCTCATTGAGGAGTCCATCTCAACTTACAGCTGTCAAACTTATAACAGCTTTATCTTGAAAACTATTGATCCTAGGTACATGGTTTCTTTGCAGAAGTTATAGGTCTTGTCAAGATCTACATTTTGGGTGACAGCTGTCAAAACTTTACACAACTATATCTTGAAAACTATTGATCCTAGGTACATGGATTCCTTGCAGAAGTTATAGGCCTTGTTAAGATCTACATGTACGTCTCTTGCCGAATGTCACCTTGACTTCCTTACTAACCTTATGAATCAATGTCTGAGCATTTTCCACTTCCCCTTTGCCTGGAAAACAGCGTCTGTGAAAGATCTTCCAAACCAGGTAAAGATGACTACTCAGATATCGGCACATATCGCCCCATTGAACTCATTAATGTTTTGGGTAAACTTCTAGAGAAACTTAGCACGAAGAGACTTACCTATCATCAACTAATTAATGGCCATCACAATGCTCGGCAATTTGGCTTCTAAGCACAAATATCCACCCTCGATGCACTTGAGGTGGCCTTGGACACTACCAAAACTACTAAAGATCAGCATCAGCTGGTCATCACTATATCTCTTGATATCTTATACCAAATCGGGGTACTAAAGTTAAGCTAACTTTTGGACTCTCTAAAACACAACTTACTTCATTCTTACTTTCAGCTCAAAAACCTAAAATCACTATGGATAAAAATATTTTATTAATTGTTTATTCTTCAAAATTACTTGGAGTAACTATAGATAAATCTTAAAATCTATTAAACACGTAGACCTTATTGTAAAAACTAATAAAATTTATAACAAACTATGTAAAAATTTATCTGCCCACTTGGGGCATAAACAGTGATGATATCACTATTTTATGCAACTATGTCATTGAATCCGCTGTAACATACGCTGCCAGCAGTACGCGATCGGCTTCGTACTCTCCAATGTGGCTTACACTAAAACTTTAAGAGCATCCAGAACTACCTCTGCCTACGCAACAACTGCTCTGGCTGGTTAACCCTCTTACATCTCTTAGTGTTTGAGGTAGCTATCATTGAGCGCACACACTCTTCACTGGTCTTCGTGTATTTCTACTTCCTAACATTACTGTCAAAAGACCTGCTAGAACACAGGACCTTCTTCACCCACGCTTTAGAAAACCGATAGAACACTAATCTGCAATTAACTAAAACAACGTCAATGACATCCTTAATTCCTACTCAAACCCCACTCAAATTTACACTGATGGCTGCAAAACTGAAAACGATGATGCTGGTGCAGCCTTTGTAGTAATCCTCCCGGATACTACTTAAACTCACATCATCAGGAAATTTATATTATATAGATTCTGCACTGTACTTCAGGCTGAACTCTCAGCTATTGAAAAAGCTAGAGCCTGGAATTTAGAAAATAATACTTCATCTAACTCTTTTATTCCCTCTGACTGCCTATCTAGTCCACAAGAAATAAACCCTACAAATTTGACTAACCCCTTCTTGTGGTTGCAACACTTAAAACATCTAATCACTTTCAAATTAGTATTTGAGCAGACTCATATCTTACTAGTCATGGTTACCACCTTGAATAACTATTTAAATTTAAATCACTCAAACAGATAGATGTCCATTCAACACTCTCACAACTCAAACTATCCAACATTTACTGCGAATGCCCACGTTCTGGTACTGCAAGACATGATTTTCTGCAATCTTGTTTATACTACAAGAGTAATGACCCATTTGATGTAGCAATCGTAACTAATAAAGAAACACTAATTGACTCATTTACTAAATTTGTGTCTGACATCGTCGACAATCTCAAGTAACTTAACAACACTTAATTTTTCTCCTTTATAACCCTAACTTGATTCTCACCATATGGTATCGGTTATCATATAATAATATGGATCGATCACCACATTTTGACACTTAATTCTATTCATCGTTATAAATACTCTCACTTCTCACCACTTCTTTAAAAACTTCAAGGTGATCAGACTTCGGTTTTTAATTTGGTTGTCAGAGCCCATACATGCATCAGTGGGTACCCACACGCGTATCTATATTTTGGAATCTGGAGCTGAGAGCTAAATGGTTGAGTGCGGTGCTGGCAATATTCAAGCGGTAGGTGGAGTGGCCCACCAGAGTACGATCCGTACATACGCGGGGATGTGGCTGTGGGATTGATAGACTTCTTAACCATCTGTCTTCATCCTCACCATCCCCTGTACACCCCCTGCTGCTTGGAATTCCTCAAACGCCTCCCGTCATGCTACAGCTTGAGATCTCCTTGATATTTCCATCCTACGGTGCTGCTCAATTATAAATTATATGGGCGTACTGATGGTCGAGGGCAGCTTTCTGTCAATTCACTCTCTATTGTCTGTCTCATGCAGGTCGGGCGTAGTGTGTCATACTCTCGTACTGACTGGCCATTCATCTCGGTGGGTGACTTGATGGACGAACATGGTTGCTGCACTACGTCTGACTTAGAGGTGACTGGGAAGGTCGAGTGATTGATTACTGCGATAACATTCGCCTGGTTACTCTCCGGACAGCCCGGCTTTAGGTTAAGCGGAGTTTGCATCGCTCGCCTATCACCGCCGAAATTCATATATTTGTTTTATTTAACCCTTACGTAAAAAGATAGCAAGAAAGAGAGAAATAATATTATACTCTGAATAAATACACAGCTGTGTCCTACAAGCGCATTACGCCTGCGTAATAGTTCTGTGAATTATATGAAAACCTGAGTGTATATGTATGTATGTCGCGAGTTAAGCCGCGGGGCACAGCTGGATATCTTTATTTATTTATTTATATATACCCATTTTCAGCCTACGGTCTATGGTGCTGTTTAATTCAACATTAAATGGGCGTGCTGATGGTCGAGGGCAGCTTTCTGTCAATTCACTCTCTATTGTCTGTCTCATGCAGGTCGGGCGTAGTGTGTCATACTCTCGTACTGACCGGCCATTCATCTCGGTGGGTGACTTGATGGACGAACATGGTTGCTGCACTACGTCTGACTTGGGGGTGACTGGGAAAGTTGAGTGATTGATTACTGCAATAACATTCGCCTGGTTACTCTCCGGGCAGCCCGGCTTTAGGTTAAGCGGAGTTTGCATCGCTCGCCCATCACCGCCGAAATTCGTATTTGTGTTTTATTTAACCCTTACGTAAAAAGATAGCAAGAAAGAGAGAAATAATATTATACTCTGAATTAATACACAGCTGTGTCCTACAAGCGCATTACGCCTGCGTAATAGTTCTGTGAATTATATAAAACCTGAGTGTATATGTATGTATGTCGCGAGTTTAGCCGCGGGGCACAGCTGGATATCTTTATTTATTTATTTATATATACCCATTTTCAGCCTACGGTCTACGGTGCTGCTTAACTCAACATTATATGGGCGTGCTGATGGTCGAGGGCAGCTTTCTGTCAATTCACTCTCTATTGTCTGTCTCATGCAGGTTGGGCGTAGTGTGTCATACTCTCGTTCTGAACGGCCATTCACCTCGGTGGGTGACTTGATGACGAACATGGTTGCTGCACTACGTCTGACTTGGAGGTGACTGGGAAAGTTGAGTGATTGATTACTGCAATAACATTCGCCTGGTTACTCTCCGGGCAGCCCGGCTTTAGGTTAAGCGGAGTTTGCATCGCTTGCCCATCACCGCCGAAATTCATATTTGTGTTTTATTTAACCCTCATGTAGTATGATAGTAAGAAAGTAAGTTAGAGCACAATTAGATTACACCAAGGTAACATTAAGGTAACATCAAGGTAACATGGTAATGTTCAAGGTTCTCGAAAGGTAAATATTAAATATATGTATATATTGGTTGGGTTAAGGTTTAGGAGTGGTTATTTATTTATTTATTTAGTATATTTATATTTATATATTGGTTAGACTGTGGTTGGGTTAGACACACACGACTATTCTGCATAGGGCTGTCACTTATTATTAATAGTTTACTTATTTATTATTACAATTACTCTTAACAAGCACATACAATAGTTAAAATCTCACACACACAGGTACACACCTAAACAGTATAAAATATGTATATTAACACTATTAGTCGGGATAGGTTGGTGTTACCTCAAAACCCTTAAGGGATAAGCTGAGTGATTGATTACTGCGATGGCATTCGCCTGGCTACTCTTCGGACAGCCCGGCTTTGTCACCCACGCTTTAGAAAACCGATGGAACACTAATCTGCAATTAACTAAAACAACGTCAATGACATCCTTAATTCCTACTCAAACCCCACTCAAATTTACACTGATGGCTGCAAAACTGAAAACGATGATGCTGGCGCAGCCTTTGTAGTAATCCTCCCGGATACTACTTAAACTAACATCATCAGGAAATTTATATTATATAGATTCTGCACTGTACTTCAGGCTGAACTCTTAGCTATTGAAAAAGCTAGAGCCTGGAATTTAGAAAATAATACTTCATCTAACTCTTTTATTCCCTCTGACTGCCTATCTAGTCCACAAGAAATAAACCCTACAAATTTGACTAACCCCTTCTTGTGGTTGCAACACTTAAAACATCTAATCACTTTCAAATTAGTATTTGAGCAGACTCAGATCTTACTAGTCATGGTTACCACCTTGAATAACTATTTAAATTTAAATCACTCAAACAGATAGATGTCCATTCAACAATCGGGCTGGGCTCCGGTTGGTTGGGTCAAATTACTACACTGCACACAAGACTCTATACGGGGCTTCCCCGCAAAGGAAGTCTTAATACATAAGTGGCGGACGCACCATAGCGGCCTTGCATTTTACTTACATACTTACCCTGCAAAGGGAAGTCACTTACTAACCTTGCACAGGTACACACCACAAACAGGGGGGTTGGGTTGGATTACTACACTGCACACAAGACACTATACGGGGCTTCCCCGCAAAGGAAGCCTTAATACATATACGGCGTACGCACTATCATGGTGCGGCCTTGCATTTACTTAACATACTTACCCTGCAAAGGGAAGTCACTTACTGAACTTGCACAGGTACACAATAAACAGTATTAAATATATGTATATAGCCCGACTAGCTACAATGCTGTCCGGTAGCGTGTAGACCTTAGCATGGACCGGGCAGGGTACTAGAAGGGCACCCAATCAAAAAAAAAAAAAAAAACCTAACCTAACCTAACCTAACCTAACCTAACCTAACCTAACCTAACCTAACCTAACCTAACCTAACCTAACCTAACCTAACCTAACCTAACCTAACCTAACCTAACCTAACCTAACCTAACCTAACCTAACCTAACCTAACCTAACCTAACCTAACCTAACCTAACCTAACCTAACCTAACCTAACCTAACCTAACCTAACCTAACCTAACCTAACCTAACCTAACCTAACCTAACCTAACCTAACCTAACCTAACCTAACCTAACCTAACCTAACCTAACCTAACCTAACCTAACCTAACCTAACCAGTCGCTCTCCACCCGCCGTGGAGAGCGGTCGCGTCCACTGGTGCTCCCCGTGGAGCTGCCAAGTGGGAGTCGGGAGTGCGGTTAGCCCTTTGGGAGGGCAGTGCGGTTAGCCCTCCCATAGCGAGCTATGCTAGGGCGGGCCCTTGCATAGTGAGCTATGCTAGGGCGGCCCTACCATAGTGAGTTATGGTAGGGCGGCCCTGGCATAGTGAGCTATGCTAGGGCGGATCCCGGCATAGTGAGCTATGCTGGGGCGGCCCTACCATAGTGAGTTATGGTAGGGCGGCCCTGGCATAGTGAGTTATGCTGGGGCGGAGCCCTAGGCCGCGCATGCGCCCGGAGCCTCGTGTGCCGCGCATGCGCCCGGAGCCTCGTGTGCCGCGCATGCGCCCGGAGCCTCGGGTAAGTACTACTTTGTCGGACGACTTTTTGTCGGACGAGTTTTTGTCGGACGACTTTTTGTCGGACGACTTTTTATCGGACGACTTTTTGTCGGACTACATTTCGGATGACAGCTGTCCGACATCCGCGTACTGCGCATGCGTCCTGCGTCCGGTGGGTCTTTGATGTCATGCTGCGGTGCCTTGGGCTTGTGATATGGTGACTGGACCTAACTGGGCTCGTGCTGTGGTGACTGGATGCGGCTTGGCTTGTGCTATGGTGACTGCGCCCAGCTGGGCTTGTGTTGTGGTGACTGGACCCAGCCAGGCTTGTTTTATGGTGACTGGATGTAGCTGGGCTTGTGTTGTGGTTGCTGGATCCGACTGGGCTTGTGTTATGGTGGCTGGACCCGACTGGGCTTGTGCAATGGTGACTGGACCCAGCCAGGCTTGTTTTATGGTGACTGGATGTAGCTGGGCTTGTGTTGTGGACCCATCTAGGCTTGCACCATGGTGGCTGAACCTGGCTGGGCTCGTGTTATGGTGACTGGATGCTACTTGGCTTGTGCTATGGTGACTGCGCCCAGCTGGGCTTGTGTTGTGGTGACTGGACCCAGCCAGGCTTGTTTTATGGTGACTGGATGTAGCTGGGCTTGTGCAATGGTGACTGGACCCAGCCAGGCTTGTTTTATGGTGACTGGATGTAGCTGGGCTTGTGTTTTGGTTGCTGGATCCGACTGGGCTTGCCTTATGGTGACTGCGCACAACTGGGCTTGTGTTGAGGACCCATCTAGGCTTGCACTATGGTGGCTGAACCTGGCTGGGCTCGTGTTATGGTGACTGGATGCGGCTTGGCTTGTGCTATGGTGACTGCGCCCAGCTAGGCTTGTTTTATGGTGACTGGATGTAGCTAGGCTTGTGTTATGGTTGCTGGATCCGACTGGGCTTGCGTTATGGTGACTGCACACAACTGGGCATGCGTTATGGACCCTGCTAGGCTTGCACTATGGAGACTCAACCCACCTGGGCTTGCTTTATGGTAACTGGATGCAATTAGGCTTGTATCATGGTGACTTAACCTAATTATTAGACTCATATTATAGTTACTGGACGCAACTAGGCTTGTGTTATGGTTACTGCACACAACTGGGCTTGTGTTATGGACCCAGCTAGGCTTGCACTATGGTGGCTGAACCAAGCTGGGCTCGTGTTATGTGACTGGATGCGGATTGGCTTGTGCTATGGTGACTGCGCCCAACTGGGCTTGTGCTGTGGTGATTGGATGTAGCTAGGCTCATGTTGTGGTCTCTTGACCCAGCCAGGCTTGTGTTATGGTGGCTGGACCCAACTAGGCTTGTGTAACGGTGACTGGACCCAGTCAGGCTTGTCTTATGGTGACTGGATGTAGCTAGGCTTGTGTTATGATTGCTGGACCCGGCTAGGCGTGCGTTATGGTGACTGGATGCAACTAAGCTTGCGTTATGAACCCTGCTAGGCTTGCACTATGGAGACTCAACCCATCTGGGCTTGCTTTATGGTGAGTGGATGTAATTAGGCTTGTATCATGGTGACTGAACCTAATTATTAGACTCATATTATAGTTACTGGATGCAACTAGGCTTGTGTTATGGTGGCCGGACGCAGCTGGGCTTGCGTAATGGTGACTGGATGTAGCTAGACTCGTATTATGGTGACTGGATGCAGCTAAGCTTGTGTTATGGGCCCAGTTAGGCTGGCACTGTGGTGACTCAACCCAGCTAGGCTTGTTCTATGGTGACTCGATGTAACTAGGCTTGTATAAAACAGCTATATCTTGGAAGCTATCGATCCTGGACACATGGTTTCTTTGCAGAAGTTATAGGTCTTGTCAAGACCTACATTTCGGATGACAGCTGTCAAACTTTAAACAGCTATATCTTGGAAACTTTTGATCTTAGGTACATGGTTTCTTTGCAGAAGTTATAGGTCTCATTAAGGTCTACATTTTGGGTGACAGCTGTCAAACTTAAAACAGCTTTATCTTGGAAACTATTGATCCTGGGCACATGGTTTCTTTGCAGAAGTGATAGGTCCCATCGAGGAGTTCATTTCAACTGACAGCTGTCAAACTTAAAACAGCCATATCTTGGAAACTATTGATCCTAGGCACATGGTTTCTTTGCAGAAGTTATAGGTCCTGTCAAGACCTACATTTCAACTGACAGCTGTCAAACTTAAAATAGCCATATCTTGGAAACTATTGATCGTAGGCACATGGTTTCTTTGCAGAAGTGATAGGTCTCATCAAGGTCTACATATTGGGTGACAGCTGTCAAACTTGAAACAGCTATATCTTGGAAACTATTGATCCTAGGCACATGGTTTCTTTGCAGAAGTGATAGGTCTCATCGAGGAGTTCATTTCAACTGACAGCTGTCAAACTTAAAACAGCCATATCTTGGAAACTATTGATCCTAGGCACATGGTTTCTTTGCAGAAGTGATAGGTCTCATCAAGGTCTACATTTTGGGTGACAGCTGTCAAACTTGAAATAGCTATATCTTGGAAACTATTGATCCTAGGCACATGGTTTCTTTGCAGAAGTGATAGGTCTCATCGAGGAGTTCATTTCAACTGACAGCTGTCAAACTTAAAACAGCCATATCTTGGAAACTATTGATCCTAGGCACATGGTTTCTTTGCAGAAGTGATAGGTCTCATCAAGGTCTCCATTTTGGGTGACAGCTGTCAAACTTTAAACAGCTATATCTTGGAAACTATTGATCCCAGGCACATGGTTTCTTTGCAGAAGTGATAGGTCTCATCGAGGAGCTCACTTCAACTGACAGCTGTCAAACTTAAAACAGCCATATCTTGGAAACTATTGATCCTAGGCACATGGTTTCTTTGCAGAAGTGATAGGTCTCATCAAGGTCTACATTTTGGGTGACAGCTGTCAAACTTGAAATAGCTATATCTTGGAAACTATTGATCCTAGGCACATGGTTTCTTTGCAGAAGTGATAGGTCTCATCGAGGAGTTCATTTCAACTGACAGCTGTCAAACTTAAAACAGCTATATCTTGGAAACTATTGATCCTAGGCACATGGTTTCTTTGCAGAAGTTATAGGTCTTGTCAAGACCTACATTTCGGGTGACAGCTGTCAAACTTTAAACAGCTATATCTTGGAAACTATTGATCCTAGGCACATGGTTTCTTTGCAGAAGTGATAGGTCTCATCGAGGAGCTCACTTCAACTGACAGCTGTCAAACTTAAAAACAGCCATATCTTGGAAACTATTGATCCTAGGCACATGGTTTCTTTGCAGAAGTGATAGGTCTCATTGAGGAGCTCATTTCAACTGACAGCTGTCAAACTTAAAACAGCCATATCTTGGAAACTATTGATCCCAGGCACATGGTTTCTTTGCAGAAGTGATAGGTCTCATCGAGGAGCTCACTTCAACTGACAGCTGTCAAACTTAAAACAGCCATATCTTGGAAACTATTGATCCTAGGCACATGGTTTCTTAGCAGAAGTGATAGGTCTCATCGAGGAGTTCATTTCAACTGACAGCTGTCAAACCTAAAACAGCCATATCTTGGAAACTATTGATCCTAGGCACATGGTTTCTTTGCAGAAGTTATAGGTCTTGTCAAGACCTACATTTCGGGTGACAGCTGTCAAACTTTAAACAGCTATATCTTGGAAACTATTGATCCTAGGCACACGGTTTCTTTGCAGAAGTGACAGGTCTCATCGAGGAGTTCATTTCAACTGACAGCTGTCAAACTTAAAACAGCCATATCTTGGAAACTATTGATCCTAGGCACATGGTTTCTTTGCAGAAGTTATAGGTCTTGTCAAGACCTACATTTCGGATGACAGCTGTCAAACTTGAAACAGCTATATCTTGGAAACTATTGATCCTAGGCACATGGTTTCTTTGCAGAAGTGATAGGTCCCATTAAGGTCTACATTTTGGGTGACAGCTGTCAAACTTTAAACAGCTATATCTTGGAAACTATTGACCCTAGGCACACGGTTTCCTTGCAGAAGTGACAGGTCTCATCGAGGAGTTCATTTCAACTGACAGCTGTCAAACTTAAAACAGCTATATCTTAGACTTATAGTCCGGTATTACATGAAAATTTTTCTAAGTCGATGTTGTATAATTTGAAAAATTTTACAATTCCATACGACCAAATTTTTCTGAGTCAATGTAGTATAATTCGAAAAATTTTACAAGTCCAAGATTCGACAAAATTTTTCTAAGTCGATGAGGTATGATCACAAAAATTTTACAAGTCCACAATATAGTTGCCAAGTGGGTGTCGGGAGGCGTCTCGCTTCCAACATCCGGATCGCGCCTCGCTTCCAGCATCCGTGTTCCGCGCATGCGTCCGGAGCTCGGAAGCACACCCCGCGTCCGGAGCTCGAAGGCCGTCCGCGTACCGCGCATGCGTCCCGCTTCCGGCATCCGTGTTCCGCGCATGCGTCCAGAGCTCGGAAGCACACCCCGCGTCCGGAGCTCGGAAGCCACCCGCGTATCGCGCATGCGCCCCGCGTCCAGCGTCCGTGTTCCGCGCATGCGCCCAGAGCTCGGAAGCACACCCCGCGTCCGGAGCTCGAAAGCCGTCCGCGTACCGCGCATGCGTCCCGCGTCCAGCGTCCGTGTTCCGCGCATGCGTCCAGAGCTTGGAAGCACACCCCGCGTTCGGGGCTTGGAAGCCATCCAACGTCCGCGTGCCGCGCATGCGTCCCGCGCCCGGTAAGTCTTTGATGTTGCACTGCGGCTGTGATACCTTAGGCTTGTGATATGGTGACTGGACCTAACTAGGCTCGTGCTATGGTGACTAGATGTTGCTTGACTTGTGCTATGGTGACTGTGCCCAGCTAGGCTTGTGTTGTGGTGATTGGTTGTAGCTAGGCTTGTGTTGTGGTCTCTGGACCCAGCCGGGCTTGTGTTATGGTGGCTGGACGCAGCTGGGCTTGCGTAATGGTGACTGGATGTAGCTAGACTCGTATTATGGTGACTGGATGCAGCTAAGCTTGTGTTATTGGCCCAGTTAGGCTGGCACTGTGGTGACTCAACCCAGCTAGGCTTGTTCTATGGTGACTCGATGTAACTAGGCTTGTATAAAACAGCTATATCTTGGAAGCTATCGATCCTGGACACATGGTTTCTTTGCAGAAGTTATAGGTCATGTCAAGACCTACATTTCGGATGACAGCTGTCAAACTTGAAACAGCTATATCTTGGAAACTATTGATCCTAGGCACATGGTTTCTTTGCAGAAGTGATAGGTCCCATCGAGGAGTTCATTTCAACTGACAGCTGTCAAATTTAAAACAGCCATATCTTGGAAACTATTGATCCTAGGCACATGGTTTCTTTGCAGAAGTTATAGGTCCTGTCAAGACCTACATTTCAACTGACAGCTGTCAAACTTAAAATAGCCATATCTTGGAAACTATTGATCGTAGGCACATGGTTTCTTTGCAGAAGTGATAGGTCTCATCAAGGTCTACATTTTGGGTGACAGCTGTCAAACTTGAAACAGCTATATCTTGGAAACTATTGATCCTAGGCACATGGTTTCTTTGCAGAAGTGATAGGTCTCATCGAGGAGTTCACTTCAACTGACAGCTGTCAAACTTAAAACAGCCATATCTTGGAAACTATTGATCCTAGGCACATGGTTTCTTTGCAGAAGTGATAGGTCTCATCAAGGTCTACATTTTGGGTGACAGCTGTCAAACTTGAAACAGCTATATCTTGGAAACTATTGATCCTAGGCACATGGTTTCTTTGCAGAAGTGATAGGTCTCATCGAGGAGTTCACTTCAACTGACAGCTGTCAAATTTAAAACAGCCATATCTTGGAAACTATTGATCCTAGGCACATGGTTTCTTTGCAGAAGTTATAGGTCTTGTCAAGACCTACATTTCGGATGACAGCTGTCAAACTTGAAACAGCTATATCTTGGAAACTATTGATCCTAGGCACATGGTTTCTTTGCAGAAGTGATAGGTCCCATCGAGGAGTTCATTTCAACTGACAGCTGTCAAATTTAAAACAGCCATATCTTGGAAACTATTGATCCTAGGCACATGGTTTCTTTGCAGAAGTTATAGGTCTTGTCAAGACCTACATTTCGGATGACAGCTGTCAAACTTGAAACAGCTATATCTTGGAAACTATTGATCCTAGGCACATGGTTTCTTTGCAGAAGTGATAGGTCCCATTAAGGTCTACATTTTGGGTGACAGCTGTCATACTTTAAACAGCTATATCTTGGAAACTATTGACCCTAGGCACACGGTTTCTTTGCAGAAGTGACAGGTCTCATCGAGGAGTTCATTTCAACTGACAGCTGTCAAACTTAAAACAGCTATATCTTAGACTTATAGTCCAGTATTACATGAAAATTTTTCTAAGTCGATGTTGTATAATTTGAAAAATTTTACAAGTCCAAGATTCGACCCAAATTTTTCTAAGTCGATGTAGTATAATTTGAAAAATTTTACAAGTCCAAAATTTGATCAAAATTTTTCTAAGTCGATGTAGTATGATCACGAAAATTTTACAAGTCCACAATATTTTTCACAAAATTTTTATAAGTTCTGCGTTCCACTGAATTTAGTCTATCTTAATATTTCACTCACTGCACTATGTCTATTAACCATCTTAATTACAGCGACACCTCTTGACAAACATACAAACCTCTTCTAGCTATAATAGAATGATGTTGGTTTTTATTTTGGATGTTTTATAGGATATACTCTTACGAAGTTTAGTTCTGAAAAATTCCGCCTTCGCTCTAACAAACCACCTTAATTACAGCGACACCTCTTGACAAACATACAAACCTCTACTAGTCTTTAACAGAACTATTTCTTTTGAGGAGCTCCGACGCAACTAGGCTTGTGCTATGGTGGCTGTACGCGGCTAGGCTTATGTTATGTTGATTGGACTCGGCTAGGCTTGCGTTATGGTGACTGGACGCAACTGGGCTTGTGTTATGGACCCTGCTGGGCTTGAGCTATGGTGACTCAGCCCATATGGGCTTGCTTTGTGGTGACTGGATGTTGTTGGGCTTGTATCATGGTTACCGAACCTAATTATCGGACTCATATTATAGTGACTGGACGCAGCTAGGCTTGTGTTATGGTGGCTGGACCCAGCTAGGCTTGCGTTATGGTGACTGAGCCCAACTAGGCTTGTTTTATGGCGACTGGATGTAGCTAGACTCGTGCTATGGTAACTGGACGCAGCTAAGCTTGTGTTATGGGCCCAGTTTGGCTGGCACTGTGGTGACTCAACCCAGCTAGGCTTGTTCCATGGTGACTTGATGTAACTAGGCTTGTACAAAACAGCTATATCTTGGAAACTATCGATCTTAGGCACATGGTTTCTTTGCAGAAGTTATAGGTCTCATTAAGGTCTACATTTTGGGTGACAGCTGTCAAACTTGAAACAGCTATATCTTGGAAACTATTGATCCTAGGCACATGGTTTCTTTGCAGAAGTGATAGGTCTTGTCAAGATCTACATTTCGAGTGACAGCTGTCAAACTTTAAAACGCTATATCTTGGAAGCTATCGATCCTGGACACATGGTTTCTTTGCAGAAATGATAGGTCTCATCGAGTAGTTCATTTCAACTGACAGCTGTCAATCTTAAAACAGCCATATCTTGGAAACTATTGATCCTAGGCACATGGTTTCTTTGCAGAAGTGATAGGTCTCATCAAGGTCTACATTTTGAGTGACAGCTGTCAAACTTAAAACAGCTCTTTCTCGGAAACTATTGATCCTAGGCACATGGTTTCTTTGCAGAAGTTATAGGTCTCATTGAGGAGTTCATTTCTACTGACAGCTGTCAAACTTAAAACAGCTGTATCTCGGCAACTATTGATCCTGGGCACATGGCTTCTTTGCAGAAGTGATAGGTCTCATCAAGGTCCACATCTTGGGTGACAGCTGTCAAACTTGAAACAGCTTTATCTCGGAAACTATTGATCCTGGGCACATGGCTTCTTTGCAGAAGTTATAGGTCTCGTCAAGATCTACATTTCGGATGACAGCTGTCAAATTTTAAAACGCTATATCTTGGAAGCTATCGACCCTGGACACATGGTTTCTTTGCAGAAGTTATAGGTCTTGTTTAGATCTATATTTCGGGTGACAGCTGTCAAACTTTAAAACGCTATATCTTGGAAGCTATCGACCCTGGACACATGGTTTCTTTGCAGAAGTTATAGGTCTCATTTAGGTCTACATTTTGGGTGACAGCTGTCAAACTTAAAACAGCTATATCTTGGAAACTATTGATCCTAGGCACATGGTTTCTTTGCAGAAGTGATAGGTCTCATCGAGGAGTTAATTTCAACTGACAGCTGTCAAACTTAAAACAGCTTTATCTCGGAAACTATTGATCCTGGGCACATGGTTTCTTTGCAGAAGTTATAGGTCTCATTTAGGTCTACATTTTGGGTGACAGCTGTCAAACTTAAAACAGCTATATCTTGGAAACTATTGATCCTAGGCACATGGTTTCTTTGCAGAAGTGATAGGTCTCATTGAGGAGTTCATTTCAACTGACAGCTGTCAAACTTAAAACAGCTTTATCTTGAAAACTATTGATCCTAGGTACATGGTTTCTTTGCAGAAGTTATAGGTCTTGTCAAGATCTACATTTTGGGTGACGGCTGTCAAACTTAAAACAACTATATCTTGGAAACTATTGATCCTAGGCACATGGTTTCTTTGCAGAAGTGATAGGTCTCATTGAGTTCATTTCAACTGACAGCTGTCAAACTTAAAACAGCTTTATCTTGAAAACTATTGATCCTAGGTACATGGTTTCTTTGTAGAAGTGATAGGTCTCATTGAGGAGTCCATCTCAACTTACAGCTGTCAAACTTATAACAGCTTTATCTTGAAAACTATTGATCCTAGGTACATGGTTTCTTTGCAGAAGTTATAGGTCTTGTCAAGATCTACATTTTGGGTGACAGCTGTCAAAACCTTACACAACTATATCTTGAAAACTATTGATCCTAGGTACATGGATTCCTTGCAGAAGTTATAGGCCTTGTTAAGATCTACATGTACGTCTCTTGCCGAATGTCACCTTGACTTCCTTACTAACCTTATGAATCAATGTCTGAGCATTTTCCACTTCCCCTTTGCCTGGAAAACAGCGTCTGTGAAAGATCTTCCAAACCAGGTAAAGATGACTACTCAGATATCGGCACATATCGCCCCATTGAACTCATTAATGTTTTGGGTAAACTTCTAGAGAAACTTACCACGAAGAGACTTACCTATCATCAACTAATTAATGGCCATCACAATGCTTGGCAATTTGGCTTCTAAGCACAAATATCCACCCTCGATGCACTTGAGGTGGCCTTGGACACTACCAAAACTACTAAAGATCAGCATCAGCTGGTCATCACTATATCTCTTGATATCTTATACCAAATCGGGGTACTAAAGTTAAGCTAACTTTTGGACTCTCTAAAACACAACTTACTTCATTCTTACTTTCAGCTCAAAAACCTAAAATCACTATGGATAAAAATATTTTATTAATTGTTTATTCTTCAAAATTACTTGGAGTAACTATAGATAAATCTTAAAATCTATTAAACACGTAGACCTTATTGTAAAAACTAATAAAATTTATAACAAACTATGTAAAAATTTATCTGCCCACTTGGGGCATAAACAGTGATGATATCACTATTTTATGCAACTATGTCATTGAATCCGCTGTAACATACGCTGCCAGCAGTACGCGATCGGCTTCGTACTCTCCAATGTGGCTTACACTAAAACTTTAAGAGCATCCAGAACTACCTCTGCCTACGCAACAACTGCTCTGGCTGGTTAACCCTCTTACATCTCTTAGTGTTTGAGGTAGCTATCATTGAGCGCACACACTCTTCACTGGTCTTCGTGTATTTCTACTTCCTAACATTACTGTCAAAAGACCTGCTAGAACACAGGACCTTCTTCACCCACGCTTTAGAAAACCGATAGAACACTAATCTGCAATTAACTAAAACAACGTCAATGACATCCTTAATTCCTACTCAAACCCCACTCAAATTTACACTGATGGCTGCAAAACTGAAAACGATGATGCTGGTGCAGCCTTTGTAGTAATCCTCCCGGATATTACTTAAACTAACATCATCAGGAAATTTATATTATATAGATTCTGCACTGTACTTCAGGCTGAACTCTCAGCTATTGAAAAAGCTAGAGCCTGGAATTTAGAAAATAATACTTCATCTAACTCTTTTATTCCCTCTGACTGCCTATCTAGTCCACAAGAAATAAACCCTACAAATTTGACTAACCCCTTCTTGTGGTAGCAACACTTAAAACATCTAATCACTTTCAAATTAGTATTTGAGCAGACTCAGATCTTACTAGTCATGGTTACCACCTTGAATAACTATTTAAATTTAAATCACTCAAACAGATAGATGTCCATTCAACACTCTCACAACTCAAACTATCCAACATTTACTGCGAATGCCCACGTTCTGGTACTGCAAGACATGATTTTCTGCAATCTTGTTTATACTATAAGAGTAATGACCCATTTGATGTAGCAATCGTAACTAATAAAGAAACACTAATTGACTCATTTACTAAATTTGTGTCTGACATCGTCGACAATCTCAAGTAACTTAACAACACTTAATTTTTCTCCTTTATAACCCTAACTTGATTCTCACCATATGGTATCGGTTATCATATAATAATATGGATCGATCACTACATTTTAACACTTAATTCTATTCATCGCTATAAACACTCTCACCTCTTACCACTTCTTTAAAAACTTCAAGGTGATCAGACTTCGGTTTTTAATTTGGTTGTCAGAGCCCATACATGCATCAGTGGGTACCCACACGCGTATCTATATTTTGGAATCTGGAGCTGAGAGCTAAATGGTTGAGTGCGGTGCTGGCAATATTCAAGCGGTAGGTGGAGTGGCCCACCAGAGTACGATCCGTACATACGCGGGGATGTGGCTGTGGGATTGATAGACTTCTTAACCATCTGTCTTCATCCTCACCATCCCCTGTACACCCCCTGCTGCTTGGAATTCCTCAAACGCCTCCCGTCATGCTACAGCTTGAGATCTCCTTGATATTTCCATCCTACGGTGCTGCTCAATTATAAATTATATGGGCGTACTGATGGTCGAGGGCAGCTTTCTGTCAATTCACTCTCTATTGGCTGTCTCATGCAGGTTGGGCGTAGTGTATCATACTCTCGTACTGAACGGCCATTCATCTCGGTGGGTGACTTGATGGACGAACATGGTTGCTGCACTGCGTCTGACTTGGGTGTGACTGGGAAGGTTGAGTGATTGATTACCGCAATAACATTCGCCTGGTTACTCTCCGGGCAGCCCGGCTTTAGGTTAAGCGGAGTTTGCATCGCTCACCCATCACCGCCGAAATTCGTATTTGTGTTTTATTTAACCCTTACGTAAAAAGATAGCAAGAAAGAGAGAAATAATATTATACTCTGAATAAATACACAGCTGTGTCCTACAAGCGCATTACGCCTGCGTAATAGTTCTGTGAATTATATGAAAACCTGAGTGTATATGTATGTATGTCGCGAGTTAAGCCGCGGGGCACAGCTGGATATCTTTATTTATTTATTTATATATACCCATTTTCAGCCTACGGTCTACGGTGCTGTTTAATTCAACATTAAATGGGCGTGCTGATGGTCGAGGGCAGCTTTCTGTCAATTCACTCTCTATTGTCTGTCTCACGCAGGTTGGGCGTAGTGTGTCATACTCTCGTACTGACCGGCCATTCATCTCGGTGGGTGACTTGATGGACGAACATGGTTGCTGCACTACGTCCGACTTGGGGGTGACTGGGAAAGTTGAGTGATTGATTACTGCAATAACATTCGCCTGGTTACTCTCCGGGCAGCCCGGCTTTAGGTTAAGCGGAGTTTGCATCGCTCGCCCATCACCGCCGAAATTCGTATTTGTGTTTTATTTAACCCTTACGTAAAAAGATAGCAAGAAAGAGAGAAATAATATTATACTCTGAATAAATACACAGCTGTGTCCTACAAGCGCATTACGCCTGCGTAATAGTTCTGTGAATTATATGAAAACCTGAGTGTATATGTATGTATGTCGCGAGTTAAGCCGCGGGGCACAGCTGGATATCTTTATTTATTTATTTATATATACCCATTTTCAGCCTACGGTCTACGGTGCTGTTTAATTCAACATTAAATGGGCGTGCTGATGGTCGAGGGCAGCCTACTGTCAATTCACTCTCTATTGTCTGTCTCATGCAGGTTGGGCGTAGTGTGTCATACTCTCGTTCTGAACGGCCATTCACCTCGGTGGGTGACTTGATGACGAACATGGTTGCTGCACTACGTCTGACTTGGAGGTGACTGGGAAAGTTGAGTGATTGATTACTGCAATAACATTCGCCTGGTTGCTCTCCGGGCAGCCCGGCTTTAGGTTAAGCGGAGTTTGCATCGCTCGCCCATCACCGCCCAAATTCATACATCCTTGTTTTATTTAACCCTTACTTAACTCAACATTAAATGAGCGTACTGACGGTCGAGGGCGGCATGCTGTCAATTCACTCTATCTTGCTTGTCTTGTACGAGTGATTGATTACTGCGATAACATTCGCCTGGCTACTCTTCGGACAGCCCGGCTTTAGGTTAAGCGGAGCTTGCATCGCTCGCCTGCCACCGCTGAAATTAATATAATAAATGTGTTTTATTTTATTCTTACTTTAGTCAGTGTAGTTATTGTGTACTTTAAATAGTAATTTAGTGGAGGGACCTATTATGCACTACTTCTGCCATAGCCCGTATGATTGTCGATACTCTGGCCGTTCTGGTGTCATGTGGTGGTACACCTACCACTGCACATGACCATCAGTTGACACTCTTGATGCGTTGGTTGGCGGTTGGATGGTGCGGATGGACTAACTTGCTCGCGCTCGTGCTGGACTCGATCGTCTGCTAGTGCATCCATGCATTGGCTGGCGGTCGGATGGTGCGGACGGACTAACTTGCTCGCTTCCGTGACTGGACTCAATCGTCCTCTGATGCTCTTGATGTGTTATCATGCGGTCAATGCTAATAGACTGGTTATGGGATGCTGGTGGCGGCGGTGCATGGTGGGTCACGGTAACTAGGTATGCTCATCATCAAGGTAATTTAGTGGAGAGACCTATTATGCGCTACTTCTGCCATAACCTGTATGATTATCGATACTCTGGTCGTTCTGGTGTCATGTGGTGGTACACCTGCCACTGCACATGATCATCAGTTGACACACTTGATGCGTTGGTCGGCGGTTGGATGGTGCGGATGGACTAACCTGCTCGCGCTCGTGCTGGACTCGATCGTCTGCTAGTGCATCTGATGCATTGGCTGGCGGTCGGATGGTGCGGACGGACTAACTTGCTCGCTTCCGTGACTGGACTCAATCGTCCTCTGATGCTCTTGATGTGTTATTATGCGGTCAATGCTGATGGACTGGTTATGGGGGTGCTGGTGGCGGTGGCGCATGGTGGGTCACTCTCAGTGTAACTGGGCATGCTCATCATCAAGGTAACATGGTAAGGTTAAAGGTTCTCGAAAGGTAAAATATTAAATATATGTATATATTGGTTGGGTTAAGGTTTAGGAGTGGTTATTTATTTATTTATTTAGTATATTTATATTTATATATTGGTTAGACTGTGGTTGGGTTAGACACACACGACTATTCTGCATAGGGCTGTCACTTATTATCAATAGTTTACTTATTTATTATTACAATTACTCATAACAAGCACATACAATCTCACACACACAGGTACACCCCTAAACAGTATAAAATATGTATATTAACATTATTAGTTGGGATAGGTTGGTGTTACCTCAAAATCCTTAAGGGATAAGCTGAGTGATTGATTACTGCGATAGCATTCGCCTGGCTACTCTTCGGACAGCCCGGCTTTAGGCTAAGCGGAATTGCATTGCTTGCCTATCACCTTTGTAAATTTACTTCCACTTTAGTTGGTTTTGGGGGGCTGGGCTCCGGTTGGTTGGGTCAAATTACTACACTGCACACAAGACTCTATACGGGGCTTCCCCGCAAAGGAAGTCTTAATACATAAGTGGCGGACGCACCATAGCGGCCTTGCATTTTACTTACATACTTACCCTGCAAAGGGAAGTCACTTACTAACCTTGCACAGGTACACACCACAAACAGGGGGGTTGGGTTGGATTACTACACTGCACACAAGACACTATACGGGGCTTCCCCGCAAAGGAAGCCTTAATACATATACGGCGTACGCACTATCATGGTGCGGCCTTGCATTTACTTAACATACTTACCCTGCAAAGGGAAGTCACTTACTGAACTTGCACAGGTACACAATAAACAGTATTAAATATATGTATATAGCCCGACTAGCTACAATGCTGTCCGGTAGCGTGTAGACCTTAGCATGGACCGGGCAGGGTACTAGAAGGGCACCCAATCAAAAAAAAAAAAACCTAACCTAACCTAACCTAACCTAACCTAACCTAACCTTTTTTTTTTTTTTTTTTTTTTTTTTTTTTTTTTTTTTTTTACGTGAGGAAAATGCATTGAACTGCATCCCCACCGTCCCGGGGGGGAGCGGTGGGGTATGTGGGGCTCTCCGGCCGTGAAGCGGCCGGCCTACCCACTAAAAACCTCACGATGTCCCGTCTCGCCGTCATGTGCCGGGGGTAGCAGGACCGCTCGCGCTTTACTGCTACTACCCCCGACGACGACTGGCCTTGGCAGGCCTCGTCTCAGAGAAAAATCCCTCGCGAGAGGCGGCGTGGACACGCCGCCGCCATCTCGGGCTCTTTTACTGGCGGCGAACCCCCCCGAGTCCACCGCCACGAGCCGTTTAGGGTGGCAACAGATCATTTCTGACCCGTCGCCTTTGACGCCTGGGGCGCTGGGTGCCACGGAGGAGCTCGCGGTCTCTCTCTGCGGACTCCTTCGCACCCATTACGACCTCGCAGAAGCGGCGAGTTGCCTGCCAGGCTTCGTCACTGCCAACCATTGCCAAAACTACGGCCGGCAGCGATAGATCCCGGCCAATGGCCATCGTTAGCGTCTGCCGATGTTCGGCCCAAGCTGGGCAGACCTCTAAAGTATGTTGAGCGGTGTCGGAGCTGCAACTGCAGTGGTGACACCGCTCATCACCCTCCCTTTGGATTCGACACAGGTACTTACCGAAGCAGCCATGCCCGGTAAGCACCTGTGTCAATCGGAAGCTCAGTGCCCCGTGGCTCCTCTCGAGCCAATCCTGCAAAACTGGCCGTATTGCTTCCACCGTTTGGCGGCCGTATCCCGGCTGCTCTAGCCGCGTCTCCCACTCCGCTATGAGTATTTGGCGAAGCTCCGCCCGGCGTCCTTCCACCTCCCTGAGCGCCGGGTGGTCGCCCCGACTTCGCGCCTCCTCGCGCCACTCGTAGAGCGACGCGAGGGATTTCGCCTCAAGATCCCATGGCGGAGATCCGGCGAGCACGCGGGCCGCGTCACCCGCTATGGTGCGGTATCCCCGCGTCACCCTGATGGCCATCAGCCTCTGCACTTGCAGAAGTTTGCCGATGACGCCATCAGGGATGTTTGCGGCCCACACCGGGGCGCCGTAGAGCGCCATCGAGCGGATGACGCCCATGTATAGTCTTCGTGTGGCAACGTTTGGGCCACCAATATTTGGCAGGAGCCTGGAGAGTGCCCCTGCCGCCCCTATCAGCTTCGGCACCAGCTTATTAAAATGTGCCTCGAATGTCCACCTTCTGTCTAGGACGAGACCAAGATATTTAAGAGTGGGCTCAATGGGTATTCGGACTCCTCCGACGACCAGGTGGAAGTCGGGTGGCAGGCGAGTACGGGGGCCATAAAAGCACATGGCCTCCGTTTTCCCCAAGGCCACCTCGAGTCCCAGTCGCCGGATTCGGTCCACCACATGGGCCACCCCGGCCGTCGCCAATATGGCTGCTTCGCGGCAGGTCCTCCCTCTAGCGGTCACCAAAGTATCGTCAGCGTAACATGTGACGCTGAGGTTCCTGAGGAACGAGCCGCGAAGCACCCAGTCGTAACCCAGGTTCCACAGGAGCGGTCCAAGTACCGACCCCTGTGGAACTCCACACGTCATGCGCCACCGTTTAAGTCCCGACTGGCTGTCGAAGACGACCTCCCTGTCACAGAGGTAGGCTTCTACGGTCCTCTGTAAGTAGTCCGGTACGCCATGGTACCGGAGGGCCTCCCGAATGCAAGTCCAAGGGAGAGTGTTAAAAGCATTGGCGATGTCAAGAGACACCGCCAACAACACATCTCCCTCGGATACGGCCTCCTCCGCCAGCGTCTTCACACGGAGGATCGCACCCATGGTCGACCGCTCCCTCCGAAACCCGAACTGGTTTGCCGACAGATCCGGCCCAGTCCGGGTGAGGTGGCTGACGAGGCGTGCGGCAATGATGCGCTCAAAGAGCTTGCACGCCTCGTCCAGCAGAACGATCGGCCGGTATGCCGACGGTGAATCCTCCGGCCTGCCCTCCTTCCTCAACAACACGAGGCTGCCAACCCTCCACCGAGCGGGAAATTCTCCCTGCTCGAAACAAGAAGTGAACAACCTCCGAAGATGGTCACCTAGATGTCTCGAGGCCAGAACCAACGCGCGCCCTGGTATGCCATCAGGCCCAGGGGCGGTATTCTTGGCACTGAGACGCCGGACAACCATCTTTAGTTCTGGAACGGTCACCTCGACGGACTCCTCGTCCTCCTCTTGCGACGACGGCTCTGCGAGAGGCGGAGCCAGAGGCGGAGCCATGCTCGGCGGAACGTGCTCCTCTCTATGAGGGAAGAGCGTCGCGACGACTTCGTCAACAAGATTAGGCTCAAGCGTCTGAGTGAGAGGTGGTGCCCACGGTCTGAGCTTGCCCCTAGCCATGCGGTAGGGGCGCCCCCATGGGTCCTCACTCAGCGACGCGAGCATCTCATTGCGGGCTCTATCCTTGGCGGCAGCGACTGCTGCCTGGAGAGTCTTCATCGCCGCCCTATAGGCCTCGTAGAGCTGGGCCTCTACTGGTTCCACCTCGTCCAGCCCACGAGGGCGTCCGTGTCGACGCCTCCGGTGTCTCTGGTACTGGCGGCGCGCTGCTACGCAAGCGGTGCGTAGTGAGGCAATCTCCGCGCACCACCAATATAATCGTCGCGAACTAACTTGTGACTTGACCCGGGGCATCGACGCGTCACAGACGCTCGTCATTGCCCTCGTGAGTCGTTCCGCCTCCGAGTCAACATCGTCCAGGGCATCCGGTACGGGCACCCACGCCTGGACGATGGCGGCCTCCTCGAGCAGCACCCGGTCCAACCGCTTCAACGCCCACCGAGGGCGGTCCATCCTGAGGGTTGCGACCGAAGGGTTGGAGGTCTGGGTAGGAATCTCAAACCGGATGTACCGGTGGTCCGAAAGAGACTCCACCCCCTCGACAACCCTCCAGCCTTGCACCCTGGGCGTGAGGGCAGGGCTGGCGAACGTGACGTCCACGATCGACTCGCCCTGCCAACGCACACAGGTGCTAATCGACCCCCTGTTTAGAACCGTGAGACCGACGGCGTCGACCAAACCCTCCAAGAGTACGCCTTTCGAGGAAGTGTGTGCACTACCCCATCTGGTGGACCATGAGTTCAAGTCCCCCAGGAGAAGAACCGGGCGAGGTTGGATGCGGTCCAGAAGGTCCCCAACCTCGCCCAAGAAGGACTCGAACTCGGAGTCGCGTCGGTTTGGCGAAAAGTACACCCCGACGACGACTATGTCCCTCCACTGCACCGCGACGTAACCCACGCCACGGGCAATGACCTTCAGGGGTGGCACACACAGGGCACTCGATGGGATGATGGCAACTAGAGATACCGTGTCCACAATCCAGTTGCTCCGAGGTGGAATCCAATAGGGTTCCGCCACCACAGCCACCTCAATATTCCACTCTGCCAGTGATGCAACCAGCATGTCCTGCGCCGAACTGCAATGGTTGCAGTTTATCTGCAAGAATCGATGTTTTAGGTCGTAAGCCATTAGGGACACTCGATGTCAATATCAATCTCGTCCATCGCCTCGCTCGAAGCCACAGGTGCTTCGGGGATGGGTGGGCAGGTCACAGCTGGTTGCGGCGGTGCGCTCAGTGTGGTCTTCTTCTTGGACAACTTTGGGTCCTTGCAGGCCTTTGTGCCTACTTTGTGGTTCGCTGGAAGTTTAGCCGCTGCACACAGTGCACAGTGCAGGGCAGACGAACATTGACTAGCTCTATGGCCGGGCTGTGCACATTGGTAACAGAGGTCGCTCCTGTCAACTTCCGAAGTGCACTTGGCCCTCACGTGGCCAACCTCAAGGCAGCGGAAGCAGCGCTGTACCCTTGGCTGTAGCAATTTAACGCTTGCTGATACCCATCCAACCAGTAAGCGCCCGCCCTCCATCACCTTCTTGGCCGCAGCCACTGGGCAGCGTACCCACGCCGATCCCATGACACCAGATGCTCGGCGAATTTCACCGGATTTAATTTGCTCTAATGAGCACCCTCCCACCTGCGCGATTGCTGCCGAGAGTTCCTCCGACGTCACGGAGTCATCCAGGCCGGAGACGCGGAGTTCAGCAGTCGCGACTGGCCGGTGAACTCTGACACGTTCTTCGGACAGAGTCTGCCTAATTTTTTCAGCCAGAGCGTCTGCCATCTCGCCTTTGGCCGCTCCGGGAACCTTTATGATACGGGCTCCTGTCGCAGTCTTGTCTATACGAAGGCTTTCGATACCCATCGCACGCCAATCGATCTTTGACTTGGCGTCCGACAGTACCTTAGCATAGGTCTCACCATTTTTCTCCGCCTCTGGCTGGAGGGTCACAACGATAGCTGCGGTTTTGTGTACGCGCAGCTTTGCCTTCTTTTTCTTTTCACCCTTTTGGGTTTCCTTCTTTTTGGGTGCTTGTTTGCCGTTTTTACCGACAGTTGTCCAAGCACCGGATGTCGGCTTGGCAGAGGAGCCGGGGACAGAATCTGGTTGTGTTGAAGGACCAACACTTTTGTTCTTGTTCACACCTTTTCCTTTTTTGCCCTTGGCCTTCGTCGCAGGCCCTGTCGGCTTCGGAGCTGGTCCAGTCCGTGGCATCGGGACTGGAACTTCCATCTGAGGTGGAGAGGGGCTTTTCTCCTTTGCCCGGTCAGCCGCCAGAGGCGGACGAACAATCGGGGCCGGAGGAAGTCTTTCCTCCAACACCTGAAGGCGGGCATTCATCATGGTCCCTATCTCTACCATTAGGGACCGCTTGAGTTCCTCCACGATATTTGTCTCCGAAGGGCTTCGCGCCACAGGCTCGCTGACTGCCATGGCCTCAACTCCAGGGGACTGATGAGGCGAGGAGTGACTGTTTCGCACCCTTGCCATGTCTTCTCGAATAGAGGCTATCTCCTTGCGGAGCTCCGCAATCTCTTTTTTCATGTTGGCATTTTCTGCCTGTAGGAGAACAGTCTCCTCCGACGTTGTCCTTTGGCTCAACTCCTCTACCACGTTGGCGACACTGAGCGCAGCGTCCTTGAGGTATCGTATGAACCTACCATTTAAATTCTTGCTGTTGTCAGCCACATAATTAATGGAGCTCAAATCTCCGGTAATGCGCTCAGTGAGCGCCTGCGTAGTCTGTTTTTCTGTCGGGACCACAGCTTCTCCTTCTAAGTTGCCTTTCTTACATTCCGACCTTGTTGGGAATTTTAGGCGCAACTCTCGAGCGACAGATGCCGCTGCGACTATGTCCTTTTCCGCCTCTAGTCGCATATGCTCATTTTCTAGCTCAATGAGCTTCTGTTTTGCCTGGGCCTGCCCCACATACTCCCCTGTAGTAGGGGGACGGCCGCGTCCTCGTCCTTTATTACTGGGTGTGGCAGGTGATTTGCCTCCCCACTCCTCGCCACTAGAGCCTTCGCTATGCGGCCTCTTTTGTGCCTTGGCGCTGTCACGGCTAACGGCAGATCTATAGCCTGAAACCGAGACATTGTCGGCGCTGGAGGAGTCCGACAAATACAGTTGCCTCTCCACACTTGACTCCGTACTACGTAGTCTCTTCTCCGTCTCATCCGTGCTAAGGCGGTTAAGCCTTACGACTGCAACGGGGCTTCTAGACTTTGCCCGCACTTCCGTCTTCTCCGACTCGGATCCACTGGACCCATCCACCATCTTCTCCGACTTCCTTCCCTTCTCACGCCTACTGCGCCTCTCCTTCTTCCCACTCTTTTTCTCCTTAACATCGTCAATTTTTATTTTATTTTTTAAGAACTCCATATTAGTCCCACGAGTATGGAACGAACTTAGGGTCCACCCGGGCAGTGCGTCCTTACCGCGGGTAAGCCTATATTTTGATGACCCAAGAGGGGGGCGGCAGGTACCCTCCTGGGAGGCAGTAATGACCGACACGACGAGCGAGGCGGACCATTCAGCGCACAAGCGGCGCTGACTGGACCGTCTCGCCCGATACCCTGGCCGATCTTCAAGGCCTCGCGCTGCCATTCCGCTTGCCACTCAGGGGTTTTTTATTGAAAAGTGGTGTGCTCCACTTTGATTTTTATTGAGGTTGGCTCCTCGCGGCCCGGCCAATTAAGGCAAGGCCTCCGGTCCCGAGCACGCTCAAGGGATAACGGATCCTCACCCCCTCACTTTCGCGAGGGGGAAACCAACCACTCGCACGTCCACTGTGCCCTCAGCTAATCAGAAGGACAAGCGGAGCGCCTTCTCGGGGACCACTTCGCTTCACTACAGGCTGGATTGCCCGCAGCTACTGAGCCCCCCCGCCACGACAAGGCGTGGTCCCGTTGGGGGGGAACCTTTTTTTTTTTTTTTTTTTTTACGTGAGGAAAATGCATTGAACTGCATCCCCACCGTCCCGGGGGGGAGCGGTGGGGTATGTGGGGCTCTCCGGCCGTGAAGCGGCCGGCCTACCCACTAAAAACCTCACGATGTCCCGTCTCGTCGTCATGTGCCGGGGGTAGCAGGACCGCTTGCGCTTAACTGCTACTACCCCCGACGACGACTGGCCTCGGCAGGCCTCCTCTCGAAGAAAAAATCCCTCGCGAGAGGCGGCGTGGACACGCCGCCGCCATCTCGGGCTCTTGTACTGGCGGCGAACCCCCCCGAGTCCGCCGCCACGAGCCGTTTAGGGTGGCAGATGGTCATCTCGGACCATCCGCCTGGAGCGCTGAGAGCGCTGCGTCCCACGCAGCAGCTCTCGCGCTCTTTCATCAGACTCCTTTATCGCCATCACGTATTCACAATATTGGCGCACCGCCTGCCAGGACTCATCGCTGGCGACCATGGCTGAAACTACGGCCGGCAGCGAGAGATCCTGGCCAATCATATTAACCAAATCCCTTCTTGGCTCCGCCCAAGCCGGACAGACCTGCAGCGTGTGTTGAGCGGTGTCGGAGCTGCAACTGCAGTGGTGACACCGCTCATCACCCTCCCTTTGGATTCGACACAGGTACTTACCGAAGCAGCCATGCCCAGTAAGCACCTGTGTCAATCGGTAGCTCAGCGCCCCGTGGCTCCTCTCGAGCCAATCCTGCAAAACGGGCCGTATTGCTTCCACCGTTTGGCGGCCGTATCCCGGCTGCTCTAGCCGCGTCTCCCACTCCGCCATGAGAATCTGGCCAAGCTCCGCCCGGCGTCCTTCCACCTCCCTGAGCGCCGGGCGGTCGCCCCGACTTCGCGCCTCCTCGCGCCACTCGTAGAGCGAAGCGAGGGATTTCGCCTCGAGATCCCATGGCGCGGATCCGGCGAGCACGCGGGCCGCGTCACCCGCTATGGTGCGGTATCCCCGCGTCACCCTGATGGCCATCAGCCTCTGCACTTGCAGGAGTTTGCCGATGACGCCATCAGGGATGTTCGCGGCCCACACCGGGGCGCCGTAGAGCGCCATCGAGCGGATGACGCCCATGTATAGTCTTCGCGTGGCAACGTTTGGGCCACCAATATTTGGCAGGAGCCTGGAGAGTGCCCCTGCCGCCCCTATCAGCTTCGGCACCAGCTTATTAAAATGTGCCTCGAATGTCCACCTTCTGTCTAGGACGAGGCCAAGATATTTAAGAGTGGGCTCAATGGGTATTCGGACTCCTCCGACGACTAGGTGGAAGTCGGTCGGCAGGCGAGTACGGGGGCCATAAAAGCACATGGCCTCCGTTTTCCCCAAGGCCACCTCGAGTCCCAGTCGCCGGATTCGGTCCACCACATGGGCCACCCCGGCCGTCGCCAATATGGCTGCTTCGCGGCAGGTCCTCCCTCTAGCAGTCACCAACGTATCGTCAGCGTAACATGTGACGCTGAGGTTCCTGAGGAACGAGCCGCGAAGCACCCAGTCGTAACCCAGGTTCCACAGGAGCGGTCCAAGTACCGACCCCTGTGGAACTCCACACGTCATGCGCCACCGTTTAAGTCCCGACTGGCTGTCGAAGACGACCTCCCTGTCACAGAGGTAGGCTTCTACGGTCCTCTGTAAATAGTTCGGTACGCCATGGTACCGGAGGGCCTCCCGAATGCAAGTCCAAGGGAGAGTGTTAAAAGCATTGGCAATGTCAAGAGACACCGCCAACAACACATCTCCCTCGGACACAGCCTCCTCCGCCAGCGTCTTCACTCGGAGGATCGCACCCACGGTCGACCGCTCCCTCCGAAACCCGAACTGGTTTGCCGATAGATCCGGCCCAGTCCGGGTGAGGTGGCTGACGAGGCGTGCGGCAATGATGCGCTCAAAGAGCTTGCACGCCTCGTCCAGCAGAACGATCGGCCGGTACGCCGATGGTGAATCCTCCGGCCTGCCCTCCTTCCTCAACAACACGAGGCTGCCAACCCTCCACCGAGCGGGAAATTCTCCCTGCTCGAAACAAGAAGTGAACAACCTGCGAAGATGGTCACCTAGATGTCTCGAGGCCAGAACCAACGCGCGCCCCGGTATGCCATCAGGCCCAGGGGCGGTATTCTTGGCACTGAGACGCCGGACAACCATCTTTAGTTCTGGAACGGTCACCTCGATGGACTCCTCGTCCTCCTCTTGCGACGACGGCTCTGCGGGAGGCGGAGCCATGCTCGGCGGAACGTGCTCCTCTCTATGAGGGAAGAGCGTCGCGACGACTTCGTCAACAAGATTAGGCTCAAGCGTCTGAGTGAGAGGTGGTGCCCACGGTCTGAGCTTGCCCCTAGCCATGCGGTAGGGGCGCCCCCATGGGTCCTCACTCAGCGACGCGAGCATCTCATTGCGGGCTCTATCCTTGGCGGCAGCGACTGCTGCCTGGAGAGTCTTCATCGCCGCCCTGTAGGCCTCGTAGAGCTGGGCCTCTACTGGTTCCACCTCGTCCAGCCCACGAGGGCGTCTGTGTCGACGCCTCCGGTGTCTCTGGTACTGGCGGCGCGCTGCTACGCAAGCGGTGCGTAGTGAGGCAATCTCCGCGCACCACCAATATACTCGTCGCGAACTAACTTGTGACTTGACCCGGGGCATCGACGCGTCACAGACGCTCGTCATTGCCCTCGTGAGCCGTTCCGCCTCCGAGTCAACATCGTCCAGGGCATCCGGTACGGGCACCCACGCCTGGACGATGGCGGCCTCCTCGAGCAGCACCCGGTCCAGCCGCTTCAACGCCCACCGAGGGCGGTCCATCCTGAGGGATGCGACCGAAGGGTTGGAGGTCTGGGTAGGAATCTCAAACCGGATGTACCGGTGGTCCGAAAGAGACTCCACCCCCTCGACAACCCTCCAGCCTTGCACCCTGGGCGCGAGGGCAGGGCTGGCGAACGTGACGTCCACGATCGACTCGCCCTGCCAACGCACACAGGTGCTAATCGACCCCCGGTTTAGAACCGTGAGACCGACGGCGTCGACCAAACCTTCCAAGAGTACGCCTTTCGAGGAAGTGTGTGCACTACCCCATCTGGTGGACCATGAGTTCAAGTCCCCCAGGAGAAGAACCGGACGAGGTTGTATGCGGTCCAGAAGGTCCCCAACCTCGCCCAAGAAGGACTCGAACTCAGAGTCGCGTCGGTTTGGCGAAAAGTACACCCCGACGACGACTATGTCCCTCCACTGCACCGCGACGTAACCCACGCCGCGGGCAATGACCTTCAGGGGTGGCACACACAGGGCACTCGATGGGATGATGGCAACTAGAGATGCCGTGTCCACAATCCAGTTGCTCCGAGGTGGAATCCAGTAGGGTTCCGCCACCACAGCCACCTCAATATTCCACTCTGCCAGTGATGCAACCAGCATGTCCTGCGCCGAACTGCAATGGTTGCAGTTTATCTGCAAGAATCGATGTTTTAGGTCGTAAGCCATTAGGGACACTCGATGTCAATATCATTCTCGTCCATCGCCTCGCTCGAAGCCACAGGTGCTTCGGGGACGGGTGGGCAGGTCACAGCTGGTTGCGACGGTGCGCTCAGTGTGGTCTTCTTCTTGGACAACTTTGGGTCCTTGCAGGCCTTTGTGCCTACTTTGTGATTCGCTGGAAGTTTAGCCGCTGCACACAGTGCACAGTGCAGGGCGGACGAACATTGACTAGCTCTATGGCCGGGCTGTGCACATTGGTAACAGAGGTCGCTCCTGTCAACTTCCGAAGTGCACTTGGCCCTCACGTGGCCAACCTCAAGGCAGCGGAAGCAGCGCTGTACCCTTGGCTGTAGCAATCTAACGCTTGCTGATACCCATCCAACAAGTAAGCGCCCGCCCTCCACCACCTTCTTGGCCGCAGCCACTGGGCAGCGTACCCACGCCGATCCCATGACACCAGATGCTCGGCGAATTTCCCCGGATTTAATTTGCTCTAATGAGCACCCTCCCACCTGCGCGATTGCTGCTGAGAGTTCCTCCGACGTCACGGTGTCATCCAGGCCGGAGACGCGGAGTTCAGCAGTTGCGACTGGCCGGTGAACTCTGACACGTTCTTCGGACAGAGTCTGCCTAATTTTTTCAGCCAGAGCGTCTGCCATCTCGCCTTTGGCCGCTCCGGGAACCTTTATGATACGGGCTCCTGTCGCAGTCTTGTCTATACGAAGGCTTTCGATACCCATCGCACGCCAATCGATCTTTGACTTGGCGTCCGACAGTACCTTAGCATAGGTCTCACCATTTTTCTCCGCCTCTGGCTGGAGGGTCACAACGATAGCTGCGGTTTTATGTACGCGCAGCTTTGCCTTCTTTGTCTTTTCACCCTTTTGGGTTTCCTTCTTTTTGGGTGCTTGTTTGCCGTTTTTACCGACAGTTGTCCAAGCACCGGATGTCGGCTTGGCAGAGGAGCCGGGGACAGAATCTGGTTGGGTTGAAGGACCACCACTTTTGCTCTTGTTCACACCTTTTCCTTTTTTGCCCTTGGCCTTCGTCGCAGGCCCCGTCGGCTTCGGGGCTGGTCCAATCCGTGGCATCGGGACTGGAACTTCCATCTGAGGTGGAGAGGGGCTTTTCTCCTTTGCCCGGTCAGCCGCCAGAGGCGGACGAACAATCGGGGCCGGAGGAAGTCTTTCCTCCAACACCTGAAGGCGGGCATTCATCATGGTCCCTATCTCTACCATTAAGGACCGCTTGAGCTCCTCCACGATATTTATCTCCGAGGGGTTTCGCGCCACGGGCTGGCTGACTGCCATGGCCTCAACTCCAGGGGACTGATGAGGCGAGAAGTGACTGTTTCGCACCCTTGCCATATCTTCTCGAATAGAGGCTATCTCCTTGCGGAGCTCCGCAATCTCTTTTTTCATGTTGGCATTTTCTGCCTGTAGGAGAACAGTCTCCTCCGACGTTGTCCTTTGGCTCAACTCCTCTACCACGTTGGCGACACTGAGCGCAGCGTCCTTGAGGAATCGTATGAACCTACCATTTAAATTCTTGCTGTTGTCAGCCACATAATTAATGGAGCTCAAATCTCCGGTAATGCGCTCAGTGAGCGCCTGCGTAGTCTGTTTTCCTATCGAGACCACGGCTTCTCCTTCTAAGTTGCCTTTCTGACATTCCGACCTAGTTGGGAATTTTAGGCGCAACTCTCGAGCGACAGATGCCGCTGCGGCTATGTCCTTTTCCGCCTCTAGTCGCATATGCTCTTTTTCTAGCTCAATGAGCTTCTGTTTTGCCTGGGCCTGCCCCACATACTCCCCTGTAGTAGGGGGACGGCCGCGTCCTCGTCCTTTGTTACTGGGTGTGGCAGGTGATTTGCCTCCCCACTCCTCACCACTAGAGCCTTCGCTATGCGGCCTCTTTTGTGCCTTGGCGCTGTCACGGCTAACGGCAGATCTATAGCCTGAAACCGAGACATTTTCGGCGCTGGAGGAGTCCGACAAATACAGTTGCCTCTCCACACTTGACTCCGTACTACGTAGTCTCTTCTCCGTCTCATCCGTGCTAAGGCGGTTAAGCCTTACGACTGCAACGGGGCTTCTAGACTTTGCCCGCACTTCCGTCTTCTCCGACTCGGATCCACTGGACCCATCCACCATCTTCTCCGACTTCCTTCCCTTCTCACGCCTACTGCGCCTCTCCTTCTTCCCACTCTTTTTCTCCTTAACATCGTCAATTTTTATTTTATTTTTTAAGTACTCCATATTAGTCCCACGAGTATGGAACGAACTTAGGGTCCACCCGGGCAGTGCGTCCTTACCGCGGGTAAGCCTATATTTTGATGACCCAAGAGGGGGGCGGCAGGTACCCTCCTGGGAGGCAGTAATGACCGACACGACGAGCGAGGCGGACCATTCAGCGCACAAGCGGCGCTGACTGGACCGTCTCGCCCGATACCCTGGCCGATCTTCAAGGCCTCGCGCTGCCATTCCGCTTACCACTCAGGGGTTTTTTATTGAAAAGTGGTTGACTCCACTTTGTTTTTTATTGAGGTTGGCTCCTCGCGGCCCGGCCAATTAAGGCAAGGCCCCCGGTCCTGAGCAAGCTCACGGGATAACGGGCCCACAACCCCTCACTTTCGCGAAGGGTAAATAACCACCACTCGCGCGTCCACTCTACCCTCTGCCCTCAGAAGGACGGGTGGAGCGACCTCCAGGGACCACTTCGCTTCACTACAGGCTGGATTGCCTGCAGCTACTGAGCCCCCCCGCCACGACAAGGCGTGGTCCCGTTGGGGGGGGTTGGGGGGGAACCTAACCTAACCTAACCTAACCTAACCTAACCTTTTTTTTTTTTTTTTTTTTTTACGTCAGGAAAATGCATGAAACTGCACTTCCACCGCCCCGGGGGGAACGGTGGGGAGTGTGAGGCTCTCCGGCCGTGAAGCGGCCGGCATACTCACTAAAAACCTGACGATGCTGCCTACTCGCCACTTTCGCGCCGGGGGTACCAGTACCGCTTTCGCTCCGCCCGGCTTCCCCCGACAGTGGTTGGTCCTCGCGGACCCAATCTAATTTTTTATGACCGCCACGAGAAAGGCGACGTGCAGCACGCCGCCGCCTCCTCAGACCTCTGAACTGACGGTGATCCCCCCCGAGATCACCGCCAAGGTCGTAAATGTGGCGCGTGAATCGCTGCCTACTGTACGCCGTGCGCAGATTGGAGAAGACCACTCCGCTCCGCCACCACCACGGTCAACCCGAGACAACCCCTATGGACAGGGCATCTCGATGTCCGGCCCCTCCGAAGTTTGGGGAGGAACCGGGGCGGCCGGAGGACGATAGCCAGGTGGTCTTAGGCCCTTCTTCTTTTTGGGTGTGACGCAAGATTTGCCCCCCACCCGATGCTCAGCCGGCTTGCCAGCTGCAGCGCACACCGAGCATCGCACAGCAGCGCTGCACGAGTCCGCCTTGTGACCCAGCTGACCGCAGCGATAGCACTCACCGCTGCGGTCCACTGGGGACCTGCACCATGTCTGGGTGTGCCCAGGTTCCAAGCACCTGAAGCACCTGAGCCTCTTCGGCTGTAAAAGCTCTACTCGGGCCGCGCTCCAGCCAACAAGTAGACGGCCCTCCGCACCAAGCGATTTGGCTGCCTCGATTGGGCAGCGCACCCACACCGTCCCGGAACCCCGCGCGTTAGTTCGAATTTTGCCCACTTTGACTGCGTCTAGGGCGCAGTTTGTTTTACCCGCTATCGCGGCAGCAACTTCTTCCACTGTGACTGTGTCGTCGAGGCCTCTGATGCGCATTTCGGCGCACATCACAGGCCTCGAGACAATAACACCCTCAACATCGCGAGCGAGGACTTCACGAATGCTGTCAGCCAGCGCATCCGCTTTGCGGCTCCTGTCTTCCCCTGAGACCTGCAGCAATTTCGCCCCGGTGGCCGTTCCGACCATATCTACGCCAGTTTCAAGACCTAAACTGGCTAGGTCCACCCTCTGCCTGGCTTTGTTTATCACCGAGGCATAAGTTACACCCTTTTCCAGCTCTGACTGTGGCAGCATAATAACGACTGCCGCAGTCTTTGGGGCGGTAAGTCGGGGTGTGCGCTTGGACTTCCCACCGCGTTTACCCCGCTTCCCCTTCTTTTTCGCCTGGGGGGAAGGTTTTCCTCCCTTGCCCACTGTGGTCCAGGCATTATCGGCCGAAGTCGATGGCGTCTGGGCCGGTGCCTCCTTCGGAGGAGCAGCTTTCTTAGCAACTCGACTCACCCTTGTCTCCTTCTTCGACGCAGCCTGCGCAGGCGCAGACCGCGAAGGTGCATCTTGCAAAGGCGCAGCCTGCATAGGCGCGGCCTCTACAGATGGAGCCCTCGTCACTTCTCTGGCCCTGTCCGCCGCAAGCGGGGGACGAAGGCGTGCAGCTGGGGGCAGCCGTTCCTCTATGGCAGCGAGTCGCTGCAAAATAATGTCGAATCCCTGTGCACCCTGGGGCGCTCGCTCGCCCGCAACGTTCTCTCTCCTCTGCGCGTTCTCGCGGCGGACGTTCCGCATCTCCTTTATCATTTGGGCCATCTCCATACGGAGATTAGCCACGCACTGATTTAGCCTGGCGTTATCAGCCTTTAGCTGCGCCATCTCCTCCGTCTGTGTCCGGGTAGTCAATTCCTCAAGTGCCACCTTGATATTGGTGGTGGCAACGTTAAGGAATTTAATGAACTCCCCCTTGAGGTGTCCACTGCGCTGGGCAACCTCCCTTACGGCCAACAAATTGGACGCAGCCTTGTCTCCGATAGTGGTAGCCGTCTGCGCCTTCGGATCGCCGATTGGAACAACCAAATCGGCGATTTTTACCGCCTTGCTGGTCGAAGGCCGTGGCGACCGATCACGAACCAGCCCCTTTTCTGCTTGGAGGCGGATGATGTCGCGCTCCGCCGCCGCTTTGGCTTCGATTTCCTTGTGGAGACCGATGTGTTCACCTGAGGGCTGTCGGTCTCTCTCAGGATGCCCCTTATTCGCCGCTCTTGCGGCCGCCAAGTCTTCCTCAGCCTGTCGGCGTATTAACGCTGTCTCAGCCTCTTCCAAGTCCTGCCTGGCCTTACGCAAGTCAACGTATTGGCCCGTGGTGGGCGGTCTACCTCTTCCTCTCTGCGCTGGAGATACCCCAGCGCTCTCCCTCGCTTCCGGCGGCAAAGGCCGCTTCCCTGCCTTCCGGCTGCTTACCATCGAGACGGACGACTGCGATGACTCGTCGCTTTCGTCCGCCCCGGACAAGTCTGAAACTGAGCCAAACAGACTCTCCATACTTTGCGCAAGTGTTCGCGCAATAATTGGCGATCGGTCGCGGACATTGTGCGCACCGTGCCCCGACTTCTCAGCAGCCATATCTTCAAGCCGCGTTAGCCTTACAATTGGGCTGCGCAGCCGCTGCTCTTTTGCCACTCTTGTGGCTTCAGTCTCCGGCTTCTCCAGCCCTTCAACCTCCGGCTTTCTCAGCCCTTCCGTCTCATCAACTCCTCCTACATCGTCAGATTTTTTGTTTTCAGTCTCCATATAGTTCCCACGAGAACACGGTTTTAAACGTCCACCTAGGCCGGAGCCGGTCGGCACTAGGTAAGCCTTGAGATTGATAACCCAGGGGAGGGGCGGCAGGTACCCCCCTGGGGGTGCGGTAGAGACTGCCTACTGGGCAGCCACACAGGTCTCGCCCCGCACCACCAACTTACCTTTCAGGTTTTTTAAGGTGGTCTCTCCACCAGGCCCGGCCAATGAAGGCAAGGCCCATACCACCCCATCCCTCGCTTTCGCGAGGAGGCCCCTAAACTACGTACGCCGGCCAATTAAGGCAAGCGCACCCCCGAACTGTGTGTAGTGTAAGTGTGTGTGTGGTGTGTGTGTGTGTGTGATTGGTTCGGCCAAGCCGATGGTAAAGCCCACCGACGAGGACGAACCAATGTGTGTGTATGTGATGTCGATGATCCCCCAGCAGCGCGGAGACGCTTCCTCGACCTTTCGCAATGACGTCGAAAGGCGAGGAGCCAACCGCAGCCCTAGAGAACCACCGACAACGCGTGTATGTATAGTGTACCTACTATGCCGGACCATTGGCCAGCGCCGATAAATGGAAATGAGAAACTTCTCTTCGATTGATCGACGCTGTTTCCACCCACGCCACGAGGAGGCTGTCCGACTGGTGGGCAACCTAACCTAACCTAACCTAACCTAACCTAACCTAACCTAACCTAACCTAACCTAACCTAACCTAACCTTTTTTTTTTTTTTTTTTTTTTTTTTTTTTTTTTTTTTTTTTTTACGTGAGGAAAATGCATTGAACTGCATCCCCACCGTCCCGGGGGGGAGCGGTGGGGTATGTGGGGCTCTCCGGCCGTGAAGCGGCCGGCCTACCCACTAAAAACCTCACGATGTCCAGTCTCGCCGCCATTTGCCGGAGGTAGCAGGACCGCTTGCGCTTTACTGCTACTACCCCCGGCGACGGCTGGCCTCGTCAGGCCCCCTCTCAGAAAAGAATCCCTCGCGAGAGGCGGCGTGGACACGCCGCCGCCATCTCGGGCTCTTGTACTGGCGACGGACTCCCCCGAGTCCGCCGCCACGAGCCGTTTAGGGTGGCAACAGATCATTTCTGACCCGTCGCCTTTGACGCCTGGGGCGCTGGGTGCCACGAAGGAGCTCGCGCTCTCTCTCTGCGCACTCCTTCGCATCCATTACGACCTCGCAGAAGCGGCGAGTCGCCTGCCAGGCTTCGTCACTGCCGACCATGGCCAAAACTACGGCCGGCAGCGATAGATCCCGGCCAATGGCCGTAGTGAGCGTCTGCCGATGTTCGGCCCAAGCTGGGCAGACCTCTAAAGTATGTTGAGCGGTGTCGGAGCTGCAACTGCAGTGGTGACACCGCTCATCACCCTCCCTTTGGATTCGACACAGGTACTTACCGAAGCAGCCATGTCCAGTAAGCACCTGTGTCAATCGGAAGCTGAGCGCCCCGTGGCTCCTCTCGAGCCAATCCTGCAAAACGGGCCGTATTGCTTCCACCGTTAGGCGGCCGTATCCTGGCTGCTCTAGCCGCGTCTCCCACTCCGCGATGAGTATTTGGCGAAGCTCCGCCCGGCGTCCTTCCACCTCCCTGAGCGCTGGGTGGTCGCCCCGACTTCGCGCCTCCTCGCGCCACTCGTAGAGCGACGCGAGGGATTTCGCCTCGAGATCCCATGGCGGAGATCCGGCGAGCACGCGGGCCGCATCACCCGCTATGGTGCGGTATCCCCGCGTCACCCTGATTGCCATAAGCCTCTGCACTTGCAGGAGTTTGTCGATGACCCCATCAGGGATGTTCGCGGCCCACACCGGGGCGCCGTAGAGCGCCATCGAGCGGATGACGCCCATGTATAGTCTTCTCGTGGCAACGTTTGGGCCTCCAATATTTGGCAAGAGCCGGGAGAGGGCCCCTGCCGCCCCTATCAGCTTCGGCACCAGCTTATTAAAATGTGCCTCGAATGTCCACCTTCTGTCTAGGACGAGGCCAAGATATTTCAGAGTGGGCTCAATGGGTATTCGGACTCCTCCGACGACTAGGTGGAAGTCGGGTGGCAGGCGAGTACGGGGGCCATAAAAGCACATGGCCTCCGTTTTCCCCAAGGCCACCTCGAGCCCCAGTCGCCGGATTCGGTCCACCACATGGGCCACCCCGGCCGTCGCCAATATGGCTGCTTCGCGGCAGGTCCTCCCTCTAGCGGCCACCAGTGTATCGTCAGCGTAACATGTGACGCTGAGGTTCCTGAGGAACGAGCCGCGAAGCACCCAGTCGTAACCCAGGTTCCACAGGAGCGGTCCAAGTACCGACCCCTGTGGAACTCCGCACGTCATGCGCCACCGTTTAAGTCCCGACTGGCTGTCGAAGACGACCTCCCTGTCACAGAGGTAGGCTTCTACGGTCCTCTGTAAGTAGTCCGGTACGCCATGGTACCGGAGGGCCTCCCGAATGCAAGTCCAAGGGAGAGTGTTAAAAGCATTGGCAATGTCAAGAGACACCGCCAACAACACATCTCCCTCGGACACAGCCTCCTCCGCCAGCGTCTTCACTCGGAGGATCGCACCCACGGTCGACCGCTCCCTCCGAAACCCGAACTGGTTTGCCGACAGATCCGGCCCAGTCCGGGTGAGGTGGCTGACGAGGCGTGCGGCAATGATGCGCTCAAAGAGCTTGCACGCCTCGTCCAGCAGAATGATCGGCCGGTACGCCGACGGTGAATCCTCCGGCCTGCCCTCCTTCCTCAACAGCACGAGGCTGCCAACCCTCCACCGAGCGGGAAATGCTCCCCGTTCGAAGCAAGAAGTGAACAACCTCCGAAGATGGTCGCCCAGATGTCTCGAGGCCAGAACCAACGCGCGCCCCGGTATGCCGTCAGGCCCAGGGGCGGTATTCTTGGCACTGAGACGCCGGACGACCATCTTTAGTTCTGGAACTGTCACCTCGATGGACTCTTCTTCCTCCTCTTGCGACGCCGGCTCTGCGGGAGGCGGAGCCATGCTCGGCGGGACGTGTTCCTCCCTATGAGGGAAGAGCGTTGCGACGACTTCGTCAACAAGATTTGGCTCAAGCGTCTGAGTGAGAGGTGGTGCCCACGGTCTGAGCTTGCCCCTAGCCATGCGGTAGGGGCGCCCCCATGGGTCCTCACTCAGCGACGCGAGCATCTCGTTGCGGGCTCTATCCTTGGCGGCAGCGACTGCTGCCTGGAGTGTTTTCATCGCCGCCCTATAGGCCTCGTAGAGTTGGGCCTCTACTGGTTCCACCTCGTCCAGCCCACGAGGGCGACCGTGTCGACGCCTGCGGTGTCTCTGGTACTGGCGGCGCGCTGCTACGCAAGCGGCGCGTAGTGAGGCAATCTCCGCGCACCACCAATATACTCGTCGCGAACTAACTTGTGACTTGACCCGGGGCATCGACGCGTCACAGACGCTCGTCATTGCCCTCGTGAGCCGTTCCGCCTCCGTGTCAACATCGTCCAGGGCATCCGGTACGGGCACCCACGCCTGGACGATAGCGGCCTCCTCGAGCAGCACCCGGTCCAGCCGCTTCAACGCCCACCGAGGGCGGTCCATCCTGAGGGTTGCCACCGAAGGGTTGGAGGTCTGGGTAAGAATCTCGAACCGGATGTACCGGTGGTCCGAAAGAGACTCCTCCCCCTCGACAACCCTCCAGCCTTGCACCCTGGGCGCGAGGGCAGGGCTGGCGAACGTGACGTCCACGATCGACTCGCCCTGCCAACGCACACAGGTGCTAATCGACCCCCGGTTTAGAACCGTGAGACCGACAGCGTCGACCAAACCCTCCAAGAGTACGCCTTTCGAGGAAGTGTGTGCACTACCCCATCTGGTGGACCATGAGTTCAAGTCCCCCAGGAGAAGAACCGGGCGAGGTTGTATGCGGTCCAGAAGGTCCCCAACCTCGCCCAAGAAGGACTCGAACTCGGAGTCGCGTCGGTTTGGCGAAAAGTACACCCCAACGACGACTATGTCCCTCCACTGCACCGCGACGTAACCCACGCCACGGGCAATGACCTTCAGGGGTGGCACACACAGGGCACTCGATGGAATGATGGCAATTAGAGATGCCGTGTCCACAATCCAGTTGCTCCGAGGTGGAATCCAATAGGGCTCCGCCACCACAGCCACCTCAATATTCCACTCTGCCAGTGATGCAACGAGCATGTCCTGCGCCGAACTGCAATGATTGCAGTTTATCTGTAAGAATCGGTGTTTTAGGTCGTAAGCCATTAGGGACACTCGATGTCAATATCAATCTCGTCCATCGCCTCGCTCGAAGCCACAGGTGCTTCGGAGACGGGCGGGCAGGCCACAGCTGGTTGCGACGGTGCGCTCAGTGTGGTCTTCTTCTTGGTCAATTTTGGGTCCTTGCAGGCCTTTGTGCCTACTTTGTGATTCGCTGGAAGTTTAGCCGCTGCACACAGTGCACAGTGCAGGGCGGACGAACATTGACTAGCTCTATGGCCGGGCTGTGCACATTGGTAACAGAGGTCGCTCCTGTCAACTTCCGATGTGCACGTTGCCCTCACGTGTCCAGTTTCAAGGCACCGGAAACAGCGCCTTCCTCTGGGCTCCAGGATCTTAATCCTTGCTGCAACCCAGCCAACAAGAAGCCGCCCACTTTCAGCTATCTTTTTTGCAGCGCTAATTGGGCAGCGCACCCAGGCCGTACCCATACCACTGGGGCCAGCACGGATTTCCCCCACCTTAACTGTCTCCAACACACAGTTCCCAGCCGCCGTTATTGCCGCGGCTATTTCTTCCCCTGTGACCGAGTCATCGAGGCCTGTTATTCGAAGCTCGGCGGTTTGGGTCGGACGATGAACTCGGGTATCCTCACCGAGAAGCTCCCGGATCTTCAGCGCGAGTGCGTCGGCCTTCTCCGAATTGCCCTCTCCAGGCACCTCGATGACTCGGGCACCCGTCGCCGCCTTACGCACCTGGAGGTACGGGATGCCCATTCCTCGCCAGTCTATTTGAGACTTGGCTTCGGCGAGGACTTTGGCATATGACAGCCCTTTCTTCTCCGCCTCGGGCTGGAGCGTGACCACTACTGCTGCGGTTTTGGGCACTCTCAGCTTCCGTTTTTTCGACGGCTTCTCCTGTACACTGCTTGAAGGCACCTTCTTGCTGGCCTCCCGCTTGCCGTTTCTGCCAACTCGCACCCACTCTCTTGATGGAGCGGGTGCTGATGGCCCGGCAACAGCGGGGGCTGGGACGGCAGGGGCTGATGGCAATATAACATTACCCTTGCTCTTCTTCCCCTTGCCTTTTCCTTTCGCAGAAGAAGTTTGTGGTTGCGGTTGGGCCTGTGAACCAGGTGGAATCGCCGCAGAAGCCTCTTTGACTTTGTCAGCCGCTAACGGCGGGCGAAGCCGTGGTGCGGGCGGTAGTCTTTCCTCTATTGAGGCAAGACGGGCACTCACCATCGTCCCTAGGTCAATCATAAGAGACCGACGAAATTCTTCTAACCCTGACTCCTGACGGATGCGCGCCACGGAGTGACTGTCTGCTGAATCAGCAGCGGGTTGTCCATCTACACCTGAAGACACTGATTGAGATGATGAAGAGCGCATTTTCACCATTTCTTTCTTCATGATGTCCATCTCTTTTCGAAGTTCGGCCAGCTCTTTTCGCATACGGATGTTCTCAGCCTGCAGGACCGCAGTTTCCTCCGACGCGGTCCTCTGACTAAGCTCCCGAACCACTTCTTGGACACTAGCAGCGGCCTCTTTCAGGTAACCTTGAAAGCGGCCGCACAGATGTTTACTGTTGTTGGCTACGTGTCTGATGGTTTGCACATCCTTTTCAATTCTGAGGCCAAGACCCAGAGTGGACTGGTCATTGTCCTCAGTGATCATCTCCGCCGGACTTGATGACGGCATCTGACACCGCTCCGTCGGTGTCGGATATTTTGCCCGCAGCTCCCTAGCGGTCGCAGCTAACGATGCGATCTCCTTTTCCGCTTCCAGGCGCATTTGCGCTTTTTCTGTCTCTAGCAGCTTTTCTTTGGCTGCTGCCAGACCTACATACTCCCCTGTAGTAGGGGGACGGCCGCGTCCTCGTCCTTTGTTATTGGGTGTGGCAGGTGATTTGCCTCCCCACTCCTCGCCACTAGAGCCTTCGCTATGCGGCCTCTTTTGTGCCTTGGCGCTGTCACGGCTAACGGCAGATCTATAGCCTGAAACCGAGACATTTTCGACGCTGGAGGAGTCCGACAAATACAGTTGCCTCTCCACACTTGACTCCGTACTACGTAGTCTCTTCTCCGTCTCATCCGTGCTAAGGCGGTTAAGCCTTACGACTGCAACGGGGCTTCTAGACTTTGCCCGCACTTCCGTCTTCTCCGACTCGGATCCACTGGACCCATCCACCATCTTCTCCGACTTCCTTCCCTTCTCACGCCTACTGCGCCTCTCCTTCTTTCCACTCTTTTTCTCCTTAACATCGTCAATTTTTATTTTATTTTTTAAGAATTCCATATTAGTCCCACGAGTATGGAACGAACTTAGGGTCCACCCGGGCAGTGCGTCCTTACCGCGGGTAAGCCTATATTTTGATGACCCAAGAGGGGGGCGGCAGGTACCCTCCTGGGAGGCAGTAATGACCGACACGACGAGCGAGGCGGACCATTCAGCGCACAACCGGCGCTGACTGGACCGTCTCGCCCGATACCCTGGCCGATCTTCAAGGCCTCGCGCTGCCATTCCGCTTGCCACTCAGGGGTTTTTTATTGAAAAGTGGTTGACTCCACTTTGTTTTTTATTGAGGTTGGCTCCTCGCGGCCCGGCCAATTAAGGCAAGGCCTCCGGTCCCGAGCACGCTCAAGGGATAACGGATCCTCACACCCTCACTTTCGCGAGGGGGAAACCGACCACTCGCACGTCCACTGTGCCCTCAGCTACTCAGAAGGACAGGCGGAGCGCCTTCTCGGGGACCACTTCGCTTCACTACAGGCTGGATTGCCCGCAGCTACTGAGCCCCCCCGCCACGACAAGGCGTGGTCCCGTTGGGGGGGAACCTAACCTAACCTAACCTAACCTAACCTAACCTAACCTAACCTAACCTAACCTAACCTAACCTAACCTAACCTAACCTAACCTAACCTTTTTTTTTTTTTTTTTTTTTTTTTTTTTTTTTTACGTGAGGAAAATGCATTGAACTGCATCCCCACCGTCCCGGGGGAGGAGCGGTGGGGTATGTGGGGCTCTCCGGCCGTGAAGCGGCCGGCCTACCCACTAAAAACCTCACGATGTCCAGTCTCGCCGCCATGTGCCGGAGGTAGCAGGACCGCTCGCGCTTTACTGCTACTACCCCCGGCGACGGCTGGCCTCGTCAGGCCTCCTCTCAGAGAAGAATCCCTCGCGAGAGGCGGCGTGGACACGCCGCCGCCATCTCGGGCTCTTGTACTGGCGACGGACCCCCCCGAGTCCGCCGCCACGAGCCGTTTAGGGTGGCAGATGGTCATCTCGGGCCATCCGCCTGGAGCGCTGAGAGCGCTGCGTCCCACGCAGCAGCTCTCGCGCTCTTTCATCTGCCTCCTTTATCGCCATTACATTTTCACAATATTGGCGCATCGCCTGCCAGGACTCATCACTGCCGACCATGGCTGAAACTACGGCCGGCAGCGAGAGATCCTGGCCAATCACATTCACCAAATCTCGTCTCGGCTCCTCCCAAGCTTGGCAGACCTCTAAAGTATGTTGAGCGGTGTCGGAGCTGCAACTGCAGTGGTGACACCGCTCATCACCCTCCCTTTGGATTCGACACAGGTACTTACCGAAGCAGCCATGTCCGGTAAGCACCTGTGTCAATCGGAAGCTCAGCGCCCCGTGGCTCCTCTCGAGCCAATCCTGCAAAACGGGCCGTATTGCTTCCACCGTTTGGCGGCCGTATCCCGGCTGCTCTAGCCGCGTCTCCCACTCCGCCATGAGAATCTGGCCAAGCTCCGCCCGGCGTCCTTCCACCTCCCTGAGCGCTGGGCGGTCGCCCCGACTTCGCGCCTCCTCGCGCCACTCGTAGAGCGAAGCGAGGGATTTCGCCTCGAGATCCCATGGCGGAGATCCGGCGAGCACGCGGGCTGCGTCACCCGCTATGGTGCGGTATCCCCGCGTCACCCTGATGGCCATCAGCCTCTGCACTTGCAGAAGTTTGCCGATGACGCCATCAGGGATGTTCGCGGCCCACACCGGGGCGCCGTAGAGCGCCATCGAGCGGATGACGCCCATGTATAGTCTTCTCGTGGCAACGTTTGGGCCACCAATATTTGGCAGGAGCCGGGAGAGTGCCCCTGCCGCCCCTATCAACTTCGGCACCAGCTTATCAAAATGCGCCTCGAATCTCCACCTTCTATCTAGGACGAGGCCAAGATATTTAAGAGTGGGCCCAATGGTTATCCGGACTCCTCCGACGACTAGGTGGAATTCGGTCGGCAGGCGAGTACGGGGGCCATAAAAGCACATGGCCTCCGTTTTCTCCAAGGCCACCTCGAGCCCCAGTCGCCGGATTCGGTCCACCACATGGGCCACCCCGGCCGTCGCCAATATAGCTGCTTCGCGGCAGGTCCTCCCTCTAGCGGTCACCAACGTATCGTCAGCGTAACATGTGACGCTGAGGTTCCTGAGGAACGAGCCGCGAAGCACCCAGTCGTAACCCAGGTTCCACAGGAGTGGTCCAAGTACCGACCCCTGTGGGACTCCACACGTCATGCGCCACTGTTTAAGTCCCGACTGGCTGTCGAAGATGACCCCCCTGTCACAAAGGTAAGCCTCTACGGTCCTCTGTAGGTAATCCGGTATGCCATGGTACCGGAGGGCCTCGCGGATGCAAGTCCAAGGGAGAGTGTTAAAAGCGTTGGCGATGTCAAGAGACACCGCCAACAACACATCTCCCTCGGACACGGCCTCCTCCGCCAGCGTCTTCACACGGAGGATCGCACCCACGGTCGACCGCTCCCTCCGAAACCCGAACTGGTTTGCCGACAGATCCGGCCCAGTCCGGGTGAGGTGGCTGACGAGGCGTGCGGCAATGATGCGCTCAAAGAGCTTGCACGCCTCGTCTAGCAGAACGATCGGCCGGTACGCCGACGGTGAATCCTCCGGTCTGCCCTCCTTCCTCAACAGCACGAGGCTGCCAACTCTCCACCGAGCGGGAAATGCTCCCCGCTGGAAGCAAGAACTAAACAACCGCCGAAGATGGTCGCCTAGATGTTTCGAGGCCAGAACCAACGCGCGCCCCGGTATGCCATCAGGCCCAGGGGCGGTATTCTTGGCACTGAGACGCCGGACAACCATCTTTAGTTCTGGATCGGTCACCTCGATGGACTCCTCGTCCTCCTCTTGCGACGCCGGCTCTGCGGGAGGCGGAGCCATGCTCGGCGGAACGTGCTCCTCCCTATGAGGGAATAGCGTCGCGACGACTTCATCAACAAGATTTGGCTCAAGCGTCTGAGTGAGAGGTGGTGCCCACGGTCTGAGCTTGCCCCTAGCCATGCGGTAGGGGCGCCCCCATGGGTCCTCACTCAGCGACGCTAGCATCTCGTTGCGGGCTCTATCCTTGGCGGCAGCGACTGCTGCCTGGAGTGTTTTCATCGCCGCCCTATAGGCCTCGTAGAGTTGGGCCTCTACTGGTTCCACCTCGTCCAGCCCACGAGGGCGACCGTGTCGACGCCTGCGGTGTCTCTGGTACTGGCGGCGCGCTGCTACGCAAGCGGCGCGTAGGGAAGCAATCTCCGCGCACCACCAATACACTCGTCGCGAACTAACTTGTGACTTGACCCGGGGCATCGACGCGTCACAGACGCTCGTCATTGCCCTCGTGAGCCGTTCCGCCTCCGAGTCAACATCGTCCAGGGCATCCGGTACGGGCACCCACGCCTGGACGATGGCGGCCTCCTCGAGCAGCACCCAGTCCAGCCGCTTCAACGCCCACCGAGGGCGGTCCATCCTGAGGGATGCGACCGAAGGGTTGGAGGTCTGGGTAGGAATCTCAAACCGGATGTACCGGTGGTCCGAAAGAGACTCCACCCCCTCGACAACCCTCCAGCCTTGCACCCTGGGCGCGAGGGCAGGGCTGGCGAACGTGACATCCACGATCGACTCGCCCTGCCAACGCACACAGGTGCTAATCGACCCCCGGTTTAGAACCGTGAGACCGACGGCGTCGACCAAACCTTCCAAGAGTACGCCTTTCGAGGAAGTGTGTGCACTACCCCATCTGGTGGACCATGAGTTCAAGTCCCCCAGGAGAAGAACCGGACGAGGTTGTATGCGGTCCAGAAGGTCCCCAACCTCGCCCAAGAAGGACTCGAACTCGGAGTCGCGTCGGTTTGGCGAAAAGTACACCCCGACGACGACTATGTCCCTCCACTGCACCGCGACGTAACCCACGCCACGGGCAATGACCTTCAGGGGTGGCACACACAGGGCACCCGATGGGATGATGGCAACTAGAGATGCCGTGTCCACAATCCAGTTGCTCCGAGGTGGAATCCAATAGGGTTCCGCCACCACAGCCACCTCAATATTCCACTCTGCCAGTGATGCAACCAGCATGTCCTGCGCCGAACTGCAATGGTTGCAGTTTATCTGCAAGAATCGATGTTTTAGGTCGTAAGCCATTAGGGACACTCGATGTCAATATCAATCTCGTCCATCGCCTCGCTCGAAGCCACAGGTGCTTCGGGGATGGGTGGGCAGCTCACAGCTGGTTGCGACGGTGCGCTCAGTGTGGTCTTCTTCTTGGACAACTTTGGGTCCTTGCAGGCCTTTGTGCCTACTTTGTGATTCGCTGGAAGTTTAGCCGCTGCACACAGTGCACAGTGCAGGGCGGACGAACATTGACTAGCTCTATGGCCGGGCTGTGCACATTGGTAACAGAGGTCGCTCCTGTCAACTTCCGAAGTGCACTTGGCCCTCACGTGGCCAACCTCAAGGCAGCGGAAGCAGCGCTGTACCCTTGGCTGTAGCAATCTAACGCTTGCTGATACCCATCCAACAAGTAAGCGCCCGCCCTCCACCACCTTCTTGGCCGCAGCCACTGGGCAGCGTACCCACGCCGATCCCATGACACCAGAATCTCGGCGAATTTCCCCGGATTTAATTTGCTCTAATGAGCACTCTCCCACCTGCGCGATTGCTGCTGAGAGTTCCTCCGACGTCACGGAGTCATCCAGGCCGGAGACGCGGAGTTCAGCAGTTGCGACTGGCCGGTGAACTCTGACACGTTCTTCGGACAGAGTCTGCCTAATTTTTTCAGCCAGAACTTCTGCCATCTCGCCTTTGGCCGCTCCGGGAACCTTTATGATGCGGGCTCCTGTCGCAGTCTTGTCTATACGAAGGCTTTCGATACCCATCGCACGCCAATCGATCTTCGACTTGGCGTCCGACAGTACCTTAGCATAGGTCTCACCATTTTTCTCCGCCTCTGGCTGGAGGGTCACAACGATAGCTGCGGTTTTATGTACGCGCAGCTTTGGCTTCTTTGTCTTTTCACCCTTTTGGGATTCCTTCTTTTTGGGTGCTTGTTTGCCGTTTTTACCGACAGTTGTCCAAGCACCGGATGTCGGCTTGGCAGAGGAGCCGGGGACAGAATCTGGTTGGGTTGAAGGAGCACCACTTTTGCTCTTGTTCACACCTTTTCCTTTTTTGCCCTTGGCCTTCGTCGCAGGCCCCGTCGGCTTCGGGGCTGGTCCAATCCGTGGCATCGGGACTGGAACTTCCATCTGAGGTGGAGAGGGGCTTTTCTCCTTTGCCCGGTCAGCCGCCAGAGGCGGACGAACAATCGGGGCCGGAGGAAGTCTTTCCTCCAACACCTGAAGGCGGGCATTCATCATGGTCCCTATCTCTACCATTAAGGACCGCTTGAGCTCCTCCACGATATTTATCTCCGAGGGGTTTCGCGCCACGGGCTGGCTGACTGCCATGGCCTCAACTCCAGGGGACTGATGAGGCGAGGAGTGACTGTTTCGCACCCTTGCCATATCTTCTCGAATAGAGACTATCTCCTTGCGGAGCTCCGCAATCTCTTTTTTCATGTTGGCATTTTCTGCCTGTAGGAGAACAGTCTCCTCCGACGTTGTCCTTTGGCTCAACTCCTCTACCACGTTGGCGACACTGAGCGCAGCGTCCTTGAGGAATCGTATGAACCTACCATTTAAATTCTTGCTGTTGTCAGCCACATAATTAATGGAGCTCAAATCTCCAGTAATGCGCTCAGTGAGCGCCTGCGTAGTCTGTTTTTCTATCGAGACCACGGCTTCTCCTTCTAAGTTGCCTTTCTGACATTCCGACCTAGTTGGGAATTTTAGGCGCAACTCTCGAGCGACAGATGCCGCTGCGGCTATGTCCTTTTCCGCCTCTAGTCGCATATGCTCTTTTTCTAGCTCAATGAGCTTCTGTTTTGCCTGGGCCTGCCCCACATACTCCCCTGTAGTAGGGGGACGGCCGCGTCCTCGTCCTTTGTTACTGGGTGTGGCAGGTGATTTGCCTCCCCACTCCTCGCCACTAGAGCCTTCGCTATGCGGCCTCTTTTGTGCCTTGGCGCTGTCACGGCTAACGGCAGATCTATAGCCTGAAACCGAGACATTTTCGGCGCTGGAGGAGTCCGACAAATACAGTTGCCTCTCCACACTTGACTCCGTACTACGTAGTCTCTTCTCCGTCTCATCCGTGCTAAGGCGGTTAAGCCTTACGACTGCAACGGGGCTTCTAGACTTTGCCCGCACTTCCGTCTTCTCCGACTCGGATCCACTGGACCCATCCACCATCTTCTCCGACTTCCTTCCCTTCTCACGCCTACTGCGCCTCTCCTTCTTCCCACTCTTTTTCTCCTTAACATCGTCAATTTTTATTTTATTTTTTAAGAACTCCATATTAGTCCCACGAGTATGGAACGAACTTAGGGTCCACCCGGGCAGTGCGTCCTTACCGCGGGTAAGCCTATATTTTGATGACCCAAGAGGGGGGCGGCAGGTACCCTCCTGGGAGGCAGTAATGACCGACACGACGAGCGAGGCGGACCATTCAGCGCACAAGCGGCGCTGACTGGACCGTCTCGCCCGATACCCTGGCCGATCTTCAAGGCCTCGCGCTGCCATTCCGCTTGCCACTCAGGGGTTTTTTATTGAAAAGTGGTTACTCCACTTTGTTTTTTATTGAGGTTGGCTCCTCGCGACCCGGCCAATTAAGGCAAGGCCTCCGGTCCCGAGCACGCTCAAGGGATAACGGATCCTCACCCCCCTCACTTTCGCAAGGGGGAAACCAACCACTCGCACGTCCACTTTGCCCTCAGCTACTCAGAAGGACAGGCGGAGCGCCTTCTCGGGGACCACTTCGCTTCACTACAGGCTGGATTGCCCGCAGCTACTGAGCCCCCCCGCCACGACAAGGCGTGGTCCCGTTGGGGGGGAACCTTTTTTTTTTTTTTTTTTTTTTTTTTACGGGGGGAAATGCAGCCTTATGCACCGTCCCACCGCTCTGGGGCGAGCGGCGGGGATGTGTGGGGCTCCCTGCTGGCCTGAGATGTTGGGCGGCCAGAGGTTTACCCACTAAAACCCCCCGGACTTCCGTCACACCACCATGTGCCGGAGGTAGCAGGACCGCTTGCGCTTAACTGCTACTACCTCCGACGGCAGCTGGCCTCGTCAGGCCCCCTCTCGACGCACCAGAGGCACGTCCCAAGCGCCCCGGGGACCAAGCAGATGGGCACCAGACAGCCCCATGTCTGAGTGCCCGTGGTCCCCTGCGATGGGTCAGATGAGTGGCCCCATCGCCCGCCACTACGGTCGCAGGGGATAGGGAAAGAGGCAACGATACACCAACAGTCCTCTTCCCCTGCGACCCCACCATTGCGGCGCCAAGGATGCTACGTCCCACGTAGCAGCCCCGGCGCCAACCACTCCGGTCGCAGAGGATAGGGAAAGTGGCAACGACACACCAACAGTCCTCTTCCTCTGCGACCCCACCGCTCCGCCATCTAAAGGTGGCGACCCCATCAGTTGCGGTGCAGCATATAATATACTACACCGCAACCCGCCTCGGTCACAGTGCCGCGACCACCAATGCAGCACTGCGACCCACCTTGGTACCGCTCACACCGACTTTGTCGCAAAGTCGGATGGAGCGGTCCCTCTCGGGCAAGCCAGCTCCTCCAGCCTGGCTTGGCCCTGGGTTCCTCTTGGCTTCACCGTGGTTGGCAAGGCCACGGTTACTAAGCCCCCCCGCCACGACAAGGCGGGAACCCACGGGGGGGGTTGGGGGGGAACCTAACCTAACCTAACCTAACCTAACCTAACCTAACCTAACCTAACCTAACCTAACCTAACCTTTTTTTTTTTTTTTTTTTTTTTTTTTTTTTTTTTTTTTTTTTTTTTTTTTACGTGAGGAAAATGCATTGAACTGCATCCCCACCGTCCTGGGGGAGGAGCGGTGGGGTATGTGGGGCTCTCCGGCCGTGAAGCGGCCGGCCTACCCACTAAAAACCTCACGATTCCTCGCTCGCCTTGTGGTCGGGGGCCCGGGGACACGTTCGTACTCGTCCGCGTCCCGACGGCGATGGTCCTTATTTGGAGCCCCTCACTTAGAGGTTACGACCTCAATCCTCATGAGCGGCGCACGGGAATCACGTGCGCCTCGCTCGGGCCTTTACACGGCGACAGACCCCCCCGAGTCTGCCGCCTATGAGCCCATTTAGGGTGGCATCAGGTCGTCTGCACGACCTCGACGCCTTCCGCGTCTTGGTCTTCCCCTGCCCCCAGATCGGCGTGACCGTATAGGATCAGAGGTCGTCACTTCTCGGTCACGCTCCGCGTTCTCTTTGGCCGCCATAACAATTTCTGAGAAGCGGAGCATGGCCTCCCACGCTTCCCCGTCAGAAACCATAGCCGACACGACTGCGGGGAGTGACAAATCACGCCCCACCACCTCTCGCAGCTCGTCCCGCTGTTCACGCCAAGCCACGCACATTTCGAGCGTGTGAACAGCGGTGTCCACAGTGCTCGAGCAGTGGTGGCATCTCTCGTCGGGCTCTCTACGTGCTATCCTACACAGGTACTTTCCGAAGCACCCGTGCCCGGAAAGCACCTGTGTCAGCCTAAATGTGAGAACCCCGTGTTGTCGCTCTACCCACTCACCCAGTACTGGGCGTATGGCCTCGATGGTAGCGTGACCAGCAGTCGGCCGATTTAGGCGATCCTCCCATCTTGCCATGGCAACCTGACGGAGCTCCAACCGGCGTCCCTCCACCTCCCGTGGAGCCGGTCGATTGCCCCGCTCAAGCATCTCCTCACGCCACCGGAACATTGATGCGAGGGTTCCTGCGTCCAGGTCCCAAGGCAAGACTCCAGCCATTACACACGCGGCCTCGTATGAGACGGTGCGGTATCCACGTATCACCCTCACGGCCATCAACCTCTGCGACTTGCGAAGCAGAGCTCGATTTCGGTTCGTGAGGGTGTCCGCCCACACCGGACTCCCATACAAGGCCATCGACCTCACTATCCCAGCGTATAATCGCCGGCAAGACACCGACGGTCCACCCACATTCGGCAACAATCCACACAATGCCAATGCTGCCGCGTCCAGCTTCGGAGCAAGGGCCTCGAAGTGGGCCGCAAAGTCCCAGTTCGAGTCCAGAATGAGCCCTAAGTACTTCAACGAAGCATGGACGGTGATTGGTACTCCGCAGACATCCACACTGAGTCCCCGAGGCGGCACCAGACAAGGGTTATAAAAGCCGACAGCTTCGCACTTTTCGGGAGCCACCCTCAAGCCCAACATGCGGATACGGTCAACTATGTCCTCCACCCCGATAGATGCCACAGCCGCGGCCGTGTGGAACGTGCTTCCCCGGGCGGTCACCAGCGTATCGTCTGCGTAACAGAAGACGCCCACTCCCGGGAAGCTACGTCCACGGAGAACCCAGTCATACCCGACGTTCCACAGGAGCGGTCCAAGGACTGACCCCTGTGGAACACCGCGCGACACATCTCGACTGCACACTCCATCCCGTCCAGGATATACCACTCGACGATCACTGAGATAATCGGCTATCACGCGACAGAGGTAGGGTGGCACTCGGTGATACCGAAGTGCCTCCCTAATGACCGCCCAGGGGAGGGTATTGAAGGCGTTGGCGATATCTAGCGACACCGCCAAGACGACCTCACCCTGAGCCACCGCCTCCTCAGCCAACGCCTTGACTCCCAGTATGGCCTGGATCGCCGAGCGGCCACTGCGAAATCCGTATTGAGAGTCGGCCAAATCCGGTCCATCTCTCCTTAGGTGCGCGACGAGACGTGCAGCTACAACTCGCTCGAGGAGCTTGCACGCCTCATCCAGCAGCACGATAGGGCGGTACGCGGATGGCGACTCTATAGGACGACCCTCTTTTCTGAGCAACACCAGTTTCCCCGTCTTCCAGAGACGAGGAAACTGACCTCGCTCCATACAGGCACTCAACAACTGGATGAACCGCGGTCCTAACGCCTTCAGAGCTAAGGCCCATACTCTGCCCGGAACACCGTCCAAACCAGGGGCAGTGTTTTTGGCCCGCATCTTGGTGACAGCCAGCCTAAGCTCAACAGTCGTCACCTCTACCGATTCACTGGACTCTTCCGGCATATTTTCTTCGTCCGATGGCAACATAGGAGGAGGAACCATATCTTCTCCATCCGGGAAGAGCGTGTCCACTACCCTATTCACAAACTGAGGCTGGAGACTCCGAGTGAGTGGAGGGGCATACGGGCGCATCTTGCCCCGGACCGTACGGTAAGGTCGCCCCCACGGATCTTCACTCAAAGCCTCCAACATCTCCTCCCTGGCCCTGGTTTTGGCTTCGCCGATGGCAACCTGGAGCGAGAGTTTGGCCGCTCTATACGCCTCCTCTAGAATGGCTTCTCTTTGAGCAAAATCGCCGTCGCGGCGGCGCCTCCTGAGGTGTCGAGCGTATTGGCGCCTTGCAACCACGCAAACTCTACGAAGCTGCGCGATGTCTTCACTCCACCAATATACTCGACGTTTTGGAGGTTGGGGGCCGGAACGGGGCATTGATGCGTCGCATATACGGGTCATCGCCCCCCGGAACCATGTCGCCTCGGAATCAATGTCCGCCGGTCTATCGGGTGCCGTTGGCCAAGCCTCCACTAAAGCCGCTTCATCCGCCAGTTCTGGATCAAATCGACTAAGCGTCCAGCGCGGGCCCTCATCGCGAGCCGAGGCAGGCACCAGAGGAACCGAGGTCTGGGCCGAAACGCTGAAGCGAAGGTAACGATGGTCCGACAACGTCTCCACCCCCTCCAGGACCCTCCAGTCTCTGACCCGTGCGGCGAGACACGGGCTCGCAAATGTCACGTCCACAATTGATTGCCCATTGGACCTTACACATGTAGCCACTGTTCCGCGATTCAGCAGATGCAATCCCGAAACTCGCGCCCAATCCTCCAGTTCTCGACCTTTCGGCAGTGTCCGAGGCGATCCCCACGCCCTAGATTTGGCATTAAAATCACCAAGGACCACCACAGGATACGAGCGGAACAAATTGAACATGGCGTCCAGCTCCCGGATAAAGCCCTTGAATTCGGTTATATTTGTGTTTGGTGAAAAGTAGCCTCCTATGAACGCTACCTCGCCTAGTACCGCAGCGACACAGCCCCGACCTCTTACAACACGGGTAAAAGGAGGAGAGCCGACTGCACCCCTCGAAGTCATGGCCACCACACCATCTAAGTCCGCGACCCAGTCCGGATGTTGTTGGACCGAGTATGGCTCGCATGCCACTACCACTGATGTCGACCACTGCGTAGCGCTTTGAATCAGGAGATCCTGTGCGACTCCGCGATGGTTAATGTTCGCCTGCAACACAGAGATGGCCATTTATCACTTGTTTGTCAATGTGTGAACTCTCCCATTGGACTGAGCCTTGCGACCAGTCCCCTTCGTGTTCGCCTTACATGCTGTCGAGCCGACCGAATGTGAAGCGGGGTTTCCGGCTCTAGCACAAGAGCCACAGTGGGGTGCTGCAGAGCAATTGGCAGCCTTATGACCGGCCGTACTGCACCTAAAGCACAGGCCACCAACCGGAATTTGCTCCGTACAGCATTTGCCGACATGGCCACGCCCGAGGCACTGGTAACAGACCAATGGTCTGCGGTCTAGAATCTTAACTCTAGCTGCTACCCAACCTACCAACAGCTTACCAGCCTCCATCAGTTTCTTCGCCGCCAAGATAGGGCACTGGGCCCAGACTGTGGCAAGTCCTGAAGGATTTCGACGGATTTCTCCAGTCTTGACGGTGTCAACCGCAACTCCACCAGCCGCAGCAATGGCAGCAGCTACCTCCACCTTGGTGACGGAGTCATCTAGGCCGGAGACACGTATGTCCACACACTTGGTTGGCCTGGTGACTATCACGTCCTGACCATAAAGCTCCCTCAGCTTTACGGCAAGAGAGTCGGCCTTTGCCGCGCTGTCCTCGCCTTTTTGGACTTCGAATAATTTGGAGCCAGTGGCTGCTGTGCGGAACTTTACGCCTTCTGGAATACCGAGGGCATTCAAGTCGATGCGAGCCTTAGCTAGCGCAATCGCGTCTCCATAGTTCTTCCCCTTCTCTAATGCTTCAGGCGTCAGCGTGATTACCACAACCGCAGATTTGGGAACTTGCAGGTTGAGTTTCTTTGTCTGTGCAACACTCTTGGCTGGTGGATTTTGCACTCTTGGTTTGTTGCTCCTGACGACCGTAGTCCACTCCATCTGCTGAGTCAGAGGAGATGATTCATCTCTAGCTGAGGCCTGAGCCTCCCGTGCAGCGAGAGACTTCTTCTTTCGTCTTCTCTTTGCCGTTTTCGAGGCCTCTGGTGCTGCAGCCTGAGACTGTTGCCGCGATACTGGTGCTGGCTTTTGTGTAGCTGACTTAGCAACACTCAATCTCGCGGCAGCTTCTCTCCTTTTGTCTGCTGCCAAAGGTGGGCGAACCCGTTCTTCCGGCGGCAACCGTCCCTCCAATGCCTCGAAACGGGCATTTATGTAGTTAACGATGGAAGTCGTCCACTCTCCACTCTCTCTTGGAGGATTTAGGCCCCGAGCAGTAGCCGCATAACTGGGGCTCGCTACGTCTGGTGCCTCCAAGTCATAGGACACCTCCATCGTCTCAGCTGTGACGTTAGTATCCACCTCTGGCATCTTCTGCGGCGGTGGCACCGGCTGAGCCTTAGACCTTCCACCCAAAACTACTTCTGGCAATTCATTTACGACCTCACTTGAGGATGCCACCACAATGTCCGTTGGTCGATCGGATCGCAGCTCGTACATTATTCGAAGCTGGTTTCGAAGGTCGGCCATCTCCTTCTCAAGCTGCAACATCTTCTTACGGAGAATCTCATTGTCGCGATTGAGTTTCTCCGTTTCCACGCTTATGCTGTTGCAACTGAGCTTATTGACTGCTTCTATCATAGAGGCAGTCGCATCCTGCAGCTGTTGTGCATGTCCATCACTTAGGGTGCGCGATGTTTTGGCCACCGTATTCACAATATTTATTGCTTTTTTGGCCTGCTTACGCAACCTGGAAGCCGACTTGTGGTCGGTCTTGTTGTAAGCAACATCCGGCGCGCTGGACTCGGAGGATGACATCCGATGGTCAATCTCATCCTCTCGCCTGGGAGGGTCAGAGATAGCCCGAGCCGGTGTATCCAAATCAGACTCGCTCGCAGTCTCGTCGCCTCGAGGCGCTCGTTGCTGCTCTGGCGTTCCCCTATCCCGACGTCTTCTCTCACTCCGTTGGGGCTGTGGTGCTGCTTCTGGCTTCTTAATGAAGTCACTTCTGTTGAAGCTCAGCACTACTCCGCCTCTCTTAGAGGTTGACACCTTAACTGGACGGGTGGCGTCTCCCTCTGAATCCGTCTCTTCGGCTTGCTGCCGCTTACCTCCTGTGACCACTTTTGCAGTCAAGGTCGAGCAGGCAGAGCCAGGTCGCGAGTCATAAACGGGACTCTGGACACCAAAAGGTGTACTAGGGTCCATTACGTCCCACTCCAAATCCGCCCTCTGAAAGAGCTCGATTTCTTTATTCGTCACCGCGTCACGGCACGTTATCTTTCGATTACTCATTTCCTCTGTCTCCTTCTGACTTCGTTGTCTGTCCTCTGTTATAGGACTTCTCTCCCTTTCTCTGTCTTTCCCTTGATCTAAGGCCTTTAACCTCTCAGATCTTCTCACTTCTCTTGCTTTGGAGTCCTCTACTACTTCCTTCTCCATCGTCATTCTATCGTCCTCTCCTGCTGACTCCGTCCTAACAGACTCTACTCCTATCTCCTTCTCCACTGTTCCCTCAATTTCCCCCCCAACAGTCGTGCGATTTGTTGCCCCCCCCAGAATACGATGGGGGCTGCCCGCCGGAGCGGGGTGGGATTCCCCAACCACGTTGTGGTCGGGACCCACCTGGGTAATACTTTTACAGTTCGCCTTCATGTCATATTTTTTGTGGGCTGATCCACAGCTTCGTTACCTAAACTATTTGTTGTGTAGTGTAGATGTATATGTGGTGTATGTGTGTGTATGATTGGTTCGGCCAAGCCGATGGTAAAAGCCCATCGACGAGGACGAACCATGTGTGTGTGTGTGTGTGTATGTATAGTGTACCTACTATGCCGGACCATTGGCCAGCGCCGATCAATGGAAGAGAGGAACTTCTCTTCGATTGATCGACGCTGTTTCCACCCACGCCACGAGGAGGCTGTCCGACTGGTGGGCAACCTAACCTAACCTAACCTAACCTAACCTAACCTAACCTAACCTAACCTTTTTTTTTTTTTTTTTTTTTTACGTGAGGAAAATGCATTGAACTGCATCCCCACCGTCCCGGGGGGGAGCGGTGGGGTATGTGGGGCTCTCCGGCCGTGAAGCGGCCGGCCTACCCACTAAAAACCTCACGATTCCTCGCTCGCCTTGTGGTCGGGGGCCCGGGGACACGTTCGTACTCGTCCGCGTCCCGACGGCGATGGTCCTTATTTGGAGCCCCTCTCTTAGAGGTTACGACCTCAATCCTCATGAGCGGCGCACGGGAATCACGTGCGCCTCGCTCGGGCCTTTACACGGCGACAGACCCCCCCGAGTCTGCCGCCTATGAGCCCATTTAGGGTGGCATCAGGTCGTCTGCACGACCTCGACGCCTTCCGCGTCTTGGTCTTCCCCTGCCCCCAGATCGGCGTGACCGTATAGGATCAGAGGTCGTCACTTCTCGGTCACGTTCCGCGTTCTCTTTGGCCGCCATAACGATTTCTGAGAAGCGGAGCATGGCCTCCCACGCTTCCCCGTCAGAAACCATAGCCGACACGACTGCGGGGAGTGACAAATCACGCCCCACCACCTCTCGCAGCTCGTCCCGCTGTTCACGCCAAGCCACGCACATTTCGAGCGTGTGAACAGCAGTGTCCACAGTGCTCGAGCAGTGGTGGCATCTCTCGTCGGGCTCTCTACGTGCTATCCTACACAGGTACTTTCCGAAGCACCCGTGCCCGGAAAGCACCTGTGTCAGCCTAAATGTGAGAACCCCGTGTTGTCGCTCTACCCACTCACCCAGTACTGGGCGTATGGCCTCGATGGTAGCGTGACCAGCAGTCGGCCGATTTAGGCGATCCTCCCATATTGCCATGGCAACCTGACGGAGCTCCAACCGGCGTCCCTCCACCTCCCGTGGAGCCGGTCGATTGCCCCGCTCAAGCATCTCCTCACGCCACCGGAACATTGACGCGAGGGTTCCTGCGTCCAGGTCCCAAGGCAAGACTCCAGCCATTACACACGCGGCCTCGTATGAGACGGTGCGGTATCCACGTATCACCCTCACGGCCATCAACCTCTGCGACTTGCGAAGCAGAGCTCGATTTCGGTTCGTGAGGGTGTCCGCCCACACCGGACTCCCATACAAGGCCATCGACCGCACTATCCCAGCGTATAATCGCCGGCAAGACACCGACGGTCCACCCACATTCGGCAACAATCCACACAATGCCAATGCTGCCGCGTCCAGCTTCGGAGCAAGGGCCTCGAAGTGGGCCGCGAAGTCCCAGTTCGAGTCCAGAATGAGCCCTAAGTACTTCAACGAAGCATGGACGGTGATTGGTACTCCGCAGACATCCACACAGAGTCCCCGAGGCGGCACCAGACAAGGGTTATAAAAGCCGACAGCTTCGCACTTTTCGGGAGCCACCCTCAAGCCCAACATGCGGATACGGCCAACTATGTCCTCCACCCCGATAGATGCCACAGCCGCGGCCGTGTGGAACGTGCTTCCCCGGGCGGTCACCAGCGTATCGTCTGCGTAACAGAAGACGCCCACTCCCGGGAAGCTACGTCCACGGAGAACCCAGTCATACCCGATGTTCCACAGGAGCGGTCCAAGGACTGACCCCTGTGGAACACCGCGCGACACATCTCGACTGCACACTCCATCCCGTCCAGGATATACCACTCGACGATCACTGAGATAATCGGCTATCACGCGACAGAGGTAGGGTGGCACTCGGTGATACCGAAGTGCCTCCCTTATGACCGCCCAGGGGAGGGTATTGAAGGCGTTGGCGATATCTAGCGACACCGCCAAGACGACCTCACCCTGAGCCACCGCCTCCTCAGCCAACGCCTTGACTCCCAGTATGGCCTGGATTGTCGAGCGGCCACTGCGAAATCCGTATTGAGAGTCGGCCAAATCCGGTCCATCTCTCCTTAGGTGCGCGACGAGACGTGCAGCTACAACTCGCTCGAGGAGCTTGCACGCCTCATCCAGCAGCACGATAGGGCGGTACGCGGATGGCGACTCTATAGGACGACCCTCTTTTCTGAGCAACACCAGTTTCCCCGTCTTCCAGAGACGAGGAAACTGGCCTCGCTCCATACAGGCACTCAACAACTGGATGAACCGCGGTCCTAACGCCTTCAGAGCTAAGGCCCATACTCTGCCCGGAACACCGTCCAAACCAGGGGCAGTGTTTTTGGCCCGCATCTTGGTGACAGCCAGCCTAAGCTCAACAGTCGTCACCTCTACCGATTCACTGGACTCTTCCGGCATATTTTCTTCGTCCGATGGCAACATAGGAGGAGGAACCATATCTTCTCCATCCGGGAAGAGCGTGTCCACTACCCTATTCACAAACTGAGGCTGGAGACTCCGAGTGAGTGGAGGGGCATACGGGCGCATCTTGCCCCGGACCGTACGGTAAGGTCGCCCCCACGGATCTTCACTCAAAGCCTCCAACATCTCCTCCCTGGCCCTGGTTTTGGCTTCGCCGATGGCAACCTGGAGCGAGAGTTTGGCCGCTCTATACGCCTCCTCTAGAATGGCTTCTCTTTGAGCAAAATCGCCGTCGCGGCGGCGCCTCCTGAGGTGTCGAGCGTATTGGCGCCTTGCAACCACGCAAACTCTACGAAGCTGCGCGATGTCTTCACTCCACCAATATACTCGACGTTTTGGAGGTTGGGGACCGGAACGGGGCATTGATGCGTCGCATATACGGGTCATCGCCCCCCGGAACCATGTCGCCTCGGAATCAATGTCCGCCGGTCTATCGGGTGCCGTTGGCCAAGCCTCCACTAAAGCCGCTTCATCCGCCAGTTCTGGATCAAATCGACTGAGCGTCCAGCGCGGGCCCTCATCGCGAGCCGAGCCAGGCACCGGAGGAACCGAGGTCTGGGCCGAGACGCTGAAGCGAAGGTAACGATGGTCCGACAACGTCTCCACCCCCTCCAAGACCCTCCAGTCCCTGACCCGTGCGGCGAGACACGGGCTCGCGAATGTCACGTCGACAATTGATTGCCCATTGGACCTCACACATGTAGCCACTGTTCCGCGATTCAGCAGATGCAATCCCGAATCTCGCGCCCAATCTTCCAGTTCTCGACCTTTCGGCAGTGTCCGAGGTGATCCCCACGCCCTGGATTTGGCATTAAAATCACCAAGGACCACCACAGGATACGAGCGGAACATATTGAACATGGCGTCCAGCTCCCGGATAAAGCCCTTGAATTCGGTTATATTTGTGTTTGGTGAAAAGTAGCCTCCTATGAACGCTACCTCGCCTAGTACCGCAGCGACACAGCCCCGACCTCTTACAACACGGGTAAAAGGGGGAGAGCCGACTGCACCCCTCGAAGTCATGGCCACCACACCATCTAAGTCCGCGACCCAGTCCGGATGTTGTTGGACCGAGTATGGCTCGCATGCCACTACCACTGATGTCGACCACTGCGTAGCGCTTTGAATCAGGAGATCCTGTGCGACTCCGCGATGGTTAATGTTCGCCTGCAACACAGAGATGGCCATTTATCACTTGTTTGTCAATGTGTGAACTCTCCCATTGGACTGAGCCTTGCGACCAGTCCCCTTCGTGTTCGCCTTACATGCTGTCGAGCCGACCGAATGTGAAGCGGGTTTTCCGGCTCTAGCACAAGAGCCACAGTGGGGTGCTGCAGAGCAATTGGCAGCCTTATGACCGGCCGTACTGCACCTAAAGCACAGGCCACCAACCGGAATTTGCTCCGTACAGCATTTGCCGACATGGCCACGCCCGAGGCACTGGTAACAGACCAACGGTCTGCGGTCTAGAATTTTAACTCTAGCTGCTACCCAACCTACCAACAGCTTACCAGCCTCCATCAGTTTCTTCGCCGCCAAGATAGGGCACTGGGCCCAGACTGTGGCAAGTCCTGAAGGATTTCGACGGATTTCTCCAGTCTTGACGGTGTCAACCGCAACTCCGCCAGCCGCAGCAATGGCAGCAGCTACCTCCACCTTGGTGACGGAGTCATCCAGGCCGGAGACACGTATGTCCACACACTTGGTTGGCCTGGTGACTATCACGTCCTGACCATAAAGCTCCCTCAGCTTTACGGCAAGAGAGTCGGCCTTTGCCGCGCTGTCCTCGCCTTTTTGGACTTCAAATAATTTGGAGCCAGTGGCTGCTGTGCGGAACTTTACGCCTTCTGGAATACCGAGGGCATTCAAGTCGATGCGGGCCTTAGCTAGAGCAATCGCGTCTCCATAGTTCTTCCCCTTCTCTAATGCTTCAGGCTTCAGCGTGATTACCACAACCGCAGATTTGGGAACTTGCAGGTTGGGTTTCTTTGTCTGTGCAACACTCTTGGCTGGTGGATTTTGCACTCTAGGTTTGTTGCTCCTGACGACCGTAGTCCACTCCATCTGCTGAGTCAGAGGAGATGATTCATCTCTAGCTGAGGCCTGAGCCTCCCGTGCAGCGAGAGACTTCTTCTTTCGTCTTCTCTTTGCCGTTTTCGAGGCCTCTGGTGCTGCAGCCTGAGACTGTTGCCGCGATACTGGTGCTGGCTTTTGTGAAGCTGACTTAGCAACACTCAATCTCTCGGCAGCTTCTCTCCTTTTGTCTGCTGCCAAAGGTGGGCGAACCCGTTCTTCCGGCGGCAACCGTCCCTCCAATGCCTCGAAACGGGCATTTATGTAGTTAACGATGGAAGTCGTCCACTCTCCACTCTCTCTTGGAGGATTTAGGCCCCGAGCAGTAGCCGCATAACTGGGGCTCGCTACGTCTGGTGCCTCCAAGTCATAGGACACCTCCATCGTCTCAGCTGTGACGTTAGTATCCACCTCTGGCATCTTCTGCGGCGGTGGCACCGGCTGAGCCTTAGACCTTCCACCCAAAACTACTTCTGGCAATTCATTTACGACCTCACTTGAGGATGCCACCACAATGTCCGTTGGTCGATCGGATCGCAGCTCGTACATTATTCGAAGCTGGCTTCGAAGGTCGGCCATCTCCTTCTCAAGCTGCAACATCTTCTTACGGAGAATCTCATTGTCGCGATTGAGTTTCTCCGTTTCCGCGCTTATGCTGTTGCAACTGAGCTTATTGACTGCTTCTATCATAGAGGCAGTCGCATCCTGCAGCTGTTGTGCATGTCCATCACTTAGGGTGCGCGAGGTTTTGGCCACCGTATTCACAATATTTATTGCTTTTTTGGCCTGCTTACGCAACCTGGAAGCCGACTTGTGGTCGGTCTTGTTGTAAGCAACATCCGGCGCGCTGGACTCGGAGGATGACATCCGATGGTCAATCTCATCCTCTCGCCTGGGAGGGTCAGAGATAGCCCGAGCCGGTGTATCCAAATCAGACTCGCTCGCAGTCTCGTCGCCTCGAGGCGCTCGTTGCTGCTCTGGCGTTCCCCTATCCCGACGTCTTCTCTCACTCCGTTGGGGCTGTGGTGCTGCTTCTGGCTTCTTAATGAAGTCACTTCTGTTGAAGCTCAGCACTACTCCGCCTCTCTTAGAGGTTGACACCTTAACTGGACGGGTGGCGTCTCCCTCTGAATCCGTCTCTTCGGTTTGCTGCCGCTTACCTCCCGTGACCGCTTTTGCAGTCAAGGTCGAGCAGGCAGAGCCAGGTCGCGAGTCATAAACGGGACTCTGGACACCAAAAGGTGTACTAGGGTCCATTACGTCCCACTCCAAATCCGCCCTCTGAAAGAGCTCGATTTCTTTATTCGTCACTGCGTCACGGCACGTTATCTTTCGATTACTCATTTCCTCTGTCTCCTTCTGACTTCGTTGTCTGTCCTCTGTTATAGGACTTCTTTCCCTTTCTCTGTCTTTCCCTTGATCTAAGGCCTTTAACCTCTCAGATCTTCTCACTTCTCTTGCTTTGGAGTCCTCTACTACTTCCTTCTCCATCGTCATTCTATCGTCCTCTCCTGCTGACTCCGTCCTAACAGACTCTACTCCTATCTCCTTCTCCACTGTTCCCTCAATTTCCCCCCCAACAGTCGTGCGATTTGTTGCCCCCCCCAGAATACGATGGGGGCTGCCCGCCGGAGCGGGGTGGGATTCCCCAACCACGTTGTGGTCGGGACCCACCTGGGTAATACTTTTACAGTTCGCCTTCATGTCATATTTTTTGTGGGCTGATCCACAGCTTCGTTACCTAAACTATTTGTTGTGTAGTGTAGATGTATATGTGGTGTATGTGTGTGTATGATTGGTTCGGCCAAGCCGATGGTAAAAGCCCATCGACGAGGACGAACCATGTGTGTGTGTGTGTGTGTATAGTGTACCTACTATGCCGGACCATTGGCCAGCGCCGATCAATGGAAGAGAGGAACTTCTCTTCGATTGATCGACGCTGTTTCCACCCACGCCACGAGGAGGCTGTCCGACTGGTGGGCAACCTAACCTAACCTTTTTTTTTTTTTTTTTTTTTTTTTTTTTTTTTTTTGTTTTTTTCCGGGGGGAAATGCAGCCTTATGCACCGTCCCACCGCTCTGGGGCGAGCGGCGGGGATGTGTGGGGCTCCCTGCTGGCCTGAGATGTTGGGCGGCCAGAGGTTTACCCACTAAAACCCCCCGGACTTCCGTCACACCACCATGTGCCGGAGGTAGCAGGACCGCTTGCGCTTAACTGCTACTACCTCCGACGGCAGCCGGCCTCGTCAGGCCCCCTCTCGATGCACCAGAGGCACGTCACAAGCGCCCCGGGGACCAAGCGGATGGGCACCAGACAGCCCCATGTCTAAGTGTCCGTGGTCCCCTGCGATGGGTCAGATGAGTGGCCCCATCGCCCGCCACTACGGTCGCAGGGGATAGGGAAAGAGGCAACGATACACCAACAGTCCTCTTCCCCTGCGACCCCACCATTGCGGCGCCAAGGATGCTACGTCCCACGCAGCAGCCCCAGCGCCAACCACTCCGGTCGCAGAGGATAGGGAAAGTGGCAACGACACACCAACAGTCCTCTTCCTCTGCGACCCCACCGCTCCGTCATCTAAAGGTGGCGACCCCATCAGTTGCGGTGCAGCATTAATATACTACACCGCAACCCGCCTCGGTCACAGTGCCGCGACCACCAATGCAGCACTGCGACCCACCTTGGTACCGCTCACACCGACTTTGTCGCAAAGTCGGATGGAGCGGTCCCTCTCGGGCAAGCCAGCTCCTCCAGCCTGGCTTGGCCCTGGGTTCCTCTTGGCTTCACCGTGGTTGGCAAGGCCACGGTTACTAAGCCCCCCCGCCACGACAAGGCGGGAACCCACGGGGGGGAACCTAACCTAACCTAACCTAACCTAACCTAACCTAACCTAACCTTTTTTTTTTTTTTTTTTTTTTTTTTTTTTTTTTTTTTTTTTTTTTTTTTACGTGAGGAAAATGCATTGAACTGCATCCCCACCGTCCTGGGGGAGGAGCGGTGGGGTATGTGGGGCTCTCCGGCCGTGAAGCGGCCGGCCTACCCACTAAAAACCTCACGATTCCGCGCTCGCCTTGTGGTCGGGGGCCCGGGGACACGTTCGTACTCGTCCGCGTCCCGACGGCGATGGTCCTTATTTGGAGCCCCTCTCTTAGAGGTTACGACCTCAATCCTCATGAGCGGCGCACGGGAACTACGTGCGCCTCGCTCGGGCCTTTACACGGCGACAGACCCCCCCGAGTCTGCCGCCTATGAGCCCATTTAGGGTGGCATCAGGTCGTCTGCACGACCTCGACGCCTTCCGCGTCTTGGTCTTCCTCTGCCCCCAGATCGGCGTGACCGTATAGGATCAGAGGTCGTCACTTCTCGGTCACGCTCCGCGTTCTCTTTGGCCGCCATAACAATTTCTGAGAAGCGGAGCATGGCCTCCCACGCTTCCCCGTCAGAAACCATAGCCGACACGACTGCGGGGAGTGACAAATCACGCCCCACCACCTCTCGCAGCTCGTCCCGCTGTTCACGCCAAGCTACGCACATTTCGAGCGTGTGAACAGCGGTGTCCACAGTGCTCGAGCAGTGGTGGCATCTCTCGTCGGGCTCTCTACGTGCTATCTTACACAGGTACTTTCCGAAGCACCCGTGCCCGGAAAGCACCTGTGTCAGCCTAAATGTGAGAACCCCGTGTTGTCGCTCTACCCACTCACCCAGTACTGGGCGTATGGCCTCGATGGTAGCGTGACCAGCAGTCGGCCGATTTAGGCGATCCTCCCATCTTGCCATGGCAACCTGACGGAGCTCCAACCGGCGTCCCTCTACCTCCCGTGGAGCCGGTCGATTGCCCCGCTTAAGCATCTCCTCACGCCACCGGAACATTGACGCGAGGGTTCCTGCGTCCAGGTCCCAAGGCAAGACTCCAGCCATTACACACGCGGCCTCGTATGAGACGGTGCGGTATCCACGTAAACCTAACCTAACCTAACCTAACCTCAGCTCCTCAGCGACCCGGTCTCGTTCCTCGCACTGACCAACAAGTGCTTGGAACTCAGTCATTTTCCAGTTCGATGGAAGAGGGCCACGGTTGTGGTCCTCAGAAAGCCGGGCAAAGACGACTATACCAAGGCTAAATCGTACAGGCCGATTGGACTATTGCCAGTACTCGGAAAGATCCTGGAAAAGATGATGGTAGCAAGAATCAAATGGCATCTGATACCAAGACTGAGTACTCGCCAGTACGGATTCATGCCCCAGAGGAGCACCGAGGACTCCCTCTACAATCTTGTGCAACACATACAACAAAAGATCAGGATGAAGAAGATTGTCACAGTTATATCACTTGATATAGAGGGAGCCTTCGACAGCGCCTGGTGGCCAGCGATCAGAGTCCGGCTGGCTGAGGAAAATTGTCCTATAAATATAAGAAGACTCTTAGATAGTTACCTACAGGATCGAGAGGTCGCGGTTAGATACGCAGGAGAACAACACACTAGGAACACCGAGAAAGGATGCGTACAAGGATCAATAGGGGGTCCTATTTTGTGGAACCTCCTGCTGGACCCTTTGCTACAAGAACTGGAAAGGAACGGAGAGCACTGCCAAGCGTTCGCGGACGATGTCGTGTTAGTCTTCGACGGAAGCTCAGGATCTGAGATACAAAAACGAGCAAATGAAGTCCTCGCTTTTGTCCGGGAGTGGGGCATCAAAAATAAACTACGATTTGCGCCACACAAGACATGCGCAATGGTGCTGACCAAAAAACTTAAGTACGATGCACCACGTCTGGTCATGGGCGGGGTCAACATCTGTATGTCGACAGAAATAAAAATCCTGGGCTTGACAATAGACGAAAAACTCACATTTAACACGCACATCGCAAATGTCTGCAGGAAAGCCCTGGATGTCTATAAGCAGCTGTCAAGAGCTGCCAAGGCGAGCTGGGGACTGAACCCAGATGTCATCCGAGCCATCTATACTGCGGCAGTGGAGCCAATTATCACATACGCGGCTAGTGCCTGGGCCCCTGCAGCAAAAAAGATCAGTACCCAAAAACACCTCAATGCGGTGCAACGAGGCTTTGCACAGAAAATGTGCAAATCATACCGCACCGTCTCTCTGAACTCGGCGATGGTGCTGACAGGGATACTTCCTCTCGACCTCAGAATACAGGAAGCAGCCGCTCTGTATGAGGCCAGGAGAGGGTCATCCCAAGTGCTTCCGGAGGACAGAGAAATGGAGAGAATGGCTGCACCAACCGAAGCACCGCATCCAGCCGGGCGTGTGGACATGGAATTTTCGAACCTGGAGACACAGACTGAAGTGCAGAATCAAAACCAACAAGAGCTGCGAATATTCACAGACGGTAGCAAGATTGAGGGCCGAGTCGGAGCAGCGCTGTCACTTTGGAGCAGCGACGCTGAGATTGCGACCGTCAAACTTAGCCTGTCTGCATACTGCACGGTCTACCAGGCAGAGCTCCTGGCCATATGCAGGGCAACGGAGGAGGCGGTGCGGAGGAAAGAAAGAACCATTGGGGTTTACAGCGACTCGCGGGCGGCATTGGAAACCCTGAAGAACAACAACTCAATCCATCCCTTGGCAGTTGAAGCACGCAGGAACCTGAAGGAAGCCTTTGCTCAGGGCAAAGATGTATCTTTATTCTGGGTAAAGGCTCATGAAGGACTGACGGGCAACGAGAGAGCGGATCAGCTGGCCAAGGACGCAGCGCTCAAGATGAAATCGAGACCCAACTACGACCGCTGTCCGATCTCGTTCGTAAAGCGCGAAATTCGAGCAGGGTCCATCTACGAATGGAGCCGTAGGTATGCATCTGGGGAAACCGCCGCTGTAACCAAAATGTTCCTCCCCGATGCTAAGGAAGCGTTTAAGATAGTCAAACACTTAAAACCAACCGGGATTATCACACAAGTTTTAACAGGGCACGGCGGGTTCTCCGAATACCTGAACCGATTCAAGTGTAAGGAGGACCCATCGTGCATCTGCGAACCTGACATGCTGGAAACAATACCCCACCTACTCCTTGACTGTCCTGTTTTTGACCGACTTAGACTGGATGTAGGCTACAAAATTGACACAGCCATTACGGAAGAAAATGTAAGCGTAATCATGAAAGATAACAACAAAAGAGGGGAATTCCTGCGGTTTTGCGAAGAAGTTGCAAGGAAAGTAATAAAAAGGAATAAGTAGAAAGGTATTCTTACTACTGAATTGTAAAAATTTAGAGTTAAGAAACAAAAGGTATGGTACATAGACGGAACTTATACTTCGCAAAACTGCAGAAATACTCCAACGAGTATTTATATTGTAAAAAATAACGCTTACCTGCTTTGAAAATTTTATATTTAATGACATCTTTTTACGAGAGAAACTAGTTTTATATAAGTAAGTAATCAGCTAAAATCGTAATTAACAAGTTAAAAATAGCAAATGTATTCATTGAAATTGTTTTAAATTAAATCTTATTGACGCCTAAATTTAGAAGCAGTAAATATAAGTCTTTACACTGTAAAACCATTAAATCATCTAAGAAAATATTAATATTGTTAAAATAAGTTTATTCATTGTAAAACCATCATAAATTTTAAAAGAATTGTAATTATTGTTAAGCATTGAATTAAAGTGAAATAAAAATGACTCTGGTCAAGCCAGAGGAACATCAGACTAGCCGTCGGCCCACCCATCGCGGTGGGATTAGTAGGCGCCAAAAAAAAAAAAAAAAAAAAAACCTAACCTAACCCAACCTAACCTAACCTAACCTAACCCAACCTAACCTAACCTAACCTAACCAAACTCTAACCCATCGCGAAATTCACCGAACCTATGGGAGGATCGCCTAAATCAGCCAACTGCTGGTCACGCTACCATTGAGGCCATACGCCCAGTACTGGGTGAGTGAGTAGAGCGACAACACGGGGTTCTCACGTTCCGGCTGACACAGTTGCTTTCCGGGCACGGGTGCTTCGGAAAGTACCTGTAAGATAGCTCGTAGAGAGCCCGACGAGAGATGCCACCACTGCTCGAGCACTGTGGACACCGCTGTTCACACGCTCGAAATGTGCGTAGCTTGGCGTGAACAGCGGGACGAGCTGCGAGAGGTGTTGGGGCGTGATTTGTCACTAACCTAACCTAACATTTGACCTTGTTTGACCTTTCCGTTCGAGTCCTTAAACGCGTCTCTACACGTTCCCATACTTTGTTTGGAAAGTTTTGAATCGTTTGTTTGTTTGTTTGTTGCTAGTAGTCCTAGGAACTCAATCTGTTTCGTTTGTTGCTAGCCGTCCTAGGGTTTGTTGCAAGTAGTCCTATTGACTCAATTTGTTTTGTTTGTTGCTAGTAGTCATATTGACTCAATTTGCTGTATTTGTTGCTAGTAGTCTTATTGACTCATTTTGTTTTGTTTGTTGCTAGTAGTTCTAGGGTATGTTGCTAGCAGTCCCATTGACTCAATTTGCTTTGTTTGTTGCTAGTAGTCCTAGTTACTCAATCTGCTTCATTTGTTGCTAAGCTTTGTTTGTTGCTAGTAGTCCTATTGACTCAATTTGCTTTGTTTGTTGCTAGTAGTCCTAGTTACTCAATCTGCTTCATTTGTTGCTAAGCTTGTGTGATGCAATAATTATTGTATTCATAACTCATTAGTTTTTATTTATTTAACAAAGTATAAGTATATTTTATTAAGGTACATTTTGACAGAAATAAATAAAACAAAATTTATTAATCGAAATAAGTTTCCATAGGTAGGGTGTCCAAAATGCTCGCTGTATTGCCTGTTTGTATATCAATGTCGATCCTTTGGCCAAAGTAGCAGCAAGCCCTTTGTTCAATGTTTACCCGACTACGGCGAAGCCACACGGGAGGGTTATGTTTTTGACCCGTATGTATGTAATTATTTATTGCATTTTGAATATAAATTACTTTCTAAAAAAATCAAAGGAACATCTAAATTGTAATAGTGTGAGCGGGTCGCGTCTCTCGTCTCTCGCCACGTGTGTCCAGTGTCGAGTGTCGAGTGTCGGGTTACCTCCCTCTACAAATGAAATACTCAATGGTATTGATATTTTTATTTTTACAGTTTAGGTCGATGACGGTCAACGAATTTAGCTACATCTCCTCAATCATACGATATAATGTATCGATACTAGAACATATAATATCGTATTATTTACCTAAGTAAGTATATGTAAGTAAGTATAAGTAGTTACCTACCTAGTACCTACCTACTACATATATATATACCTATGCTATATATATAAGATCAAATAGACAATCTCTTTACATCGTAATGTAACGATATTCTTTAATTAATATCTGTCATTCATTCTATACTTTATTATTATTTACTTACAGAAGTAATTCAAAAAATATTATAACAAATTAAATAATAATTACAAGTTATTTATCATAAAATACTTTACTCTATTATATTTATAATAATTACATCTAGTGTATGTGTACTTATATTCAGAGAACAATTCGATTACTTATCAACATCGTAGTGTATAGTGTATCGTAATGTACACTAGTGTACTGTACGTACACTGTATTGTACAGATGTACAGTACAGTACTGTACTGTACGTACACTGTATTGTACAGGTGTACAGTACTGTACGTACACTCTGTACATGACATTCACATAAATAAGTTATTCAGAACACAACACAATATAACATAAATAAATGAGGAACTAAACATTTGAATCTAATAATATAGTATAAATAACGATCACATTATTTGTTTAAACCTAAATGTAACATGAATTCAGTAAATGACATGATAGTGTAGCCACAGTTACCTCACACACGTATCTACATCTACATACATACATACATAGTCATAGATGACATGATAGTGTAGCCACAGCTACCTCACACACGTATCTACATCTACATACATACATACATACATAGTCATAGATGACATGATAGTGTAGCCACAGCTACCTCACACACGTATCTACATCTACATACATACATACATACATAGTCATAGATGACATGATAGTGTAGCCACAGCTACCTCACACACGTATCTACATCTACATACATACATACATACATAGTCATAGATGACATGATAGTGTAGCCACAGCTACCTCACACACGTATCTACATCTACATACATACATAGTCATAGATGACATGATAGTGTAGCCACAGCTACCTCACACACGTATCTACATCTACATACATACATACATACATAGTCATAGATGACATGATAGTGTAGCCACAGCTACCTCACACACGTATCTACATCTACATACATACATACATACATAGTCATAGATGACATGATAGTGTAGCCACAGCTACCTCACACACGTATCTACATCTACATACATACATACATACATAGTCATAGATGACATGATAGTGTAGCCACAGCTACCTCACACACGTATCTACATCTACATACATACATACATACATAGTCATAGATGACATGATAGTGTAGCCACAGCTACCTCACACACGTATCTACATCTACATACATACATACATACATAGTCATAGATGAGACGAATACACTCTACGTACGTACCTATGTATGTAAGTATCTATAGGTAGATATCTAACGCGTCCAGTATTCATACCTGTTTGTTTTATTACAAAACCTTAGATAATCAATAACTTAATACGAAAATATTATATCGACAAATTAGAACATAATAATAAATTATTGTATGTAATAATACGTACTTACGCAGTTTATTTCAGGAGCTAAATATGTAATTGCATGTGACACGACGTGACACGAGGTGACACGACGTAACACGAGGTGACACGACGTAGGTAGTTAGGTATACATTACACCTATTATAATATAATATATCTAAGACATAACGTAACAAACAATCAATCAACATAACATACATTTAAACTTTATCAACAAAATCACTGTAATACTGCTCGATTTGTACGAAACACCCGTCTGTCTGTTCGATACCTGATTGTGACGCAACGTGACGCGACGTGACGTGACGCAACGTGACGCGACCGAGCCGTCACACGGCCGCAACCGTCGGTCGCCTGTAGCCGAGCTACGAGTCATGCCAAGATTCTATGCTAGGTGAACAGAAACAAGTAGGTAATGGTCAAGATATTATTGGGTATCAAATAAACATAATGACCATATGATGTAAAGTAGAAGAACAACGTTGACGTAGTAGGTAGGTAGGTATCATGTGACGGACGTCTCGTCGTGTCGTCTCGTCGTCGTCGCTAAACAAATGGTACACGATTGTTTCTCTCCTACCACAAATTCTTGGTTTAAACTAAGGTAGTAGATATTATAGGTTAGTCACGTAGCGTTACGTGGCGTCACGTAGCGTCACAAATATTAAATGTGAATATTGAATGGTATTGTTTGTTTGGCACAATGATACGTAACTAGGTACCTTCGTACTCCTCGCACTCGGTTCCCTGTCCCTGTGTCTAATGTGTGTGTATGTATGCTAGTGTACGTCACGTCCGTCACCGTCACCTGACGTCCGCGTCGGTCGTCGTGTCTCGACGTGACAACAACGACAGCTAGTTCGGATATAATGTATAAGAACATCAAGTATAGGATATAACGTCTAGAGTGTAGAGAGAGTGTAGCTAGAGGTATACATACATACAGTACATACAGTACAGGGGTGAGATATAAGTCTTGTTGCAGTTTGTGTGAAACTATGGAAATAAATAACATTAATAACGTAAGTACAATAATAATGTTAGTGTAAGTAATTATTCAGTAAGTATATAAAATCCCTGTAATGATATTAATATTGTTTTAAGACAAAGTGTAGCGTGTCCCGTCGGTCCCGTCAGTCCTGTCGGTCCTGTGACCGCAGTGAGAGTGTTAAGACAGTTACTGTTGTGTACGATGTACAAGATCGGGCTGCACTTGAGTGCAAGAGTTTCGCAACTCGCGAGCGTCTCGTCCGGACGACGTGACGTGACGTGACGTGACGGTCGCGTGTCGCGCGGTAATTTCTCTCACACAACATCATAAAATAAGTGAAGTAGTTTTTGCTTTGTTTACGTAGATACTACATACATACTACAACGCTAATTACAATAATGTAAAACAGTTTAACAGACACTATTCAGATGATGATAAAGAAATGCATAAAGTATGTTATAATGATGTACAGACAGACATTTATACCTGATCTAAAAGTATTAAACGCAGAGATACGCATGACTTTGTAAGTAGGTAAGTGTATAAGTACAAATTTATCTAGAGAGATTGGTTTTGATCATTATTCTAATGTATTATTTACTATAATATTGAAAGCTCTTTGTTATTTGAACATTGAGTGCTGTATTCTTTATTTGTCTAGAAGTGTCCCCGCGAGCGTGACGCTCGCTGTCCGTCACGTGACGCCCGCTGTCCGTCACGTGACGTCACGCGTCACGCGTCGATCGGGTGTACAGTTCCGAGTTCACTTCACTAATTCTACAACAATTATTACAATACGCTACGGACCCGACCGATCGATCGACCGATCCACCGATCGATCGACCGACATGACGACGATTTGTCCAATTTATTTACCTGTCATTATTCGATAACTATTTACATAATAAAAATAGTATTGTAGAAATTGTCCATATTACATTAAGTATAAGTATATTGAATATTTATTAACTACATTTACGAAATATTTTACAAACTTTGGTGAGACGCAAACGCAAATAATGTTCGCGGAGTCGACGAGCGATAAGCGCTGCAATGTACCGCGAGGTCGACTAACGCTAACTTAATTATAAATAACGAATAGGGAACATAATTACAATACGTAAAACGGAACGGAATCGTTCGCCCGCGCCGCCACCGCCGGCGACGGACGATAATATAACAACAACAACAACAACAATCACAACACCTTTCATACTTATTGCACTCCATCACGATACCGGTGAATTGCACACAATATATCGGTCGGTACTGACCTACCGACGCGACGCGACGCGACGCGACGACACACGACTCGATCCAATGTACATACATTTTACAAATATAAACACGAATGTCGGTCTCAATAATGATCTAAGTGTACCGGCGCGGGCGGAGGCACCTAGTCTTGTCCGTTGTGATGCAACAGCTGGGCGCGATGGTCAGCGGGCGTGGGCGGCAGGTGGTGGGCGCGGTACTCGCCCTCCTCGTCCGCGGAGTTCTCCTTGCTGCGGTCCGACTTGCAGTCCTCATCCTTGTGCAGGGAGTCGAGCGCGAGCGGCGCGCCGTGGTACACCGAGTCGCGGGCCTTGTCGCCGCCCACACCGCCGCCTGGGACCACGCCCGGGGGCAGCAGGTGGAGCATGTTCAGCGGCATCGGGAACCCGCCGCCGAACTCCGGGTAGAAGCCGGCCGGGAAGGGCGCGAACAGGGGGTTCCCCTCGGGCTCGGAGGACCCGGGCCGGCCCTCCTCGTGCTGCTTCTCGTGCTTCGTCGGCGGGTGGTTGTTGTTGTTGTTGGAGGTGGGGCCGTGGAGGCCGAGGGCGTCGAGGGGGCCCCCGATGCAGTCCTTGCGCAGCTGCTCCAGCTTGAGGCTCTTGCCGTACTTGCCGCGGACGTACATCAGCAGAGAGTTGTACGGTATACCGAATATACGCGAGGCTTGACTCGTCGTCATCTTCTTGTTCCACACGTGTTGCAGTGCTTCCGTCAGTTCCGCGTTGGTCCAGGAGCGAGGCGGGCCGCCGCGCGGCGCGCTGTGCTGCCCCTTCGGTCGCCCTGGGGGACATACAGACACAATATATAGACACGTTCACATCGGATACTAGTGTAGTTTAGATATATCTGGTAGACGAGAGGAGAAGAGAGGAGAGAAGGCGTACACTACACCTTGCCAGTCCTGGAAGAGGGGGGGGGAGACAACAATGCATGCATTAGACCGCTCGCACTCGCGCATACATACGTAAGTATATACGAGTATATGTATGTACTTACATTTCTTCTTGACGTTAGTGAAGAGCTGAGCGTCGAGGGAAGGTGCGCGATGCTCCACATCCATGAGGGGGTACATCTTGTGGTCCATGGCTCCCGGGAACAGGCCGAGCGGCGAGTCCAGCCCGAACACTGGAGGAAATGGTATATGTAGTGTTTGTATATATAATCTAGGATAGGTATTGATGTTGATGACTCGAGTGTACGGGCGAGAGGGTGGTATTGACGTCAGAGCCTCGGGCGAGGACGGTCGTGCTGCCTGGATCGCTGGTGCCGCAACGAGCCATTTGTTACAAGTGTTCCTACAGTATACCTTTAGTTACGTACGGACGGTCAGTACGGCCACGGGGCGGGCGAGGGTACCACGGGGACACATTACACCTGATGTTCTATTGATCTGTTCGTTATCTCGAGCATACCTCGATCAAGATATCGTTTCATCTTTTTAACAGATGTCATATTTAATTTTCTAATCTTTCTTTTTTTGACGACCCAGTTGGCACAATGGTCATCATGCCGGACTGCCAAACACAGGGTTGCGGGTTCGATTCGCGCCTCAGACATGTATTTATGCTTAGATATTAGTCTGTGGTCTGGTTGTTTCTATGTATTATAAGTATATGTTTACAAAAGAAAAGTATAAAAGTAGTATAAGAGTTGTCTAGCACCCATAACACAGGTCTAGTTACTTAGCTTGGGGCTAGATGGCGATGTGTAGAATGTCCTGCAATATTTATTTATTATTTTCAATAGGTATAAGACGTTCAATGATAAACTGCTGAATTGTGAATGAATGTACCTACCTACTAGTATATACATCTATAGCTATATGTTATACAGATATATATACATACTAGCGACCCGCCCCGGCTTCGCACGACTATATTATGCATGTATTATACATAATATAAACCTTCCTCTTAAATCACTCTATTAAAAAAAACCGCATCAAAATCCGTTGCGTAGTTTTAAAGATTTAAGCATACATAGGGATATAGGGACAGCGAAGCGATATACAGGGTGAATTTTTTATGTGGGCCTTCAGGGCTATATCCTAAACCATAAGAGATAGCGAAAAATGCTGAAAGGAGTTGCGTGCCCGATTTTGACAAAAACTAAAACTGCATCATTAGATTTTTGAAAAAGTCATTACCCTAGCCGGGAATCGAACCTTTTGATTTTGCAAAAAAATAATTAGGTATCCTATATTTTTATATCAATCGATAGTGTTGCTGATAGAGATCAATTCCTGGAACCAAACATAGTATGGCAAAATAAAGGAAATCGCTGAATTTTGTAGTTTTCTGTAATTTTCTCCTTTTTGTCTCTGGCAAAACAATAGTGTGACACATAGAGGACAAGTGTTAATATTCTAAATATTATAAAATAAGTTCTAAATGAAGTTTTTTACATAAAATTTGTAAAAACAGTTCATATTTTTAGTGCAGCAGTTTAATACGTCATTGGCCATACCTCCTCACTGCATTTTTTTCAGGGATGGTTGTATGCAAATTACAGAAGATTACTAAAATGAGCTATTTCCTTTGTTTTGCCATATTATGTTTGTTTCCAGGAATTGATCTCTATCAGCAACACTATCGATTGATATAAAAATATAGGATGATTATTTTTTTGCAAAATCAACAGGTTCGATTCCCAGCTAAGGTAATGACTTTTTGAAAAATCTAATGATGCAGTTTTAGTTTTTGTCAAAATCGGGCACGCAACTCCTTTCAGCATTTTTCGCTAATGGTCCGGATCGCATATGAATCACAAGTGCAAGAGTTCAGATGATGTATCGTGCAGGCAATATTTTCTCATTTGTTAATAAGACGGTTTCAATAATCTTCTATTGAATGAATTGAAGTTACGATCAGAAGCAGTACCTAGTTGAGTGAAACGAACAGTATCCAGGCGAGTGTTAGTTCATCTACTCGCTACGAGAGGGCAGCACGTGTATGTTGTTTAACATTCATATTATTATAGTAATATAAAGTAAGTAAATAACGTGAATATATTGTTGTTGTTGTATCTTTGATTGTAGTATTGTGGTCGGTACAGGAATACGAACATGAGTGTCGTCGATGAGAAGAAACTCATAGGGTTCCTTGTTTGTGATAGTGCCAACATTGGTAGGACCCCATGCGAGAGGACATGTTATAGGTATACATATTTAGGCAACACATGTGCTATGAAACGACCTTGCTACCACAACTACAGTCAGATCATTTTTATTTCTTTAGTTGAAATTATGCTGTTTTACAAAACTATAATATTTTTGACTATTTATTATTTATTACAAGATTTTTGTGAACGTAAAGATTGTGTATTTTATATTGTGCGTTATATATTTACCTATCTCTTTAAATTTCTCTAAGTGATTCCCTGGGGCCCATTTTGTAGATAGATCGGACAGCTCTCTTTTGTAATATAATAACCGGGAAGTGGATCAAAATTAACTTGCAAGATTCCACATTGCAACAAACAAACATACATTGCAAATTAAATAAAAGCTTTTAAAAATAGCATCAATATCTGCAGCATCACACCCCCACAGCAGGATGCCATACGACATGACACTGAACATGTCCGTGTATTCGCGAATTTTCTTAACGAATTAAGTACTAAGTAATTGGAATCGAACCAATCAATTATTATAGAGAACGATTAGTTCACATAGTCATTGTTTGACTGAAGCTTTTTCACCTTGAACACCAAGGAGGTGTCATCTATGAACAACACTGTCCCATGCTTGTCCCTTATATAAGTAAGTCATTTATATAAACTAAGAACAGAAAAGGTCATAATATGGATCCTTGAGGAATACCTATTGCTATCGGACATCAGGGATCAGTACATTTTGATCCATTTTTGTTCTTACATTTCCTAAAAAGTGGGTTACTTTGGGAATTAAAATAATCATGTTTTCCTAACGTAACCCCCGCGCCCTGCGGCTCCGGTACGCGGATATCGTTTGCGGTTAACGTTAGAAATAATTCACCAGTAAAGGGGTGGGTAAAATTTTGAGGAAGGACACTTACTTAATCTCTAGGAAAATACTTAGGAAAGAAGAAGGAAGGACTTAGGTTACTTTAATCTCGACATCACATGTCTTATAGTAAAAAAAACAGCGCATTCCGGGAGTGCAGGCAGAAGTGAAAACAATAAACTTGTTATTTCTCATAGAATATTTCTTGAAACGATCTGCTACTGCCATCTATTAGCACTCACTTAAACAAATATAGTTTATTTTTATTCGCTAGATGGCAGTAAAAAATTTAAATCAGCGCCATCTACATTCGAATAGCGGTCTTTCTAAAAACTAAGTTTCTCAATTTGTGTAATAGATGGCAGTATAAGTTAAACAAAAAGACTAACACAAATAAAATCTCATCTGTCGCGTCAAAATCTGTCGTGTCAAAATCTGTCGCGTCAAAATCTGTCGCGAGATCGGTTGAAAATGCTCATCCACAAAAGTGCCCAACGCGCCATAAGAAGTTTTCACTTCAAAAATAAACTCATCTCAGAGTCAGAGCTTCAAGTTAATTTCTTCGTTGCAAATGTTACCTAGCGGTCAATTAGTTAGATCGAGGCGCGGCGTTGTTGGCGCGACGCGGGCGTACAACTCCGGTCGGTGTGACACGGTACAGTAGGTACAAGTAGGAGGTGCCTCCTACAACTAGATCCTGCGTCCAACGTGTTGTTCATTCTAGTAGAATCATCAATCCTTAACGTGATACACCAGCGACCGTCCCTGTAGCGGACCGGAGGAGCCGGCCGGAGGTGCCGGCGCGAGCACGCGGACCTACTGGGTTTCATCTATTGTTTCGATGGAATATAATCGATGTGAAGAACGATTAAAATGAAACAAGGTGTAGGTCGAGATGGTCGCGGTCGGTCGCGTCGACCTATCCTTGCATTGTTAGAGAGATGATCGCGTGTCGACCTGTCGACTGCGACGACGTGCTGAGACGTCCTCATTGCATACATATCGTACCGATCGCGTAGTACTTGGTTCACAAGTACCTAACACGCGTCGTTTACTCATTCTCAGTATACATTTAACACGACTGAGTAACGCGATATAATTGGCAGGTACCTACCTACTTAATGCTCACATCCAATTTCATATGTAAACCGTTATTGAAATGTATTTTCGTTAACTTTCATCGTAACATCGGGCGTGTGAAGCTGCCGACGACGCCGCCGACCGCGTGCGCGCGCGCAGCTCGGTAGTTAGTGCCACTCTCTATTGTTTAGTCTCCGAAATAATCCGTACATTATGTCCCACGATATATGTATACTATACAAAGTAAGAGTATGTATATCTGAGTGAATATTGTATTGTAATACAATTAGTGTGACGAGTGATGGTGACGAGTGATGGTGACGATTGTCGCAACGTTGTACGTTAGGGTTTACTATTGTCACCTGCGTATATAAGATAGGTATGTATCTAGCAACCAACCATACAACGAGTAGGTAGGTATAGAACAGTAACTCGGTAAACGGTCGCCTCTCTCTCCTCTCCCGCTACACTTTCACTATAAACTCAATATATTACGCATTATTATTTGAAATGAGTATGTTATGTAACAGTGTGCTCGGTTTTCATTGATACAACGAGCGGTACCTCGACCACTTCACGCGGAGGTGTAGTGTAGATTATGCACACGTGCGTTATAAATTACCAACTAGTGCTATAATGTTATCCCGATAAGTTAAATACATATCTTATTGCTAATTACATGTTAGGTAGATGAAACATTCTTAATTTATCTGGGTTATACTGTTTTGATGTATAAAAAAGGTAGGTTGGTACCTACCTTTTTTAGCTACCTACCTACCAAAGAGTTTTTAAGCTAGCAAAAATGGTAGTCTCTAAAGTCGGTTTATGAACGAAAATTTTACGTGATCTTAGAAAACGATTAAAACATGAATTTTGTTTTTTCTTAACCTCCGACGCGAAAACAAACGGAAAACACCCCAAAACTATTGTATGTCAGACGAGGCTGTATAGGTTAAAAGTTTTGCCTGGCCTTTCGAGAGTATAATTTAAAAAAAAATATTGCCTAAAAGATTTTTAAACATACACTTATCACAAATATTTTGTTATCTATTATTTTCTTTTCTTTTCAAGTATTTTCTTTTATTCGCAACTGTGATAAAAAACGTCGTACGATACACGTGTCGAAGTGATCTTTGCATCTCGGCTTCTAACACGCTCGCGTGTCAACCCCTTAGGTTATATATCAGTTGAATGTTCCACGATCAAAGTGAATTTGTATTTGCTGTTTGCTTTATTAATTTTTTATATAAATTGAAATAATAATTCGTACTAAAGTGTTAGTACGGATTTTTCGTCCCAGTGATGAATCGGTGGGTTTGGTTAGGTTATGTAGGTAGATAGGTATGTAGTGTACGTCGCGTCACGAGTCACTATAGGTACGCTTTGCAGCGAGTGGTATCTAACTGCTACCTCTGAATTCTTTATATTTTATACGTAGACTAGCGACCCGCCCCGGCTTTGCACGGCTATATTATTATGCATGTATCACTACATAGTATAAAACAAAGTCGCTCTCTCTGTCCCTATATCCCTTTGTATGCTTAAATCTTTAAAACTATGCAACGGATTTTGATGCGGTTTTTTTTTGTAGATAGAGTGATTCAAGAGGAAGGTTTATATGTATAATACATGCATAATATAGCCGTGCGAAGCCGGGGCGGGTCGCTAGTAATCACTCTATCTATAAAAAAAAACACCGCATCAAAATCCGTTGGTAGTTTTAAAGATTTAAGCATACAAAGGGATATAGGGAGATAGGGACAAAGGGACAGAGAAAGCTACTTTGTTTTATACTATGTAGTTGTAGTGATAGTGATAGTGCAGTCTTCCGATCACTCGTAATAGTTAAATATATGGAAAAGGTATCAAAATATATAAAATGAATGGATTATGGGATCGAGGTAGATGTGTCCGAGCCCGGAGGAGACAATATACTCGCGGCGGCGCGCGGCGCGGCGCGGCGTGCTCGCTGCGGTCACAAGAGTCACAACTTCATACCTTTGTAATCCCATCACCGAGCTCTGACGCGACCGAACCGACCTTTTTGTTTGATTATACCTACTTACTAACAACTTTACAAAGTACTTTCAGCCACAAAACACACACACAGTTTGTCCCTACACGTTGATAAGCCGATGTAAGTTTCAACTTGTGTTTATGTGAACGTCACCGTGTGTTTGTATCGAATGGACAGTATGTTCTCAATACTACCTTTATCAAGGAATTTCTACATGACATCGCGCCGCTATGTCACGTGCATCACCTGCACCCTGTACCGCCATAGCGAGCTGTGACCGCGATTACAACGGTAAGGTAAGTACCTATCTACTTTCATAGTCGTCGTCGCTCGGTCAATATTAATTGCTTTCTAAACGTAGTATCTCGAGTGTATTCCCATGACGTGACGGTCGGTCGGTCGGTCGGTCGGTCGGTAGGACGGGTAGATGCATGACGCGGAGTTTTATTGTTTGTTCATTGAGGGGGGAGGGGGTAGATGCGCGTCCTGCGCGGGCGCACTGCATGACATCTAGGTAAGTGTAGGTAATGAATACAACAAGTGTAGTCCCCCGCTACCGAGGAGTGTAGCGGCCGCCTCGTCGTCACATACGTTCTCATGGTACAGGAACAATGGGCTGCGGCTCACATCTCACTTATGTTATTAAATTCGTATAAAATACAACGTATGATTTGAGGTTCCGTTTGCGTTACGACGTTGGTATGGGAACGACGAGACGAGGCGAGGACACGAGACGATGTGGTCGGTGGGACGGTAACGGCACTCTGTGAGGTCTCCGTGTTAAGGATCCGATTGGAGTACCTACCTACCATGTTGGAACACGATTTGTGCGTGTGTGTACCCGACCATAGTCACAGCAGATGTCATTGTTTAGTCTCGAGTATGTACCTGCTGCTGCTGGCTAGCGCAACCTCTCGTCTCCTCTCGTACTGCACTCTCTGCCAATGTTTGATTGTTTCGTTGTCACACATACATACTTTATACCTACCTACATTATCGTCTTTGGTTTCCGTTTCGATCGCCTTTTGTTAACCACTTAGTTGAGTAGTTTGACTCCGAGGAAATTTAATCCTTTTGGACAAACTAGTTTGACCAGAAAGTTTGATCAGCGGGAACGTACCATTTATACGGGATACCTACGAGTACGTCACTGCGAAAAACTTTTCATCATACAGGGTGACTATTTTATATGAGCCTTTAACGTAATATCATAAGCTATATGAGATATCGAAAAATGCTGAAAGGAGCTGTGTGCCCGATTTTGACAAAATTTAAAATTACATCATTGGATTTTTGAATATATCATAGGATACTAATATAAGACAACATTACGATAGGTACGTGGTCGGTAGTACCTAGAGTACCTACCTATATTACCTAACCTAGGTATGTACAGTAAGGGTCATAAGTAAATGATCAGTTTGCTACAATAATACTATCAACAAGTATTGGAGTTACGACCTTCTTCTACTAGACGTTACACACAAACATAATACTTGAATTAAAAGTACTCAGTATGATTATTATTTTCACCATGTTAGCTATGTATTTAGTTGTGTGAGTGGTATAAGGGGCCGCCCGCTACACCAACCGACGTGGGTTCGATCCACAGGTTACGTTGTTATAATGTTCAAATAGTGCTGCACGGGATTGTAAACGTAACGGTGGGCAGAGACTTTTGACCGTGGATTGTACCTATATTAGTAATACACTATCGTTACCTACGTAGGTCTAGGTACTAGGTAGGTACTCTAGGTACTGGTAGGTAAGGTAGTATAACGGGATAATCTTCAACTAGGTACCTATACATACATACATACATAACAACCGAACATTCCTTATTGTATTATGTATTCTTATAATTATTGTTAAAGGTAAAACATATACATGTGGTATAGTCTCCACTCCATGTATGTACCTATATAGGTGTACACGAGTATGATGTAGGTACGTACGATGTATACATACACGTACCTTGCCGTGCAAGTCGCAAGTCGCGCGTCGGTTGACGTCTCCGCTAATTGTTTGCGTATATGTGGCGGAGTTTTTGCTCAACTATAATAGTACTTACTAAGTAAGTAATTATTGTCGAGAGAACACGCACTCTCCCCACCGCCTCACCAATCGCCATGTTTATATTATTATCCATCCATATCCCATGTTACAATTTTAATTGTCTAAAAATGATCAGTGAGTGAGACTGGACCCTCACTAGAACTCCTTAGTTTCACCGAATGCGGGATGATTGTCACGGGACAAGAACAATACAAATAATTTGTCGAAGAACCAGATAGTGTTATTAGATCATTATACCTTATTATGATTTTGTACAGTCGGTTACTTCTAGCACAATACCAATAACCTACCAAAGTGTACCTAGTAGTACCAGAATATAATTCATTGTTTTATCTGTGTAGTGTTGTACCTACATGAAGGTAGCTGACAGAAATGAGGTTTAGTTCATTCTAAGCTAATTCTATTCCATTTAGACAACACCTACATCATCGAATCTGCGACTCGTATCGTAATTGACGGACGAGACGGACAATACAACGTGAATGCGCGAACGCAATCTTCGACTCACTAGGGTGACAATGAAAAAATACTTTCATCGAAGATACTATCAAGCTAGTCAGTTATTATGTTACATTATTTTAATAAGGAAATTGATTTATTTAGGTACTTACATATTTTATTATCCAACATTCATTTTTATAAATATGAGTTGAAGATATCTTTGATAAAAAAGATAAGAGGTGAAAAATATATATAACTTTGCCGGGAGTCGGGACTTTCTCAACTGATAGTAATTTTTTCATATAAATTATTTCTAATATAATAATTAAATAATATGATAAAAGCCGTACGGTTAAAGTAACTGCACTTCCTCAATTAAGTAATTACAAGAATATGGTGACAAATAAATAGGGAAAACACAAGCATTATGTACCTTTACCTACGCCAAGAGTTGCGTATGCGTCGCGTCGCGTCGCCCGCGCCCGCGCCGAGCGAGCGCCGCGTGGTGCTTCCTCGAGTAGTGGGTTCCATTCATGATTCACCCTTGTTTACTTGAAATTATTTTGTTTTATAATATAACTCGAATTCCCACGGAAATAATGAGAAACACAAATGACTAAGTAATGAATGATTAATGTAACATTAATTGAAGAGTGCAGCTGACTGAGTGAACCACTATATCATTGGTATAGTTAACTTTGTTCCACTGAAACTAAAATAGTTAACAATCCATCTTCTCTGTACATGTAAAATATTTGGTCCTGACTGACTGACTGATGGACCACCCACAGCCTTAAACCGCTGATCGTAGAGACCTGAAATTTGGAGGGGGTGTTCTTTGTATAATGTAGGCATTCGATGAGAAAGGATTTTCCAAAAAAGGGGGGCCAAGTTTGTATGGGATAACGTGATTCCTTGGTCAAATTTACTTCAAATTTTGCATAAACATTCTTTAACAGAATTGATGGAAGTTGTGTGTGGAAAGTTATTTTAATCTATAGATTTGCTTCAAAGTTGATATCAATACTCCTTAGTGCTTTTGATTTCAATTACATTTTGACACATGTTTGAAAACTCAATCCGATTTCAAGGCAAATATTCTATTAGAACCATTTTCGACGTCTATGCGGAGTTGCGCAGATGAAATCGCCTACAAAAGCTAGTAGGTAGGTAGCCATATAATTATCCAAATGATAATTCATTAATTTGTTTCAATTGCAATTATTAATAGAATTAAAATTTTGGTTATTGTGTTTCGTAAAAGTATTTACATTAAAAATAGTTTAAAAGTAGGTACACTAGGTACCGACCGACTAGGAGCAACTGTGCCATTGTAATAGATTCTGCATTTGATTGACCTTAATATCTTATGTTTCACAGAATCATGTTGTTTGTAGTCCGCCCTTGCGTGTGCGCAGCTAAGTAGCGCTCCGTGCCAATGTCGCGGGCGGCGTGGCGGGTGCGGGCGGGTGTTTTACGTTTATTGATTTTTATTATGTTTTTGCCACCCTTGAAGGTCGCGCTCCGACCGACCGAGCTACACCTGGCCACACACTGGGCCAAGCGGTCGCAACCAGAGACGAGCTGACACCTCGCGTGCTTTATCGTCATTCATCAATTAACACAAACAACTACATTGTGAATAACCTAACAACTGGTAACTAGTTATTCGTACTTACCTTTTTTTTTACATAATTTTGTTGTTGTCGTTCAATTTATGAACGAATTAAAGAATTATTAACAAGTGAAACTGAAAGTAATATTAATTTAGCACAGCTACCAATTTATTTATCAGTTAAAATGACTATAAGGTTGGGTTGATTGAACGAAATTACATAATTAATCTAATATCTTCTTATATATAAAAATCAATTGCTGTTCGTTAGTCTCGCTAAAACTCGAGAACGGCTGAACCGATTTATATGATTTTGGTTTTGACATGTTTGTCGTAGTCCAGGGAAGGTTTAAACGGTGAGAAACATCGGACTTACGCGGGTGAAACCGCGGGGCGCAGCTAGTAAGTAATAAAGATGAATACAACAAGAAGAACGTTCGTTGGTTCGACTTATTAGAACTGTTGGGAAGTCAGGATAAAGTAAAAACATAATTAACATAAGTAATAAGGAAACAATCTGTGTTTAGAGCCGAGCCGGTGTGTCCAGACGGCGCGGCCGGCGTGGCGGCGGCGCGGCCGGCGTGAGCCGCGAGCTGTTGAGCTCTCATTAAGTTTACGCACCATTATTAACTGCAATCAAGCTCGCCGTAACACACATGTATACGGACACAGAGGATATTAAAATAAAATAATCGTTCTCAACATTTGCTTACAGTACTTTGAAATCTTTAAAGAAATCATTAAACTAAGTTGAAAATATATAAGTACAGAATGATTTAGGTTAATTAAAGTTATCGAGTGTTTTAAATAATGATTCTCAATAATAATAAAATGAAATCTAACAGTCACCATATTTTTTTAATGTCATATTTTTTAATCTAATTAAGAACACGTAAAGTAATGAGACGAATCTAACCATACCTTCGTAAAAAAAATCGATCGAGTGGTTTGGAAGAACGAGGGAGTAAAGAATATTACAAACATACAAAGATAGGCGCGAAAATATAAAACCCTTTCCTTGCAGTCGGGTAAAATGACAAGTGCGTAGATGTGAAGGCAAGTTCCCCTAATGTTAATTTAGTTGCACTGAGAGCCGGGCACTGCCGGGTGCTTCCCGGGTGCACACAGTGCGGAGCGGTGAGCGGTGAGTGAGAGGCGAGCGCGTGCAACCCTTCATTATGAACTACAACTATTATGGCGCAATCAAGCACTCGGCACATACGCGAAACTAAGGAAACAATAAAACAAAATTGACGTATAAAACCACTCCTTGGACTAATTCCGAGCTGAGCCTCTACGCCTCTAGGCACATTCTATAAAATATATTATGCCACAATTTGTGTACGCGCGCGCGTTTTGAAATGGATTGTGCACCTACCTACCTACTTCTATATTTTAATGGTGATATATTGTAATGTAACAATCTATAATATCTAATTTGATCACTCTCTAATCTTTTGAATATTTAATTAATTCGTTGTTACGTATGATCATGATTCGCATCGATCCCTTTCTGGACAAATATGATGGGATTGCTCCCTACTGGAGTCATATAAGGCAATAATTCAATAATGTTGTAAGTGATACGGTGGACATACGTTTATAGGCCGTAATATGTGTTCGAGGATTGCCTGCAACTGCAACAGTAACTACCGAGTCCGAAGCTATTTGAATTGATATTTTACGGCATTTGCGACATGCTCACTTAATGGTCTGTATAAAGTTAGATACCTTTCACGCGATCAGACAGATAATATACTTGACATATGAATAGGTGATCTTAATTTATCTGTGTAGAGTTCCGGTTAACACTCGGTAGTCGGTGCCTGGAGTAAGTAGGTACCTGCCTATCGTCTATCTATCGATACAATGCATGAGCGATATATGCTAACGATAACGGATCCTTTGATATCATTTCAGTACATTACATTCATATCACGTTACGTCCCATTTCATTTACCAGTTGATCACTTATTAGATAGGTAGCAATGGTTGGAAGTTAATGGGTCTACTAACATATTGAAATGCCCTCGATTATTTTAATCTACAATAATAGTCTTGCATAACACAAATTGTTATGATAGTTTTTTATTTGATTGAGATTTATAAAAATGTAGTGGCAGTGTATTCTCGAAGGGCAATTCATATTTGAGGCCATTTTTTGTAAATATCTTTGTTGATATTTTCAATCCGGTGAACACGAAATCACCCAAGACGGTGACGGCAATGACAACTCGGTTCTTATTCGGCCTCCGCCTGCACTTATTTACATGCATGAGTAAACTAAAGGCACAAACACACTGACACCGAACACTACAAAACACCCTTGTAGCTTGTAGACCACAATCATTAGCGTACTACCATAACCTAATAGAAACTACCTCAATTTTATAATTGTGAAGTAACTCATGTTGATCACGTTGTCATTTTAATTATTGCAATCATCTATTTGTATTAGCCAAGATTTTTTTTGACCGATTTTTATATACAAAAAGATCGTGTTTCTTAATTCATTTTGTTTGTAATAAAGAAATAGAGAACTCACTGTGTGGTGGTGTAAGAGAGAGTGCGGAGACCGCGCCCGGTGGCACCGGCGGGAACATATCCTGGTGCGGTGGAAACATCCTCTGTGGCTGAGGTGCCTCCGACTCCATCTCTTCCTGCTCCTGCTTGGGCGGCGAACGTGGTCGCGCCAGCCTCACTGCCTTCAGGCCCCCGCTCGGCGATCGCCGCATCGAGAGGTTCTCCGGGGTATCGGACTCGCCGGAGCGTCGCCGCGGTCGAGCCTGCTTCCGCCGCGGCTGCGGACTGGCCGGACTCGCCGGCGGCGATGGTGCCGGGGGCGTCGTGTGTACGGGGCTGCGTGCCAGCGGCGTCGGAGGCGGCGACCGCGCTTGTTCCTCACGGTCCTGGTCTGCGAGCCCGCGTACTTGCAACGACTCACCCGCCCGGATCACTGTACCGAGTTGTTCCTGGGCAACGGACACTTCACCGCGATACATAAAGTCCACAACGGCTTGAACTTCCCATCCTTGAAAGTCTTTTAACACGATTACTGGGTGTTTGCACGGATTCTCGCTAAATATTCTCCGGAATAGCGGGCTACATGCACCGAGGAGCACCTTGTGTGCTCGCACCCGACGTTCGGCACATACTAGCGTCACATCGACCAGAGTTTCGGCGTGAAGAAGGGCCTCGAACGAGCGCAGCAAATGAGCCTGGTGGTTGTTCCATCGCAGGCTATAGTGCTCCTCACCGCCGCCGATGGCGGTCGGCTTGTCGTCCATCTCGCACGCCACGTCCGACGCGTGTGTCACACTCGCCGCACGTCCCACTAGCGGGCGCGTGCGCGTTCTCGCGCCGCCTTCCTACCCCGTGCTCCAACCCTTTCGCTGGTCAAAGAATCGCCTTCTTGCCGGACTGCAATCTTTGCATCTCCTTTGTCAGCCGAAGTTCACAAACATAAATAATAACAAAGAATATTTCGTGTCAAATCACCGAATGTCACTGTAAGTTCGGGCACTACACTTCGCGATCGTCCTACAGCGGCAGGGCCGGACGGCGCGACCGCGGTCACGACGGCGGTATCGGTCGGAGTCCGATGCACCAACGAAGTGTCTGTGTACGCGGAGGTTGCGAGCGAGCGAGTGCGTGTGGAGACGTGCGCGCTGCGCGGTGGTGTCGCGCGAGTGTCTCGCGTGGCGCGCGGCGGGAGCGGCCGAGTGCTGCGCGCGGCCGCGGTCCGCCCCGCCCCCGGCACCGCCCCGCCCCGCCCGCACACACACGCGCGCACTCCGCCTCGACCATGTCCCCTCCACCCAGCACTCCGACACACATGTGTCACGTTACTCTGACATGTGACGCCTCCTTCACGTTATGTATATATTGTATAATACATAACCTACATTTCAGCCGATACCATGTCGTCGCCCTTCACATTCAAAACATTACTAAAAGTTTACTCCTGAAAATTAATCCTTTTCAATTTGAATGACCATCATTATGACGCATAGTAACGCATAACAGGCGGCCTGATAATGTAAAACAAATTGGAATAACTTCAAACATCGAACAATGTTGAACGTAAACAGGAAAGTAGACTTAGCACGGAGGGGGGAGGGGGGCACGCGCCTGAAATCAGGACATGTCCGAATAATTGCGAGTACTTGGTCACCCTACTTTTACTTGAATGCTCCCATTGCGCTACATCTACATGAATTTGTATATCAATTATGAATTTTGTTATTAGATGTTTATGTCAAGTGGTTGCGCCCCGCGGTTTCACCCGCGTCGTTTCGGGTTTCTTCTACAATTCAATTTCTACTTGGTAAATATGAAAAAATATGCGACGAACTTCCCAGAAAATAAAGATATCGAATGGAAATCATTATGTTGGTTAAGTTTAGATAATCGACGTCACACACATGTAGGTAGGTATATATGTATACACTGCAGCCTGTAACTATATACTTTCAACGTATTCGTTGGAGGTTGATACCTATAGGTAGGTACGTATATAGCAGTTGTTGAACAACACCTGAACACAGAGATATCGATACACGTTTACTTTGTATTGTATTAGCGCAAGCGTCCAATATACATAGACTTGAGTTAGTCGAGTGTTGAGATACACCTATGGGATACCTATCAAACAGCGACAACTGAAGGCAAACAAATACAGTTGCAAGGCAAGTAAGAGATGATCAAAATATTCACACAGATAATACTTATTATGCATATTGAAAAATTGTATAATGTGGTACTTACCTACGAGGTAAGTAAATCATGAAGTTTAATGTAGGTACATATTTTAACAAACAGTTACTTTACCGGTTATTTTAATAGATAAGTTCCTTGCAGGTATAGAGATGTGTGTTGGTACCAATCCAACCAACATAACACCACGTGACGACGACACACCGCGTCTTCACCGAGGAAGGTACTCTCTACCTGAGACGTGACGTACCTACTCGTACATACAACTAGGTGTACCTACCTACCTACCGTAGTTGGTAGGTAGGTACCACTCCATGTTCAAGTTATTCTAACATTTATCTATTACTTTATATACAGCTGAAGAGTTTGTTTGATGTTTCAACGCGCTAATCTCAGGAACTACCGGTTCGAATTGAAATATTATTTTGGTATCGTGGAAGGCTATAGGCCACTTTTCATTTTGATATTCCCACGGGATCGCGACTTACGCGGGTGAAACCGCGGAGCGCAGCTAGTATTTCATGTACTTAGATATACAGGTTAATTTTTCTACATGGGCCTTCAGGAATAGTCCTGAAGGCCCATGAGTTTAGGACATAGATCCTAAACTAGGTGTAAAATATAGCTAAAAATGTTGGAAGGATTAACCTGCCCGATTTTGATAATTATCTTATATTTTTGTACCAATCGATAGTGTTGCTGATAGAGATCAATTATTATTCCTGAAGACAAACATAGTATGACAAATCAAAGGATAGCTCGTGTAATTTTCTCCAATGTTCACCTTCTGGCTCTGGCAAAACAATAATGTACTATGAAGCATAGATAAGGGGGCAAGTGGTATTATTCTAAAATAAAGTCATTTACACAAAATTTGTAAAAACAGTTCATTATTTTTAGTGCAACAGTTTGTTACGTCATCAGCTCCCAACTGCATTTTTTTCAGGGATGGTTGTATGAAAATTGCAGTAGATTACTGAAATGAGATTGGTTCTTTTCATTATTAGCTATATCTTATAGTTGAGAATATACCCGTGAAGGGCCGCCGGCGCCGGCCGCGTCCAATGAAAGTAAGTCCGACTACCACTGACCATCCAATATCAGCAGCCGTACCTCGTCCTAATGATATAGGACACTTGTTACCTTACCTAGGTACTTCATTTATCAATACATTATCAATTTATAATATAGTGCTAAATACTCACTCCTACTTAGAAAATTATCGACCATCAACTAGGTGCTACCATCTGCCAAGTGTTACCAGCTAGGAGCTGGTTGTGGCCATAGAATTAATCGAATGAAAGTAGCATAATTATTATTAAAGTAAAGAGTCGCCGCGTCCGGTCAATTGTGTGAACATATATTGTGAATATATCATCATATATAGGTAAATATATACCTATTCGACCAGGTAGGTATAGTTAGTTAGGTATGTAATGTCAGTACAGTCAGTAATGACGTAGATATATTATATAATGTGAATCATTTACCTGGACATTACTTAACTAATGACATGAAACAATTAGGTACCTTGTATCCAGCAGGTGTTGTCATTAGGGTGTCAATATCGGGTTGCATACATTAAAAAGATATGAATTCATTCATTTCTTCATTTTACTTAACCTTCAAAATGGATATTTCATTAGGCATACTTTATTTTCGCACATGCTTTTTATGATAACTAGCGACACGCCCCGGCTTCGCACGGCTATATTATGCATGTATTATACATATAAACCTTCCTCTTGAATCACTATCTATTTAAAAAAACCGCATCAAAATCCGTTGCGTAGTTTTAAAGATTTAAGCATGCAAGGGGAAATAGGGACAGAAAAAGCGACTTTGTTTTATACTATGTAGTGATGATCAATCATCAGCAGCAAACATTTTGCTGCTGATGATTGATCATTATAGCGGTAGATAGCTTGTTAAGAAAAGATGGAAAAAAACAAATGGTTGTCTGTAAAGTTGGTTTACGGACGATTATTTTACGTGATAAAGTGATAAGAAAACAATGAAAAATATAGTTTTTTTATTATATATATACTTATAGTTTTTTTTTTTTTTTTCCTTCATATATATTTTTTCCTTTCCTATGTACTTAAGTCTTCTATTCGTCACTCAGGCAACCTCTTGAGCTATATCTCCAATTCATTTATTTTTCTTAAATTTAAATTTTTATAAAAACAAACTGATTACAAAATATATACATCACTATAAAACTTATAAAATAATTCTATCTAAGCTAACCTAACCTAAATAAAATTTAATTTACAAGTCTTAAAAATAATGTATAAATGCATATAAAACAGTAAATCATTATAAAAACCTAAACCTAGAAGACCGTCGGCAGCGAGGCAGGGCCCAGGCTACCGATGGTTAGAGCCGCAGAGAGAGGAATCTTCTAACAATACGTGCCGTATCCAAGATGACTGCCTTCTGGATCTGACCCTTGACCCAACCATCCAGCGAGAGCCTCTTGAGGTGTTGATCAAGGCTCTTCGCTATGAGTCCATTTGCCGATACAACTATCGGAACAACACTCGTCGAATCAACGTCCCACATGGCGGTAATCTCGTGGGCCAAGTCCAAGTACTTAGTTTCTTTGTCCTTTTCGGCCTTTACGAGATTAACGTCATGTGGAACGGTTATGTCGACAGTATTGCCCGTCGCTCCGACCGGTCTACTATCACGATATCAGGCTTATTGGCGACAATAGTCCTGTCCGTGATAATAGACCGGTCCCAGTAGAGCATGGCACGGCCGTTTTCTAGAACTGGCGCGGGTGCATATTGGTAGTATGGCACCTCTTGGTCCACGAGTCCATATTTATGATTATTAAAGCTATTTATTAATTTTATTTAAGCTATTTATGAGCTATATTATTATTAAATACTTTGTTTCCTAATGTTACCATGACGCATGACGTCACACATCGGGAACGGGACGTATGACGTCACACGATATTTCGTCAAAAAACAAAATTACGCGTAAAACTGCGAGCCGCAGCTAGTTTTCAATATGGAAAGGAAATATAATTTACAATCTTAAAGAAAATGAAAGAAATCTCGCCTGAAGTGGTCGTCTTGCGTCGATGCATGCGATACCGAGCGACGAGCAATGTTCACTGCGACCACCGGCCGGGGTAGGGTAGGGCAGGGCAGGGTGTGTGGGGTGGACAAGGGGGAAGCGACGAGCGATGTTCACTGCGACCACCGGCCGGGGTAGGGTAGGGCAGGGCAGGGTGTGTGGGGTAGACACGGGGGAAGCGACGAGCAATGTTCACTGCGACCACCGGCCGGGGTAGGGCAGGGCAGGGTGTGTGGGGTGGACACGGGGGAAGGGAACGTATGAAGGTGAACACTTGCATGTCTGGCGACTTGTACGGCACTTGGATTAGTTGGTAACGTTGGAGTTGACAACGTCATGCCAGTGTGGGTCCCGTAGCCTGCTGCCTCTAGCTCCTCTATGTGGTGTACACTCGGTGTAGAGACCGCTGCTATAGGGCGCGGTGGTAACGTCTACGAGATGGAACACATCGCGTCGCGTCGCGTGTGCATACGTCGTCGCTTAGGTAGCTCGTAGACACGGCACACCACGTCTATACTACACTATACTCTCACAACACGAACACCTGGGCGAGGGACGCGACGCGGTGCGTCTGACTGAATTACTGGTGGAAGTACACGTACTAGGAGTATTATTATTGTAAATGTACCTACATCTAGTACTCAGGTCTGATAGTAGCACGTGAATGCATCCAGTTGATGTTATATCAGATGCATTCATTGATTGTTATCAACTTTGAAGGCAACCAATACACCTACGAGAAACCTGGGTGATGATCTCCAGTAAATAATATTTATAAGATAAATAAATGTGTTCGCTTATACAGGAGATAACAGTAATAGTTCACCATAAAAAAGGAAATATCTTTAATGCTTGATATGAATGATATAAGGACATGTCTATCGCGGGGTAGGTCTGTGGGCGCCGCTCACGCTCGAAATAAAAGTTTCCGTGTTTGATAACGAACGAATTTGCAATGTTTCAGTACAGAGTGTTACCGGCGTGAACGGCGCGGACGGCGCGAGCCTTCTGCCATACAATAATTATGGTAGATACATTGAAATATTTTGTACGGACAAGGCCCGCGCCACGCCGCCGCCGAGTGGCCGCCCTCTATTTTTTCATCGGTTATGTTAGTTAGCCAACTCGTTTTGTTTCCAACAACTTTGATGGCGTATTTTCTGTTATGTTTATTTGTGTCGAAACGAGCGAGTGTAGCGGAGGGGAGAGTTGGTAGTTGTCTGTTCGTTAGATATGTGTTTAGTAGATAGTATTATAGTGTAGGACTATTTGATGTATCGTTCGAGTTGTTGGTGCACCGAGCGTCGACCGTCTACCGTCGCGTCGCGTCGCGCGTCGGTCGGCGTCTGCGGGCGGTAGGTAGGTACTTATACTAATATTATGACAATGTAGATATTACTATATTATTATTTCAGGGATTATCATTTATTTATGGACTTTATATTTTAATTGAGTTGTGTGTGACATATTCAACAGTGAGTAGATTCCATTACGACAAGGAACATGACGGCGCGCTGTGTTACGTCAGTTAGTTAGTGTAGCGATCGGTGACGTCATCGTACACACAGGTATAAGATATAAGCCAGGAACAGGTAGGTACGTCCGTCCGTCCGTCCACTACACAGTACGTATGTAACGGTAGTATCGCACTACGTTACACACTCGAACCCAGGTATATCTACCTACCTGATACACAACACAACCGGCAACATTTCTCAGAACACAAATTACTCATAATACAATAATAAGATAAAGAAGGCATACAACAATGATAAGTATTATATTGTCTTCGAGCACTGCATGGACCACCACCACGACGCGACCGTTCACTGCAATAAACTGTTGCTACGAGTACCTCAACGTGCTTCCATCCTGCGAGGATTATCTCTTCATTAAACTAATCCATATTTCATGTAATCCTAGAATTACTTCCATTAAGTAAAGAGATCCTTTATGCTTGGCGAGATCCAAGTGTTACACCATTTACAGGCACAATTCTTTCTTCCCTAGGGCAGTCGATGCGTTTAATGGACTGATAGACTTTCCTGAATTGGATCTTTTTGATTCCAAGTCGGTTGCGTTCAAGAATACACTGACACGGCACTGGTTTGACGCACATTCTTAAATTGGCAGTCTTATATTATAATATTTAGTCACATTAGCATATTATTATTATTCTAAACTAATTGGTACTTATAATGTCATATTTTAGTTAACTGTTTATATATTTATTTTTGTTATTCTTTTCATCCAGACTAGTTGTGTAGTATGTAGTTATTTTATATGTGAAAACATTTAATTGGTTCTTGGCATTGAGATTAATGTAATACGTACGTAGTACGTAGTACTTAATACCTCAATGGTTCTTGGCATTGAGATTAATGTAATACGTACGTAGTACGTAGTACTTAATACCTCAATGGTTCTTGGCATTGAGATTAATGTAATACGTACGTAGTACGTAGTACTTAATACCTCAATGGTTCTTGGCATTGAGATTAATGTAATACGTACGTAGTACGTAGTACTTAATACCTCAATGGTTCTTGGCATTGAGATTAATGTAATACGTACGTAGTACGTAGTACTTAATACCTCAATGGTTCTTGGCATTGAGATTAATGTAATACGTACGTAGTACGTAGTACTTAATACCTCAATGGTTCTTGGCATTGAGATTAATGTAATACGTACGTAGTACTTAATACCTCAATGGTTCTTGGCATTGAGATTAATGTAATACGTACGTAGTACTTAATACCTCAATGGTTCTTGGCATTGAGATTAATGTAATACGTACGTAGTACGTAGTACTTAATACCTCAATGGTTCTTGGCATTGAGATTAATGTAATACGTACGTAGTACTTAATACCTCAATGGTTCTTGGCATTGAGATTAATGTAATACGTACGTAGTACTTAATACCTCAATGGTTCTTGGCATTGAGATTAATGTAATACGTACGTAGTACGTAGTACTTAATACCTCAATGGTTCTTGGCATTGAGATTAATGTAATACGTACGTAGTACGTAGTACTTAATACCTCAATGGTTCTTGGCATTGAGATTAATGTAATACGTACGTAGTACGTAGTACTTAATACCTCAATGGTTCTTGGCATTGAGATTAATGTAATACGTACGTAGTACGTAGTACTTAATACCTCAATGGTTCTTGGCATTGAGATTAATGTAATACGTACGTAGTACGTAGTACTTAATACCTCAATGGTTCTTGGCATTGAGATTAATGTAATACGTACGTAGTACGTAGTACTTAATACCTCAATGGTTCTTGGCATTGAGATTAATGTAATACGTACGTAGTACGTAGTACTTAATACCTCAATGGTTCTTGGCATTGAGATTAATGTAATACGTACGTAGTACTTAATACCTCAATGGTTCTTGGCATTGAGATTAATGTAATACGTACGTAGTACGTAGTACTTAATACCTCAATGGTTCTTGGCATTGAGATTAATGTAATACGTACGTAGTACGTAGTACTTAATACCTCAATGGTTCTTGGCATTGAGATTAATGTAATACGTACGTAGTACTTAATACCTCAATGGTTCTTGGCATTGAGATTAATGTAATACGTACGTAGTACGTAGTACTTAATACCTCAATGGTTCTTGGCATTGAGATTAATGTAATACGTACGTAGTACTTAATACCTCAATGGTTCTTGGCATTGAGATTAATGTAATACGTACGTAGTACGTAGTACTTAATACCTCAATGGTTCTTGGCATTGAGATTAATGTAATACGTACGTAGTACGTAGTACTTAATACCTCAATGGTTCTTGGCATTGAGATTAATGTAATACGTACGTAGTACGTAGTACTTAATACCTCAATGGTTCTTGGCATTGAGATTAATGTAATACGTACGTAGTACGTAGTACTTAATACCTCAATGGTTCTTGGCATTGAGATTAATGTAATACGTACGTAGTACGTAGTACTTAATACCTCAATGGTTCTTGGCATTGAGATTAATGTAATACGTACGTAGTACGTAGTACTTAATACCTCAATGGTTCTTGGCATTGAGATTAATGTAATACGTACGTAGTACGTAGTACTTAATACCTCAATGGTTCTTGGCATTGAGATTAATGTAATACGTACGTAGTACGTAGTACTTAATACCTCAATGGTTCTTGGCATTGAGATTAATGTAATACGTACGTAGTACGTAGTACTTAATACCTCAATGGTTCTTGGCATTGAGATTAATGTAATACGTACGTAGTACGTAGTACTTAATACCTCAATGGTTCTTGGCATTGAGATTAATGTAATACGTACGTAGTACGTAGTACTTAATACCTCAATGGTTCTTGGCATTGAGATTAATGTAATACGTACGTAGTACGTAGTACTTAATACCTCAATGGTTCTTGGCATTGAGATTAATGTAATACGTACGTAGTACGTAGTACTTAATACCTCAATGGTTCTTGGCATTGAGATTAATGTAATACGTACGTAGTACGTAGTACTTAATACCTCAATGGTTCTTGGCATTGAGATTAATGTAATACGTACGTAGTACGTAGTACTTAATACCTCAATGGTTCTTGGCATTGAGATTAATGTAATACGTACGTAGTACGTAGTACTTAATACCTCAATGGTTCTTGGCATTGAGATTAATGTAATACGTACGTAGTACGTAGTACTTAATACCTCAATGGTTCTTGGCATTGAGATTAATGTAATACGTACGTAGTACGTAGTACTTAATACCTCAATGGTTCTTGGCATTGAGATTAATGTAATATGTACGTAGTACGTAGTACTTAATACCTCAATGGTTCTTGGCATTGAGATTAATGTAATACGTACGTAGTACTTAATACCTCAATGGTTCTTGGCATTGAGATTAATGTAATACGTACGTAGTACGTAGTACTTAATACCTCAATGGTTCTTGGCATTGAGATTAATGTAATACGTACGTAGTACGTAGTACTTAATACCTCAATGGTTCTTGGCATTGAGATTAATGTAATACGTACGTAGTACGTAGTACTTAATACCTCAATGGTTCTTGGCATTGAGATTAATGTAATACGTACGTAGTACGTAGTACTTAATACCTCAATGGTTCTTGGCATTGAGATTAATGTAATACGTACGTAGTACGTAGTACTTAATACCTCAATGGTTCTTGGCATTGAGATTAATGTAATACGTACGTAGTACGTAGTACTTAATACCTCAATGGTTCTTGGCATTGAGATTAATGTAATACGTACGTAGTACGTAGTACTTAATACCTCAATGGTTCTTGACCACTTTTTTAGTTTTTTAAGCAGAATATTCATAACGGTTTGTTTTCCAAATAAAATAAAATAAGTGATGAGTATGTTATCTGTTACCAGAGCTTATAGTTAGCTGTTCTCTTCAGACGTCCGCGCCGTATGTACGTAGACCGTATATACTAGTTGTATCCAGTAATGGTTCCAGCTGCTCGACTCGACGGCTGTGGAAGTCTACTCCATGTAATATACCATGTAGAGCGTCCAGCGTGAGGGTGTACGTCACATGCCATCGCACTGTCCAGCTGTCCGGTCCATATCGGTACCTCAACATTCAGCTGGATGCAGTGACACGGACGGTGATACATCGGACCGAACCATCATTGTATTCCCGAACATCACGTCACGTCACGTCACGTCGGTAAGGTACACAAGTAATATACTAATTGCCATTAGATAGATAGATAGATAAACTCTTTATTGTACCAAATTAAACCTTAATTCTAACATACATTCTGCTACAAAAACAATAATACCAAACCAAAAATAATACCATTTATTACCATTGGTAATAATACCATTATAATTACATTCAATACGAAAATAAATTCTATTCTTAAAAAAATCGGCTTTAAAATGGAAAAAAACCCGCAACAAACATGGCAATTGGAACCATTCCTTTCTTTAAATGTGTTAAAGGTAGTTATTATTAGTGCATATTTCTATTGTATTTAAACATTCCATTCGATATTGAACAATAGAGGCTAAATGCTTTAAATTATAACACGTGATCGTAACTAATTGAAGAGTTTGGTGATGAGAAGGTGGTTCCAGTCAGATGCTCCATCGATTTGTACTTGTACTGGTAGATCTTTGACCAATTAGTTGCACGCTCGAGCTGTAATCTGTGCATTACTCCGATGATACTAATCAGATCCTCATTATCTGAGGATCTAAAACAAAGTGTTTCAATAGGTTGAGTCGTCTTCAAGTCATCGATAGAGAACTTACATTTCGAAAAATATAAAAATGCGGCTAATTGAGAACTTTTTCTTGAAGTCTGCTAAGACCATCCCATACACTTGCGCCTGCGCCTGCGCATGCCGCACCGATAATATCGTTACCTTAATTGGAGGTAGTTAATGCATTAAGAAACACACGCGTTACTTACTTCCTCTTAGTGAAACTATTGTTTAACCCTCGGGTTTACAACTCGTATAACAAACAAACAGACCGACAACAGACACACGGACAATACGTGTACTGTACGACGACGCGAAGTATACCTGCTAGCTTTATTGCAGCGAGTACCTGACTCTACGCTTGCTTTCCTTTAAGGGTACCGTACATCGGTTACATAAAACGGTACCCCTATATGACCCACTCGATGCGAGCTACCTGCGCCGAGTAGGTAGAGAGATGACTGTGTACTGAACCCTCTCGCCGGACTCGCACTTGCCACGTTATGACAGGTATGTGGGTACCCCGGTAACAAGGTATAACAACTCAATATAATCCTCATTAGTTTCGTTCGACGTTCACTTGCACTCATCGTCACCTACCTATAGATATCAATAACTTGACTATAATACCACGTGTAAGTACGTATGTAGGTATGTATGTAATACAACGAGTGAGTGAGTGACGTAGGCAGGTAGGGTCGGGTCGCGCGGGTGTGAGTATCGCGTGCTTCACTCCTCGTATATCTATGACATATGCAAGCCGAGCCGAGGCAAGGCAAGGCAAGGCGAGCCTTCATTTCACAGAGAACCTAACAAGGGGTGTTGTTCTATTGTCATACAATCGAGTCTATCATGTTGGTTGTGATCTCAATCATGTACTTACGTTAGTGCCTGTTGTCACTGTGTCCGGTATCTAGTTGAACGTTCTTCGCTCACAAGTTCCGTGGGTTCAACACTGTACTCCACCTGGACCGACCGGGGTGGACCATGGTCAGTTTTTGTTGCCCGTGATTCACCTCAATTCATTTCTTACTTACAATTTTATTAACCTTCCAATAAAAAGGGCTTTCTACATTCGATCCTCAAAGGCATACATAATCTGTTTGTTTAGTGTAGTTCAGCTAATAACAAAAAGGTATCATTTGAAAGCCAGTGTACTTCTCATGTTATTTGCAAAGTATCGTAAAAATACGTTTATTATCTAGAATGAGATCACTCTGTACAGGTAGGTAGGTAGGTACTCGTGTTGTAAATTCGGGCGTGTGGTCGGTACCAGGCGCGGCGCGGACGGTCGCGGCGTGCAACCCTGTATAATTGGTCGACACGTGGTGTCCACACACACACACACACACACACACACACACACACCTCTGTATAACACGCGTCAACTTCGACAAGGTAATCTATATGAGACAATATGATAGTGTCCGGTAGTATTGAACTCGATGGCAGCGCGGTCGCGGTCGCGGTCAGACCGTGGGACATCTCCGCCTCACCTCGACCGGACGACATGGCGACACTGTGACTGATTGATTCGCGACAATCTATTCTACAATGATATCTACCTATAACGGGAGCCGTTAGCTGTTCACATCTCGATGGTGACGTATCGAGTCGCTGCTAGCTGCGATACATGTAGCTTGCTGTCTGAGGTGGTGTGTCGTACCATAAGGTAGGCACGAGAGGAGACGCGGGCGGCGTGTGTCGATGTGACGTCATCGTGTCGTCGGTGGTCAGCAGGCAGTGGATGTCCGTCGAGACGTGACGCGACGTTGTTATATGTATCTACCAATGAGGAGGGTCGATCGGCGGTCGAGGCGTGGCCCGCTGTCACACACACACACACGACGCGCCGTACGTGTTACTGTGACATCGTACCGTATGACATCACTCGCGGTACTACCGTCCACCGGAGCCGAGCGAGGAACATCTGCTCGTCTTCCATCTCCGGACCAGAGAGAGACTCCACACCACATACGTGATCATAACACATGAGAACGGATTTACTCCGACACTTAATCTACCCTTCACCTTCCTCAACTTCTTGTCCATTCAAAGGTTGCCTGAAAGAGAACGCTTTCAGCGATAACGTCGCCCGTTAATCTATATGTCATGAAAATAGGAAGTAGGGGTATATAGATAGACATAAGGAAGGTAGGTCGTTTGTTACCCATCGATCTACTACCGACACCGCGCGCCGGTAGGCAGGTAGGTACAGGTAGGTGGACCAACAACACCGAGACTCAACTCACCGATAGGTAGGTAGGTAAGATAGATAACAGTAAGACTATATTATTGTAAAGTAATCCTTCATAGATATATCTCATAGATTCGTGTTGGCTTTGTATTATACGCCATTGTGATTGTGAGACGATGACTGGCACATCTGTCAGGTATAGAGTCGCGCTGCGCACGCGCTACTCACTGATACTGTTCTTGTCTCGTTTCGGAGTTTCTTTACACTACCTACATACAAACATAATGACAGATAGACTATGTATGAATTGAACGAACTCACTTCAGTTTAATCCCTATAAGTAAGTAGGTACCTGGAAATGTAAGTAAGATATGACGTCATATTATACAACAAATACAGTAACATATTATCGGCCATATGTACGACGTGCGCGTGCTTGTGACAGTTGTTACACCGTACCATATGAGACCGTACGACGCTACGTGACGCGACGTAGGTGCGTAGTACTAGAAAGGCACACAGATAGATAGAGGATCCGATTACTCTCTACGATACCTCTATAGTAGAACGTGCACGTAATGCTCCCAAACCGAGTCGAGTCGAGTCGAGTGAAGTAATCGATTGTAGAGTAACATCTAGATAATAGATAACATTCACACGTAGCACACGCTCTACGCTCTACGCTCTACGTTCGACAGTCGTCAATAGAGACGGTCGGCGGGTACTTTGTCCACGTTATCTACAATATCGACATAGATTCTATCTACATTAGATCTACCGTAGAGCGACCGTCCCGACACGCTGCGCTCCTGTCACTCACTACTTTATGAAGTTTTTGTGTATCCGTCGATATATCGACACGAGATACCGTAACCCCCTCCTCGCTATCTAACACAGAACTACAATACATACACTGACAACTCTATTATATTGTACTTTATTAGTTAACATGTTTCTATTATCATCGTTATAATATCTATTCTAACAACTAACTGTACATTATACATATAGTATACGAGATGTAGATCTCCTCGGTGTATACGGCTTTAGTTGGATGATTGTATGTACCCAGTGTTTGAGACTGTAGTCCGATGACGGTGGTGGTGAGATGTGAGCGATGCAGTGCAAGGTTGACCTCCACACAGGACAAGACGCCGCATCACTCCGAGCTACATTCGTCGTTCACTCGGTCAACGAACCCTGTATTAAAAAGTTCCGGACAATGGGAAAAGTGGGTAAAAATTTGAAAACAGAATGTCAATAGCCGGCGGGCGACGGACGGACAGACGGACGGAGCGACCTGCCCCACGCGCCCTTGACTTGCGGAGATACAGCCGCGTGCCCCGCGAGGGTGGGAGATGACCGCTACCCCCTCGCCCCGCTCTCTCACCCCACACTTTATAGCTTCTTTTATCGAGACCCCTCAAGTTTCAGTGCAACTGGTAGTGGTGAAAACTTTTTACGAGAAAGTTAAGCAAACCTTTGGCAACGCGCGCCGAGCGCCGAGCGCCGAGGTCGCGACCGTTCGGTGACCGCTCGCGTCGCGCGCCCTATTGTTTATGTTATAACGACGAACGAGCTCAGCTGTACTACACTCGCTACCTCACTACTCCTCTACAGGTAGGTATACAATGTAATGGAAACAGCATGATAGTGGTTCAGAAGTGAACTGACATGTAGTGATGGAGCGACCGAGGCGAGGGTCGCCTGCTGCCGCCGCGTGTTGCACTTTACGTAACGAGGTATATGACGTAACGTGACCATAATGTTCTATCGACAGAACATGACAACTGAAGGATTTTGGTACAGAAACGCTGGGTTAGATTTTGAAACGAATATCGCATATTGTGATATTTGTAGGTATACACTAATTAAATTGTCGGAAAAGTGATAACTTATGATCCCAGCCTAGCTAGCATGGCTGTTCGTGATATGATATGATAAAAGATAACGTATTATATCCACACCTAAAGATTTATCGATTTCGCGAGTATGACAAATGGAGCGATATGATATGTTAAAATAATATCACGCAATATGAGATGATAAATACGTCACATCCACTTGATATGAATTTCAATGCTGCCAATTTAATAACGTTAACCATTCATTCTTTTCTTCTTTTTTTGCAACTTTTAACGCAATCTGTGACTGAATTTGACACATCTTTGTTGACAGAACGATCAAACAAGATTTTCTTCAATGTTTATATTTTGAAATCGTGCTATCATCGTGTTTGAGTGTTGGAGTTTTCGTGTAAATCGCGTTTTGGAACGCGAGAGCAACATGGCGCGCTGATTTTTATTTTAGCAAAACTTTGTAATAATCGAGTTAAATTTAATTTAATTTCGTGACAGTGCGAAAATAGTAACTCGACACTGGATATAATGCACACTGCGAAGCTTTAATTAATTATAATATAAAAAAAAACGAATGGAATAGAATCTTTTTAGTTTAGTTATACCTACAAGTAGGTAGGTACATCTTCTGTATTTATTATGAACATTTACACAAAAATCATTATAATATTTCTAACATTCTAGTCTAATAATGGATTTAAGTTAATATTTGTTAAGCTAAATAATCTTGATAAATTTATCACACCCTCCAAACGTTGTCGATAAAATAACGCGCCATAATGTCAAAAATCGATACTTTTCACGTTTTTTATCGACAATTAGTCGGTCATGCTCGACCTTTCGATAAATAAGAGACTGTCGTGCTCGCTCTTTTGCCTATCTTATCATACCGTAACACGTGACGTCACACACACGGGCCATGCTCGCCGTTTCGATAAAAATTCAACATGGCGGCTTTATATAGCATATTTTGACAGTTTTTGTCGATAAATCGCTATATCGTGCTGCTCATGCTAGCTAGGCAGGAAAGTGAGTTAGATCAGGTTTAAGCTGTATAGACACGTAGCACATAGCGAGCCTCTTATCATATATTAATGTTTCCAACAGTTAAAATTAGCAAAGATCGTCCGGTTCTACATTGACTCCAAGCTCCGGATAGTCATCGCAAGTTTCTATCGAGGACACTTTCCTTGACAATGTTGACAGACAGCTTGTCTCGTATGCGGTCAAGTTATTACATACGAGGTACGGCTTGATATTATAATCATAGATACATACATAGAACCTACCTATCACATATAAGTACATACATAATATTATGATGACGTAATTGTGATAATTAGTAAACGATCCGGATTACACCTACACTATAAGTACAGTATGGTATGGGTCATAAGTAAATGATCACTTTGCTACAATAATACTATCAACAAGTATTGGAGTTACGACCTTCTTCTACTAGACGTTACACACAAACTTAAATACTTGAATTAAAAGTACTCAGTGTGATTATTATTTTCAACATGTTACCTATGTATTTAGTTGTGTGAGTGGTATAAGGGGCCGCCCGCTACACCAACCGACGTGGGTTCGATCCACAGGTTACGTTGTTATAATGATCAAATAGTGCTGCACAGGATTGTAAACGTTACGGTGGGCGGAGACTTCTGACCGTGTATTGTACACACCAAGTGTACGATGCGGACGCGACACTTGCACTAAACACTTTCAAGTGATTACACTAATTATACATGAATGACACGACAATGTTATCGTCACCGTGTACTTGTGTAGGTACCTGGAGTAGGTACCCTACCCTACCCTACCCTACCCTACCCTACCCTACTCCTACCCTACCCTACCCTACCCTACACCCTAACCTACTGTATAAGGGTAGCAACTTGCACACAAATGTCACCCAAAGGAGACCGGGCAAAGTAACCACTTTGGACAACTCTCACTCAGATTGACCTACCCCTTAATGTTTGACAATATTTATAACTAGCGACCCGCTCCGGCTTCGCACGGCTATATTATGCATGTATTATACATATAAACCTTCCTCTTGAATCACTCTATCTATTAAAAAAACCGCATCAAAATTCGTTGCGTAGTTTTGAAGATCTAAGCATACAAAGGGAAATAGGGACAGAAAAAGCGACTTTGTTTTATACTATGTAGTGAAGTGAAGTAAAGTACTATTAGATATGACATGTATCAGGGACGCAGCCGCAGTGAAAATCACTTACTATGTCGGGTCGGGGCATCCGATGTTAGTTTTAAAGACACTTAAAACTAGGATCGGATGGACCGACAGTAAGTAAGTATAATATAATGTGAGAGGTCAATATTATAGTCGTAATCGGTAGTGTGTGTCTGTACGCGGTGTGTGCGAGCGAGGGGAGCCACGGGACGACCGCCTCGACCTTGACCTACCGACCTACCGAGCGAGCGACGCCGGGGGGCGCTACCGGTACAGCTTGTATTGTATGCGCACCACACGAGTACAACTCGCTTTGTTTGTTGTATTTATAATCTGAGTCTTATGACACATCAATAGATCTCAAATTATATTTATGCAAGACAACGCAAGCGGGTGCGTGTCGTCCGAACGAGTCCTTACAACATGGTCGTAGCGTGCATCGTGGTGTTGTTGTCACTGGATCGACTGGGGGCTACGGGCTGGATATGCAGTAGATATACAATAATACAGTCAAATGTGATGGTATATTGTAGTGAGATGACGCGAGATAACGCGAGGTGAGAGGAAGCAACAACGTCACGTCCACCGCGATGACGACACACACGATCGAGACTTGCATCGAGAACGTCACGTCTCTCACTCGGGATGCCGGTCGGTCTCCTTCACCACCGACCACCTACCACTGCACCGCAATGTGACGCCGCTCCACTGTAACCTCACTCTACGCGATCACAACACACGGTGACATGACAATGACGATAACACGTCGCCGCCATCACCGTCGTCGTCGAGGTATGGTGACGACACTCTTGTTGTCCGTCATGTTAAACGTAACGCAATAGTTGAGTTCAACTATCTAATCTATACTTAGTTGGCACAATGGTCACCATGCCGGACTGCCAAACACAGGGTTGCGGGTTCGATTCCCGCCTCAGACAAGTATTTATGCTTAGATATTTGTCTGTGGTCTGGTTGTTTCTATGTATTATAAGTATATATTTACAAAAGAAAAGTACATTATAAGTAGTATATCCATTGTCTAGCACCCATAATACAAGTCTAGTTACTTAGTTTGGGGCTAGATGGCGATGTGTGGAATGTCCTGCAATATTTATTATTATACGACCGAGCGACCGAGCGATGGACCGATGGATGGAGAGACGCAACCGTTGCCAATCGACGACGACAATGTTGTAGACACGTTCCGCCCCGCTGCCTGCCTCGCCTGCCTCACACCAACACGCTGTCCTCTCGTGCGTGACACACACACACACACACATATCACAGGTAAGTGCAAGGAACCAATAGGAATCACACGACGACGACGTCTGTCAGTCCGTCTGTCTTACTGACCAATGTACTAGATAATATAACACCCTGCCTGCTACAATAATTATAGTTTATATCGTAGTTTATGTTGTAGTTTATATCGTTTGTTTTGTTTACTGACATTTATTGTATTATTTGACATTTTTAATATGAATTGAATTATGTTTATAATTTAGAATGAATTTGATGGTTACTAACACTAGGTTAAGTTGTGTACTAACAAATTTTATATGACTTATAATTGGTTGATTTAATATCAGATGTACAGCGAGTGAAACATGGAGGCATACATACGTACGTACACTTGTTGCACTACTGCAGTCACTACAATATTTTATAATATAGGTATGAGTTTTCAAAAAATAGGTTAAATAGAAAGTTTAATTTTATTAAGTCATCGGAGTCAATGGAAAGTGTTCAAAGTCGCGTCGCGTCTTCAACATTTAGCTTCTATAAGACATTAAATAATGACGAGATAATGTAACATTACCTCGTACCTAAAGGTTTGTAAGAAGTACCATTGCAAGGTCTCCTCCATCAACTCCATACTAGATGAACTTACCGACTGACAGCTAGTGCAGTGCAACTCTTTCCTCTCGGAGACTAGATATAGAGAAGAATACTTCAAATTGACTGCTAACCTTCGTTCGTCGCGCGCGTCGGTGAGACACCTTAAGTACAAGAAGAACGCGGAATCATTTCTTGTAACAAAGAGTGAACTTATCTTGAACTAATTCTTCATCTACGTGCTATAATTTCGTGATATTTTTTTATATTATTACGTTGTTATCATTGATTTTTTCAAGTCTCTTTCATCTGTCAGTATCATTATCATCTCGTCCCTCAAGCAGCGCCACCTGTCGAGATCTAATGTATGTGTGTGATGTGTGAAGTGTGGTAGTGATATGACGTGCGTGTTCGTAGCATGTGGTAGCGCGTTGATGTCTTCGACACGACACATGTGTGTGGTCGTAGCGCGAGGTGGTGCTACGAGCGAGCTACACACGTGTCGTCTCGTAGCACCCGCTACACGCGTCTCCTCTACGACGGCTACAGCTCTACATACGTGTAGCTACGCCATCGCCATGTAGGTATGTATGTACATTGTACTCGTTGCAATCATCACTGTTCAAAGAGTATGAAATTATTCTGCTCTAATAAATAATTGATGAAAATCTCGAGCGAATCTCGCGTGCAATTTACGCTCGATACTCAATTAAAAACGGAAAACATTCACAGGAGGGAACATAAAAACGTTCCAACTATAGAGAAAAACCTTTGACGAGGCGAGAGAGGAACCCCCTACCCCCCACGGAGCGAGGTAGCGAGCAGCTCCCTCGCGGGTTCATTACACATAAAGCAGCGGCATGCACCGATCGAGGTTTCATTAGTCGACAAGAAAACAATCAATATAGCAATCCCGCATGCGATATATTCACTTGTGTCCCATCTATACCTACAGCTACTCAGTGAGCGGGTATCACGGGCACCCCCCGTCCCGTCCCACCCCCCTCCGCTCAACTCGACGTTCGTGACCGAATTAAAAAGAACAAGTCATATCACTTAGCGCACACAGAAGCGCGGTTTTTATTAAAAATTCTACATATCTCGCGCGTCTTCGATGCTCTGTCTTAACCCCACCCCCCTCACCCCCCCTCGCGGCCCACGTAACAGAGATAGACAATAAAAAATATCGGGAAAGACAGGGACGGACACTAATACGAAAATTATAATTGCCGAGTGTACGTAAATTAACACCGCGTGGATAATCCGCATCCTTTCTGTCGTGTGAGGGACAGAGAGAGAGAGAGAGCACCGGTTGGATGCGAGCGAGACGGAAGATGTTTGTGTGTACACACACAGTGGACGAGTGAGGATTCTATGATTTACTTACATACCTACATGGTTCGGTCATAAACTATTCGATATTATTATGCAATTCTGTTGCAAGTTGCAAGCTGCACCGTGCACCGTGCAACGTACACCGTGTACTGTGATGTATCTGTTGTGTGTAGAGATAGAGACAATACTGAGTAATGTGATCAGTCAGTGTATCAATGAGGTTATATAAACAAACAATACCTTATCTATCGAAATGTAGTACATATATGGGAACCACTCGATGGTCGCGCTCGCACGTGATACTCCACCTGTAGGTAGGTAACTTCCACCGGGTGATAGTAAAAGTTAAACTTTACAATGATTACATTGTAAGTTTCACTTTCCTTTTAATGTTCATTTTACAAGTTCAGAAGCTAAATTGTAATAAAACTTGAAGTTAACTTACAATTTGTTTATAATGATAGCGTCGCGTCGCGTGTGTAGTCGCGCGTTGTTGCATACTGGACGTAGAACCGTTTATTGTTTGTTGTCTATTAGAACAAATGTTGCCTAAATTGTTATTAAATATAACTACAAATAATTGAACAATACATCGCGGACAGGTAAGATAACATGACGTCGACGTGAAACTACATGAAACGTCGTATCTTACGTCAAGTTGACACAACTCTTAGGAGTGAAGGAGGATCGGTACATTTGGTGTTTGCAAACGGCCCTCTACTCTTCTGGCGATTCCATTTGAAAACATTTCGCGTCGAAAGAAAGTAAAATTTGTATAATAATATGTGTGGCGATGCAGGGTTTGCGGTCGCGATACGTATTGTAATGCAGTGATTTGTTGGTTTGTTATAAAGTTAAATGTTAAAGTTATTAGCCTAATGTTTATAGTTAAATGTTATAAATGTTTGAATGTTAATCTAATAATGCACTGAATTGAGGGAATAATTGTGTTTGGTACAATCACCAAAGTGCCGCGTCGACGGTGCAGCGGTGTTCGGTTGCATCGCATGACGCATCGCACCGAACAGTATGATAGGCCTTTGATAGATAATATTATAATAAACTAGCTGCCCTACGCGGTTTCACCCGCGTAACTCCCGATCCCGTGGGAATATCGGGATGTAAGCTATCCTATCTCTCAAGTTGGATCGAACTGCACATGGTGTGCGAATTTTATTATAATCGGTTAAGTGGTTTAGGAGTCCATTGAGGACAAACATTGTGACACGAGATTTATATATATTAAGATAGGAATGTATGTTAAGTTGTCAGTATGTCATTGTTTTTGTATTAATTAATCTGTCTTTGTTTTTATGTGTAAAAATCGAGTGTGATATTTACCGAGGATTCATGACCCTCGGCCCTACCAATGTTGTCCTACTGTAGGTAGTGGTCCCACCACCACACCAGGTGAGAAGGGAACGATCTCACGCAAGTTCACCTTCACATCCTGCCGTCAGTCCTCAGTAGTACATACAGTAAAATAACAAAAGGGAGCCAACATAAGGTGCTGAGCCTCGATGGAAATATAACTGGTCGGAATAAAATCACTTTCAATTAGACCATTATAAGGAGACGTGTTAAGACGCGGGTTGTAAGGGTAGTAGTTGCTTCTCCCCCCCTCCCCTTCCCGGGGTAGGGTAGGGTAGAGGTAGTAGGTGAGAGATGTAGGTAAGGTAGAGGTGTGTGTTGTTCACGCACAAAACAATGGCGACGATTGACCTCGCCTCCACCGCGCGCCGCCCGCAGCCGCCGCCCGAAGCCGCGTGCAATTAATATGCCGAGTCGGCCGCGTATACACTACATGACACATCTTGATACTTGTAAGATTATATCATTATTCTATAAATACAATTATTAAAATTAAACTTTTCATTAAACGATTCAAGATTCAATTCAAACTCATTACCCGACTATGGCGAAGCCAAAGGGAGGGTTATGTTTTTTGGCCCGTAAGTATTTATTCAATAACGATCAGCTTAAAACCTAAATAATGATGAAATTGTAATTAGGTAAGTTAATTTACACATTAGCAAATATGTTTCTGTGAAAAAGATAGGTAAGTGAGTTATGACCTAATAGTACCTATACATATTTTGCTTCGAGTTTGCTTCATCAATTAGGATACAAATGACGTTATTCCCGTAACTACGACAATAATGATTGTTGAATGATAATGAAACATTGTTGTTGCAACAAGTATGAAAAATATTATGTTTAGATAGTGACGTAACAAACGAACAACGTTCAAAGACATTTTGTACAATTATTCAAGTAAGTATCATAAATTGTGACCATTTATAACACAACGATTTAAAATAAAAAGGGCGAGTTAAAATTTTTGTAAACAAAAATATATTAAACGATCTAATTACAATGATCAAAGCATACCGGTTGACACATAACCCGTCCAAGTTTTCTTTTGCGAAAGAAGAGAGAGAATTTTTGATCAATAATTGTCACTGGGCGGCTTCCCCCTCCCCCCGGGCGGCCGTGGGAGCCGCCCGGGGGGAGGGGGGGGCGGGGGGAAGGGGTAGCCGGAGGGGGGGGGGGTAATTACGAGTGCGTTTTGTTACCGAGATGATAGGCGCGAAAAATGGCTTGCGCGTGCCTTTACGTGTCGCCTCTAGTTTTGAATATTCAGAGCCGGCCTTTCGCCCGCGCTCGCCCTGCGCCCTGCGCCCTGCTCGATGAAATATTGAATAGACTCTGTAATTTATTCCCTGAGGAGAGATTTCGAACGGTCCACGTTCCGAACGGATATTGAAATTAGGCGATGCTTTGCTTAAGAAAGCCGTTTGTTTGACGGTCACCCGCCCGCCTCTCAACCCGCTACCTAGCACCTCCTATATCTCCTTTGTACCGGATATTCTCATTTTCATTTAAATTTCCGTCAAAGTGATATTTATTGAATTGGACACGTACACAGTGTTGTGTCCTCTATACACTACACAAGTCACTAGCGGTGTAGTGTGTAGTGTACACACGCAACCAACATTATGACGTAAGCTTTGCGTCCGTGATCCCGGAACGATCACAACGTTTAATGAAGCTCACTGTACAATGTACACTGTACACGTACAATGTTAGAATGTAGAGTGCGTACAAACAAGCTATTGCACTTAGACAGTGAGCAGATATGCAAATTCATGGTTTAGTACGGGGACCGAGGACGGCCGCGCCGCTCGGGTCGGACACGGGAGACAAGGGAGACGATTGGACTAGAAACATATAATTAAGACCAGTGTGAGGCTGTAAATCTATACAAAAGACAACTGTGTTTCTATACAAAAGCGGTAACGTTTCCCCCCCATAAACGAAGTCCGATTTTGATAATTTTTGAAAATGTTCTAGACCTAATGGAAAACTAGGTTTAATTAACCGTTTTTATTTTAAACAGATATTGCCTAAGATAAAAGTTATTAGTATTTGAATATCTATATTTTTGATTAAAAAACTTCATCGAGCGTTTCAATTGTTTTTTAATATACTAAACTGAATTACCAAAAAAGAAAAATGTATAAACCTAGAATAAGAAGCAGTGAATTAAATGAGACCTTTATTTAATTTTGTTAAGGATAAAGGGGGTAAAAACGTTACGGCCCGCAACATTATTTGAAATCAAAATGAAGGCAGTTCCGTCCGAACTTAAACTCTCTCTATCGCACGATACGGGTCATTTTTGAAAATACCTACTCGCGCCGCGTATCGAAAACTCATGATTCTCTTAAGTACTATGTTTATAGAGCTTTGTAGGGATATTTAGCATATTTCATCAAATAGAATGGTTAATATTCATACAAAGTAATAACAGTGAGGAGACGCCTGAAACACAGGAACATCCTAGTTCGGGCAAATGTGTTTTATTGTGTTTTTGTATTTTTAGTTCATAGTTTACATTGTAAAATGGTTTTAAATAAATTGATTTATTTATTTACTAGCGACCCGCCCCGGCTTCGCACGGCTATATTATGCATGTATTATACATATAAACCTTCCTCTTGAATCATTCTATCTATTAAAAAAAACCGCATCCAAATCCGTTGCGTAGTTTTAAAAATCTAAGCATACAAAGGGACATAGGGACGGCGAAAAGACTTTATTTTATACTATGTAGTGATAATAAATTGTACGTACTTGTATAATATAATATTTGGACTTGTTAACAAACATTAGGACATTCATTGTAATAATAATGTAAACTATAAATGTTTGCTTGTTGGATTTACTTGATTAAACCTCAGTATAGTATCATGTTAAGTGTTCAGATATAAACGTAGGTATATGCTATAGCAATACGCGGTCGCTCCATACATTCCTTGTTCCCAGGATACCGAACGTAAGAAGAGGGTGGTTAATGAATAAAAAAAATCCGTTTTTTTCTCCTCAGCTCAGTGATTAGTTACCCTTATAATGAGCGTCGTGTGTGTGTGTGTGTATGTATGTGTGTGTGTGTGAGGGGTGCTTAAGTTCCGATATGACAGTTGATAAGGGACACAGATTAGGGTATTTGTTTTATTGATCGACTTGCAGAGGTAATTAAAGTTCATGATTATTTCTTAATTACAATTTTTAAATGAAATGTTGATAAATTAATTATATTTTATTTAGATTCGAACGCATGGCTCGGATGAGGTTAAGAAGTCTCGGTCACAAACCCATTTGTTCCACAGTTACATTTGTAAACCTAGTATCTATATGTACGTATAATAAACTTGAGAAGATGTTTGTATAGGTAGGTGTGTGCGATGCGATGTGGTACCGATGTATCGTGTCGTGTCGGGGTTGTGTAGGTACAAGACGTCCACTCCGAGCTGAGCTCTGGTACGGTCACGTCTCGTCCCCGGGAGAGGTCTCGACACGTCGGTCGCTCGGTGGTTCCGACCGACCTCCACTGGGGATGTAAGAGTGACTCAACTTAAATTAAGAATGTGGAGTTTTTCTTTTTACTTTGTTTGTTGACGGAGACTTTTGACATTGTGGAGTTGGCTCCTCCGTGCTCCTTTTTTAATTCTCGAGGCGTCCGTCCGCGTGTAGGCAGAGGTATGGCACCTTTATTGCACGGTTGCATGTATGTGTGTGTCGCACGAAGCCGGAGCCCTACCTACTCGATGCGGATATCGGAGAAGTGTGTTCTTTGGATTAGACGCGTCTTTGATGTGACTGATGAACGTTTTTGATATGTTGTGTTTGTTTAGGCGTTACGTTATAGATGTTTGAAACATGGAAGTGTATCACGTGACGTCACTCTCTCTCTCTACCTACCTGTAGTCTATTGTCACGCATCTACCCTGTAATGTACCGTATTGTGAAGGTATAAACGCCGTGACGGTAATATCCTGTCGATGTAAGTGGTACCTACTAGAGCAGCGCTGGCAGATGGCGACCGGTGGCTAGTTGCCGTCGTCACTGTGGCTGTGGCTGGCCGAGTGTGACGCGACAGTGTCATCGACCTTCTACGGTTAGTTCTCGGAACCTGACGACGACGGTGACACCGAACTATTCGTTAAACAAAACATGAAATCCGCATAGAATCAATCATCGATTACACAGCTGTGGGTATCGGTTCAACCAACTGATCGTATTAGGTGAGTACTTACTGCCACCGCCATCGTCAGCCGACCTCACACCGTAGTCACATACAGATAGAGATCGATTACAATAATACCTACGTGAAATAAAACTATAACAAGCAGTGTTCTACACGATATACCTCTAAATATGTAATGAACTACAAACAAAGTGTACGACTACTGCAACACACTCGTGTAGTACCTACCTTACACCTGATGGTGATATATAGGTACTCAACTCAAGTACCTGCCAAGTGATATACAACATGATACAAGTACAACATCCTCTATCACCATATTATGATAAATAAATACCATACAGGGTGAATTATTTACATGGGCCTTCAGGGCTATAGCCTAACCTATAAGAGATAGCAAACATTGCTAAACGCGATATAGCTGAAAATGCTCGATTTTAACTAAAACTAAACCTGCATCATTATTACCCTAGCCAAAACTCGATCCTGTTGATTTTATCCAATATTTTTATACCGATCGATCGTGTTGCTGATAGAGATCAATTCCTGGAAACAAACATAAAATGGCAAACAAAAGGAAATAGGTAATTTTCGAGGTCTTCTGTAATATTTATACTATACCTACTATCCCTGGAAAACGAAATCCGAAGTAACAAGGTAGCGATAGAGAGCGTATTGTGACGGTCTGGTACGGCCGACGTCCCCGTACATATTGTGGAAATGTAAAAATTTGCACAAATACTTCACTCCCGAAGGAAATGCGCGCTTTGTCACCTCCCTCCAGTTGCACCACGCTTCACGTCCGCCTCTACCACCGGTACTCGCTCACTTACTTCTGATAAATATACCTTTATAACATAGAGCCGCTTCGTCTCTACTACCTGTAGTAGTCTAACGATACAAACACCAGATAGTACGTAGTGTAGGTAGTTTTTGTTATTGTTATTTTTGCAATTATAATATTTTTCTCTTTATAATGAAGAATTTACGAAAGAGATGTATTTGTTAGTATAACCAGCCAGAATGGAACAGAGTCAAGCGGTGCGGTTCGACAGCTCGAGGGAGTTATTGAATCTCATTATAATAGTAGGGGTGATACAGGAATTACTAAAATGCATCGTGAAAGTTTCACCAGCACCGCGGCGCGCGGCGGGCGGCAGGTTTAGGTAAAATGTTGGTGAAAACTTTGAAAAGATTAACAAGCTTGGAACAAACAGAATAAAAGGGAACATATTGTAGTCGTTATGTAACATATTCCAGAGACCTCGACTCGAACACCGTGGACCGGGCGTCGGGCGTCGCGTCGTCGGTCGCGAGGTTACTGCAGATTCTATTACAAAATGGTATTGTGAAAACGTTTTACAATCCTTTTTATGTTAAATATAAACGGGGAATATCTCCAATGTTATCTTTCTTCATTTACCTACTTCTTTCATCTTTTAGATAAATATAATTATTATAATATATTTTGTGGACCTACCTAGTTCCTAGTGACCCACGGGGGGTAGAGGGGGGGGGGACAGATCGTGGAACTTTCCCGGACTAGAATCAGAGACAACTTCTAACTTTACTGACATACCTACCTGAGTGTAATGGATCCACATTCATTTAGGTATAAAGATGGTTCCACTATCTCCTGAACATTGCCCAGAGGTATATTGTACCCGAAGATGGCTCCGTTGGAGACGATCGAAGCAGAAACAAAAGACGATCGAATTAGAAACGTAACCGTTGAGCCGTGACGCGTCCGTCGCCTGAACGCGGACAATCACAATATAGTTACACGTAATATTGTAAGTAGGTAGGTATAGTTAATGATCGGTAAAGTGTTGGCGTTGAGTAGCGCGCGGGTAGAAGCCGCAGGCAGGTGTCGTTGTGTGTGTCTGTGTGTGTTGGAGCGTGATTCCTGCAATCATAGCGCTGCTGCGCCCGCGCACCACCGGGCTGCACGGCGGGCAAGGTACCGTGGTACAGGAAATTTGCGGTGACTTTACCTCTCCTGCAACCAGCAGCCGGTAGAACCTCCGACACGTACACGAGTGCGGCCACACTGCACACTCATTACATCGATCGATCGATCAAACATGGGAACTACAATCACATGTATACCTACACATCTACCTACTACATCGTTTAGTGCCGCCCCAGTGTCGGAGCTCTCCACTGCAGCGATAACAATGATATTATACACCACCGATAGATAAATACAGTTCACTTTGTCTTGTAATTTTGTGCATGACTTGACTTGATGAACTAATGCTTAGTCAAATGGGATGATTATTTGGACAGGAAGTCTGGTGTGTATTTACTGTAAAAATGTACTGATAGTTGGTAGGATAGGTACTTCTTCGTTGGGGGTCCCTTACCTCGCGAGCAACGTGTAACGACGTCGACGTCGATGCGAGCGACGACGTGACGTGACGTGACGTGGTCCGCGACCGCAAACATTAAATATATAGATGTAGAGGTACTGCTTGCTGCAGCTGTTACTGCGTGAAGCAATCATGGAATATATCGTACGTGTTGTGCTTATTTCTGTGTAAGTACTTTGTTTGTTATTGATAAGTTAGACATTCTTGCAATATACATATATACGTACTTATTGCTCACTAGACTGCGGTCGCGGTCGCATGTATACTCGGGAGCTGCTGGTGTCGGTCGATCTTATAATGATTGATTCTTTCTACCGTCATCGAGTTCCGTCCAGTCTACTAATATTTATTACCTCTGTGGTTCAGCCTTTACTAAACATTTTTCAACTTATTTAGTTCCATTTGTCGTAGATATATGAATTAATTTCAAGAATAAAGTCTCCTCTCCCAGCCACCTCGGCTTGATCTTTGATCGTGGCTTCTGTGCTCGAGCGAGATATCTACATACATGATAGCGACTATTGATTTTAATATTATTTTGTTAATAGAAAAACGTTATTTCAAGTTCCTAGATTGACTATGGCAGCGAATTGTTTACCAAATCAATTTGACTACTTTTATTTTACGTTTTAATATTTTAAATGTTTAAAAATTCATAAGTTCCTATCAAAATGATTGAAACAATTTACTATTAATTTTAAAGATTACTATTGAGCCCTTAATTACTTATTTAGATTTTAAAGATAGAAAAGTGACGTCACGTCTGTCAAACTTGTTGTGGACATTGCCAAACTCCACCACCGTCTATAAAAGTACGCGCTGAGGCGATCATGGGATCTTTTGCTGCTCAGTCTTCGGTCGGTAAGGTGGTTGGGTTCGACGATGCATAAAGTAAGACCATTCCATATTTTTGATACAGTGTATTATTGTCTAGTTTGTTGAAGTTAACAGTTGTTGCTAATATTCAAAATAGTTGTTGATTTAGTAATAAAAGGTGAAGTGTGGTTCGCTTGGCCGTCCACGACAGTGGTTTATGTTGGAACCGTTTTATTTACCCGTTGTTTGTGTTGTGTACCTATTACCATTAAACTAAACTACCAAAAGATCTAGCTTCTATTGTCAGAAGCCCCTTTTCTCCAACATACATATCTATACAATAAAGGTGCTGTAACTTGCATTTGGAAAACATTAGTTATACAAATTTACGAGACATTTGAGAGCAAGTCACCTACCTTCCTTCCAGCGCCTATCGACTTACTGACTGAAGTGAAACACAAAGTTCACACATTTCGTTTGTAACTCCCTTTAGATTAATGTTCCTGATATAACACCTACCTTTGACACAATCTCGTTAAATATATACTAGTTAGTTTAATATCGCGCTGCTATATATACAATATATACCTTTACTTCCGTTACACAATGACAGACACGAAACTACACGAAAACTTATATTTGTCAAGTAAAATAGTTTATATTTAGTGAAATAGAAGTGGTAGGTATTATGTTTTATCAGAATGTTGTTGTTATTTATGAAGTGAATGTACACAACTCTCGGTAAATGAAACAAACAGTTAACACTCGACACTCAATAGAACCTTCAATGTTTGAGTTTAGGATCAATGATTCCTCCGCGAAGAAATTACAATTCGCTGTTACAACAACATGTATGTGATGAGAGAGGCCAATGATGATGTGATGATCAACAGATCAATATCAACCCGTAACCAGATAGGTATGTAGTAAATACTTGAAGTAATATCGAGCACTCTCATTGCGTCGTTTGATAGATAGATATATAGATATATGTAAATATATAAACTCGGTTACTTCTGTGCGTATTATGAAACGGAGGTAGTGCGTGTCATTGGAACATAGAAGAATTAACAAACGATGGTAATCGTATGATTTCGTTATTAATTACAGGCGAAGCCGAAGGAAGGGTTCACTATTAACCGGTATAATTTATGGTCGATGTAGAGTTATACAGGTACGAATACCTACACCTAGCTAGGTAGGTAGACGTACGTTCGGTCGCGGTGGATTTCGGTAATGCGCGTCGGTTTACGATACGCGACACGCGAGCCTCCTCGTGCTCTATACGTGCTCTACGCTCTACACCACCATCGCCCTACGACAGACAGACACAATACATTGTCTATCTGTTAATTACACACAGGCACACTACATTTTGTTTGTTTTACATGTTACTATGTTAACTTAGTTCAATATTGTACCATAATATGATCTAGACATTAGTCTAGTGTGAGGTTTGCAGATATTTACACAAACTGTACTCGTATTGGTAAATAAAAATATATTTATTTATCTACCTAAGAAAAGAATGTTGAAGTTTACTACTTATTTAAATCTACATATTATTTATTTATTACTAGCTGCGCCCCGCGGTTTCACCCGCGTAAATCCGATGTTTCTTACCGTTTAAACCTTCCCTGGACTACGACAAACATTTCAAAACCGAAATCATCTAAATCGGTTCAGCCGTTCTCGAGTTTTAGCGAGACTAACGAACAGCAATTGATTTTTATTTATATAGATTCATTCATTATTTATATCAGATTTTTATAATTATAAAAAATGTCCGATAAAAATAAATAAACAGTTTTTTTTATTTTATTTTTTAAGAAAAGTTTTAAGTAGTTTTTAGTTGAATAAATGACCACTTGTTAAGATAATAATAATAGTAATACTCGCAGGAAGAAACTCAGAAAATATAAACAATACCATTAAATTCAACTTTAAAACTAAACGTTACTTTAAAATGATACATTACCAACTCATCGAAACTATGAAAATTGTAGTTTGGTATCAATATGGTTCATTACATGATGGGTCACTGTAAATTAAACTCAACAATGTAGTAATTAAGGTGGATAATTGTGTGACAGCTATAAGAAGGGTTGTTTTATCAAATACGGTCTGTGAGCAGCGAGCTGGTGTTAGGACGTGAGGGACGTAGCGTTTCACTTGACTTTTGTTTGTGTTTAGTTCCGATATTAATGCGATATACTTCTTTACAATATTAGAAAGGTAACACGGAAACTTTATGTTGTATCCTTTACTTCAAATCAGACTTCAGACTCTGGCTGCGATGTATTGTAGTGAGGTATGTTCAAATTGTGAGTGAGTTGTTTGTATTATAATGCACTTACAAGTGTGGTGTGTTGTTTATGTTTTATACAAGTTTGGATAAAATATTTATGTATAAGTACCTACAGGGCATTTATATAGAGTTAGCATTTCTCGTTTTGTTGGATATCTTGTTCGAGAATGGTGTACAATATATATATAAACGTAGACTACACTCGGCCGCTCTACGCTTCTACTTTCAACACGTTACTACAATCCATTGCGGAGTTATATGAGTTATACGACGAGAAGCTTACACTATCAATGAATATTATACAATATTAGCTGCCGAGATTATATTCGAATTGTATGATATATTTGGACATCTACTGGTAGGTATCTAAAACTGAGCAATGTACTGCACTCCCATCACTCCCAAGACCCCATAGTTCGTCCTGTGCCTGGTTCTTCCTCTAGGTAGGTTCATTGTACTACTCGATAGTGAAGAGAGAAACAAACAAACAGACTCTCCCATTAACACGATATAAGTAGTGATCATCTCGTTATATACTTGTGTGAACCATTAACCCCACGTATATACGAACGGACGGACACTGTCCGACCTGTTCGCTGATTATCGTACGGCACAGTCAGTACAGTAACTTGTAACGAAGTACGGATTATACAGTAAGTACCTACCTATACATACATAAGGCTTAACGCACAGACATACATCGCTAATCCGTCCGGGATATGCACTTCAACTGTCACAACTACATATTAGTAGAGACATAAACAAGCAACTTGTATGCAACGTATTATCAATTCAAACCAGTATTTATATAAAATTCCATTAAAATCTATTCATAATGATTGTCTGGCCATTGTCCCAGTAGTTCTTTTCCCGAACTGTTGCAACATTTCGGTTAGAAGAAGTAAATAAATCATTAATGTTAGGTTAAAAATAATGAACATTAAAATGTGACAGTTGTAGCGACATCAACAGTAGGTGAGGCGAGACACGCAGGCGACGCGTCGCGCGCGTCCCCCGACCGACGGGACTGGACGGACGGACGGACGTGTCACCTGGACGGACGTCTCGCCGCTTGCTGCTACACTATTTACATATCTAACGATGTACTCTACACCTATAGAGACATACAATACATACATACTATAGAAGACACTTTATAATGTAAACTGACACATTGCTTCTTTCAGTACAAACTAAAGTTTAAGTTAACTTAAGTTTTAAAAATGGGATATAAAGTTTCATACTGGAAGTGTCACGAATAGGGATAGAGACACGTTTATAGAGGAACCATATTATGAGAGTGTTTGGAGTTACATAGGTACATTAGTCGGTATAATTGTAACACAATGTAACTCTAACTGTGTGGGAAATATTCCGATGTCCCCTCTACTCTACTCTACTCTAGAGTGTAACGTAACGTTATTATATCTCTCGTCTCTGTCGCGTCGTGTGACGTCACGTGACAGTTCGCACCCGCTCTCTAATGAGATGCACTATCAACTCGTTAGCGGACATTATCACTTTGTACGGCGAGACACGAGACACGAGACGCGAGACACGAGACACGAGATAAATATATCAATGTATCTCAATGGTAGAACAAAATGAAACTAGGTAAATATATAGAATGAATGACAAACAGAGTATATAGCCAACGTATACAAGTCGTATACACCCTACGAGTACCTACAACACAAGGCAAGGCAAGGCGTATACATTGAACGTCACCATCAATTACCTCATTCACCTATTATAATAACCCTCAATCAAACAACTTTACACTCGCAACTCTAGTAGGTAGGTAGGTAGGTTGCTAGGCTGCTGCTGTGACATACGAGACTCGTGAATAATTATGTTCCAGTTTTAATTAACATTGCCAATATTAATCCCTTAAATTCTAAATAAAGTTGACACCAGCCCACTTATCAATCAGTATCGGAACCGAGTCGCCGCAGTAATTGCATAGGACATGTACCTGCCTTACCTGCGCCCGCGCAGCCCGCCAACTGCAGGCGGCAGTCCTTGGATTGAGAACGTCGTAAATATATCTCTCAGTATAAATTAGGTATCACAAGGTGTACTGTCTCCGGGATACTATTCATAACTCATTTCGTAAAGTGCGCGGGCGCACCATAGCCAGCAGTAGCCTACCCTAGTGTAGTGTAGTGGCACACATGGCACAATAATGAGGGCATGATTGTCATTGGTGCGCTATTGTTTACTTTATAAGGCGGCGCCGGCGCAACGCAACGCACCGACCGCGACCGACCGCGACGTGTCTAAATACGCATAGATCTACGAGCGCGGCGAGGCTTTCTGTACCGTCCACCGTCAGCTGACCTCTACCTCTAGACATGTACACATGTATCGAGGGATCTACCTTCGTCGGTCGTTCGCATGCCTGTTACGTATGGGTAACATTGTCAAAGTTACAGCTTTCTTCTCGTTTGTTGACTTAATTAGTAACTTGGATATGTGAATGGCAGCGCAATGCATCCCCTCTCCAGCCGGCCGGTATAGATCTAGAAAACATCGTTATATTGAAAATATGGGTGGCGTGGGGTTTACGTCGTCCGCGAGATTTGTATGGGACGCGCTCACGTCCGCTTTGTTGTCGCACATAGTGTTCCTACTGGTGCTGTGCGAGCACGGCGCGGTCGGCGCGGCGTGGCCGGCGTGCACTGCAGTCTGTTGCCTTGGCTAACCAGTCTACACGAGACGAGATGGAGACAATGATACATAACGTATCTGTCTCCCGAAAGATATATACTAACAGAAACAAATTGTATTTACCTACCGTGACACGTCTGGCGGCTGCCCGGCTGGTTAGCAGATGTATGTTTCTCAAATCAACGTAACTAAACTGAAATTGTTGTGTTTGACTTATGCACAAGAATATATGTCGAGGGTTAGAACGTCACCACCTTCGGGCAGCAGGCAGCTAATGCAGGAGGACAATGAATAACAATCGAATCATTAATTAGATGGTCACACACGAAAGTCACGTAAAGCTTTCAAATCAAATAGAACAAACAATAGTGAGATAGTTTGTTATTAATTAAGAGGTGTGTTGCGTGAGTGAGGACAATGTCGGTGTCGGTGGTATATACAATCAATAGGTGGCAGTTGAATTGTGTTAGATCAACATCGGAGCGAGTGGGACGAGCGAGGTCGACCGCGGGCTGCGTCGCGTCGTCGTCGTCGCGTCGTGAGCGCGGGATTTATGGTCCTCTTCGCGTAGACCTTACAATGTCTAGAAATTACATAACAGATCTACAGAGATTTTTTATTTTCAAATAATGGCTTTGCTTGCACTTAAAAATATTTGCATTTTAAATGTAGCCCAAATTGAGCCGCAAATGTTTCGAGTAGGTTAGTAGGTACCGTGTGTCTTTGTCCGGCATTACTTACCTTAACTATATTTTTAGAGATTTAGGACATTATGAATGTTATTCAATAATTATAAAAAAAACCAGGCTGAAATTGGGAAACCCTTTTGGAATAAATTGGACAAAATTCTATCGTATGATTGGAAAATCAAGAAAATCGCAACGAATATTATTATACCTAATGTTTGGATAAGAAATTAATAAAATACACATAATGTTGCTTAAGTGAAACAACGACTATTCTATGGGTACAACAGTCTATGTATTAAAACCTAATTTTATTAGGGAGCTGGGCGCACCCGAAAAAGGCGCGAAACACACGCGATATAAAAAATGGCGGAGTTCAATTTGAATGCGTGAATTATTGTCTTTTAAGGAGATATAATACACCTTCGGAAAGTAATATGGAGCGGCCACAAACGTAATGGTACGATATGATATATTGCGACGTGTTTCGTCTAACGCTGATATATGGTAGGTAGGTGCCGCACTCAGTCAGTCCTCGGTGTCTACTGCCGCAGTAACATCGCCCCATCGTCGTCGTCGGCATGCTGAGGTACGAGATATTATATTTAGATTATAATATTTCATATGAAACACTCAAATAGTTATTACAATATTCAATTAAATTTTATAATATTAAGTAGCAGAAAATCTCCTGACTAGGAGTGGTTGGTAGTAACACGAGATCAATTTTTACAGGCTTTATTATATAAAATATGATAGGTCAACGTTTTACCACTATCACACCTGCCTGATGGTAGGGTGATAAAGCGGTCTAAGATGTAGCACGCTGTGTCTAGAAGATACCTGCTAACACGTGACTCAAAGACCCCCAAATTTTAGACGTCAGGAAAGACATGAAATAAGTTGCCTGCGTCTAACTGATTAAATTCCCGAATAAGGAATAATGAAGCAGAACGGTCAGTACAGGTGTCTGGGATTTTCACAAAGAATCGGTCAATTTGCCGAGTTGCGTAACCAAAGAATAGAGATGGCAAAATTTGGTCATGTAGTTATATTACACACTTCCCGAGATGACCGACCAACAAGCTCGCCATCTTGCGAAGATTTTCAAGGCTGAAGCCTTTTGTGGGCAAGCTAATCTTCGTCGATGAGCCTCCTGGCTCTCCTCTAACTCCAACCCCTCCGGCTGGTATTTCAGCGAACCATTCCAGAGGCAGAAGTGATAAGAACTACTTGACATGTCCTGATGTGAAGTACCGTCTCGCCTTTGCTAGAACATTAAGCTTAGTGGAGGCTAGTTGAGCTTTGGACTCTATGCAAAAGTTGAGACTCAAGATGGCCAGCTATCGGCACTGACACACGGAAAATGATAGTATCACGGACAATAAACGCATTCAACACAGGTTTTACTGACCAAAAACCTTGAAACTGCAATAACTGCAGTTGCACAACTCGTGCCTACAAATGATCGGTACATTTTTTCCTCCTCCCCAATAGTACGAGTAGGTAGGTACGTAAGTCTAATAGATGTGATAATGTTCACGCTCACGCAGTTTCGTCGACACAAAAACGTCAGTTTTTGCATATCCTTGACGAGCAGCAGTGAACGCGACGCGACTCGCGCGCGACGCGGAGAGACGGAGAGGCGGTCTCAGTCCAGTGCCTGACTTGATTGCAGCAGCTGGTGGACTCGTGGACCGAACAATATCTCATACTAATCACTAACCAGGAACTTCTACCATTAAACATTCATATTTTAAAAAGTATAGCGTAAAGATTAGGCCTAATTCTGACATAAAAACAATCTGAAATCGACGGATAGATACCGCTAAAAGATCAATTGTTTACTTACATTTACACTTTTAAATACGACGCGCAGCTGACTAAAGGCTATTATTGAAACTATAATAATCTCCTAGAAAATATTCATCAGTCCCTAATTTACAACAGACTGTTATGCCTATAGGTACCTACCTACCTAAGCTGATATGGTAGAAAATGAAAAGTAAGAATTGGTCCCTGGTCCCTGTTTTGGAATGGGACGATTGATGGGCGAGTCTGTAGTTTACGTTCGCTTGGATGTAAGCTGATAATGTACGTATGTTTTAAGTAATCTCCGGAATTACAGAACCGATTTTGATAAAATTATGTGTGAAGATATTATTATATTGAATTCTGCGAATCAACTTCCTACTTTAGATCCAATGTTCATAAGGGTCGAGTGACGCCGCGGGGCGCGCTGCTAGTTGTTTCTGTAAACTGACGACCAAAATAAATGCAATTTAAGATTCTCTTGCATTGTAATTGTAAGGTAAAGTATGCGAACACTCCATAAAATAAATATAAGACACCTAGTCACATTACGTGTAGTCTTAGACCATTGAAGTAGGTGCGTCGGGCTTCCCCGGCTGGTCCGGGCCGTGTCGTGTCCGGTCCGGTCCGGGTCCAGTCCGGGTAGATACCGGCGCGGGCGGCGTGTATCGATAATTAGTAGGTTAGGTAGGTAGGTATGAGAGATTGTTAATAAGTTGTGTCCAACAATATCGGAGAGGCCGCGAGTCTGGTTTTCCAATCAAAGGCTTTCAATCAAAGATCTAGTATTACCATATAGGAGGAGGACCCCCCCCTCTAGCCTGCCCCCGCGCAGTCCCCGCGCTGCGCTCGCGCAGGTAATCGACTGTGAACGCGCGACCGTTACTCATTTTCATATTTAATCGAAATCGAACTGAAGATTTATTGAGAGTGAAGACTGGTTGAGTGGTTGTCGTCTATCTAGATACTGATTTCCATAAAAACTTTACCTTAGCACCGAACAACATGTCCTGCCTGGTTGACGCATTTTACTTTAAAACTGTATTTTTTAATTTAAATCATCTATAATTTAGTGAAATATTGGAATGGGGTTCGCAACATTTTATGTACTTACTTATTATTAGTGAGATCAAATAACCCTCACCTTTAACTATATTTAAATAAGGTAAAAATAAATATTTCGTAGGGAAAACTACTTAAAAATAGGTCATTGGACAAATGTTTCCATTATTGTAATTTCCAAATCATTCATTTGTCACTAACATCAAGGTTTTTAAAAAACCTTTCAGCGGCCCTATTACCCGCAGGTACCTTATTCTATTTTGTTGTATCTTAGTATGTATGTACTAACAACAAGACGTTCTACCTATCTATCTATCTACACAGAAACACACTTAAATGGACACACCATAATCGTGAATTATGCAGATGAAAATTAATAACATGCATAATTTAGTGCTTCTTAGTAAATAACTACCTCTTTATAAAGTGTCCAATGTATAGGTAGGTACTTACTTACTATCAGGGGACAATGTATAGGTAGGTACTTACTTACTATCAGGGGACAAAACTACATAACCGATGGTGGTTTGACTTAGTTGAAGTACGTCCTGTCAGAACTTACTTCAATGTGAATACTAACATTTATCACAAGTCTACTTATGATTTCTATTACAAACATATTATTTGAATTTTAACTTATGGTGTTATGTAATTTTCTCTCATGATAGTACCAATAAAATGTATTTATTCGTAACCGCAATACAAATAATCTTGTAACATTATAAACTTTTAGGAATTATTAAATCAATAATTACACCTATCTTATTTCCAAATTGGCTTTGTAATTAATATTTTAGGTATAAAAATAAGGACTTATCTCTACATATAATAAATTCGAAGTTTTGGAAGTGAGCGTTCTACGTCCATAATGATCTTAACGATATACTCGTAGAATTCGCTCACCTTATATAGCTCCGGTAGAAAAAAATCTTGATAGCGCGATTCAGGTTTTCTTAAATTTATAAAGTCACAAATTAATTTATTATTCTTTTTGTTCTGCTTAAAAATTTTGTAGACTAATGTATTTTAAGAATACATTGCAATATACACATTTATTAACTAAAAAATAAAGTAATTAATTTAATAAGATATTTTTTTAAATTTCAAGTATCTACCGCCATCTCTTCGGTTTTCGCAGAACTACCATTATTGGACTTTGTTAATTTTCTTTGTTTACCTTTTTTGTTCGCTCTATTCTCGGGAACTAGGAACCAGATTTTAACACAATCTTCACAAATGTGTTCAGAAAATCTCAGAAGAGGTTTAGGTATTTCTGGTAGATTTATGTTACTTATAAATATATGATATTTATTGGCGTAAAAAATAAACCATGATATTTTTGCATGAAAATGTACAAAACGTAGACGTCATGATGTCAAAATTGTCATTTTGACAAACGGAAAGACGTATAGATTAAGGCTTCGAATTATCGTGCATATAGCCCTCCGCCAGGAGTAAAAGTGTTCCGTGATATAGCCAGTGTCGAGTTACTATTTTATATAAGGTCAAAGAAATTTAAATCAGGAGCGTTTTTTGAATTTGGAACATTACAACGCTTCAGCAATATTGTATGAACATGTGTATGAAGCGGCGTGCTGGGGTTATTAAATACTTAAATACTCTTTGATTGGATCTCTTTTAACGAAGTATAGGCACATGAGTATAGGTACCAAAGTCTCTTTGCTTAGTATGAAATGCGTTCTCGTGGCTATATAGCCATAAATGCGTTTGCCTTTAGGCACAGATGAATAAATAAAAAAATTACGGCAAAGCTAAAAATAATTCGCCTTGATTTGTTATTTACTGATTTATGAAACTAGCTGCGCCCTGCGGTTTCACCCGCGTAAGTCCCGATCCCGTGGGAATATCGGGATAAAAGGTAGCCTATATTTTTAATTCGATCTAGCAGTTCCTAAGATCAGAGCGTTCAAACAAACAATGAAAGATGAATAATTTGCCCCGTATTTTCCACATTTCCCACTGATTCTTCGCTCCTATTGGTCGCAGTATGTTATCTATACTATACATATAAAATGCTTTGTCCTGAATGACTGACTGACTGATTGACTGACTGACGGATCAACGCACAGCCTAAACCGCTGATCGTAGAGACTTGAAACTTGGAGGGTGTGTTCTTTGTATGACGTAGGCATCGGATAAGAAAGGATTTTTCGAAATTCTACTCCTAAGGGGGTGAAAAAGGGGGGCAAAGTTTGTATGGGACACCGTGAATCCTTGGTCCAATCTACTTCAAATTTTGCATAAATATTCTATAACAGAATTATTAATGGAAGACATGTTTCGTATTTTATTGAAATTCATCCCTTAACAGGGTTAAAAAGGGGCAGAAAGTTATTTTGGGGGTGATTTGCTTCGAAGTTGATATCAATACTCCTTTTAAATTACCTACATTTTATTTTGACACCCATTTGACACATGTTTGAAAACTCAATCCGATTTTATTCAAAAAAGGTTGCACTTTTAGGACACGGCCTCATAGAGACATAGAATTCGAAATTTAAAATGGTAAGGACTAGAACATTTTGTCATTACATTGTAGGTATAAAATATACGAATCATTCTATATTCAAAAGTAGCTGCACCGTCCCACTGTTTCGTGGGACGCGTTCGTGTCGTCACGGGCGGCCGGGGTTTCTCGAGCGGCTGCAGTTTTTCGTTGATTACTCAGGTTCTACTTATTGGATTTAAAAGTAAAGTATAACACGACCTTCCGCGAAAAAAAACTATATAATAGTGAAAACCAGATTTCAATTGGGTTAGGCGTTTTTTATTGTATAAGTAACAAACAAACAGACAGATAGACATGAAATTAAAAAACTACATGTTTTGTTTTGTTTGACAGACCCATTTTTTTATTTGCTTCCAAGTAGGTACAGATTTTTTGTCCTCTCTACCTTTATAATGAGTGTCAAAAAATATATGAAATATAAATATAAAAGAATATTCAAACTAACCTATCGGTTTCAGTAATTTTAAAACCCAAAGAAATTTATTAGAGTTAAAACCAATAAAAAATCCTATTAGTACCATTTTCGACTTCTACGCGGACGAAGTCGCGGGCAAAAGCTAGTAATTAATAAAATAGCGGTTAAGTAAGGTATAGGTTAACGTAAGTGGTTATTGTTAAAGTGTAAGATATCAGTAATAAAATGTAGAAAGTACCGGTAGGTAGGTCGGCGTATGTACCCCTCGCCTCGGGGGCTACTCAGGTAGTAAGGTTCTCTGAATCGAACCTAATTATTATGCTAATGTATTTATTACATATAACGCTCAATAATAATATATCCAACGTCTTTATAATGCTGTGTACCTATATCTAAGTAGGTATACTGCAGCTAGACTAGAGTCTGCCACTCGCCCTCGCGCTGCTACTGCCTACTGCTGCTGCCAGGTGACACACACACACACTTACCTAGTCAATAACCTACAATCACTACGATATGCAAACGTTCCCCATTACATTAGACTCGATATAATAACTACAATTGTAATATCGCTATAAATATATCAATAAAAGCAAAATATCTAACATGCAAATGAGAATATATTCTAATAATGCGGCAAAACGATCGATTTGTTCGACAAATATATGAAACTGGGGGCTTATTACGTGAGTCGAGTTAATGCTGTTCATATCGTTCGTTCGCGTCGAGTCGTATCGCCATATCGACGTATCGACGTAATTCCGACATTATATTAAATTGAGTATCGACAGTAAATATCAGTACGATAAAATGAAATGGTGCGCGCTCGATACTAAGTTCCACTTATGTGACCACAATATCGCTTTCGCGAATCTGAATTGCTAATAAGGGAGTGAATGTGTTCTACAAGTATTGAGACGCGGGACGCGGTGGGACGGGACGGGACGGGACGGGCACCTCGTTAGCCAAATGTTGGCGATATGCGCGCGAGTCGGACGGCACCTGCCTGCGCCCGCGCACATCATTAACTAAAGGATCGTTCGCTCGGTCACTTACCTCCAAATACTGAAAGGCTACATAATCTTAAGTGGCGTTTAAATTGACGTTAAGGGTATGATTTCTATTGAAGCCTACGCTTAAATTTCAATTTACACGCCACTTAAGATTAAGTAGTCTTTCAGTATTCGGGGGTGAGAGCTGTTTCGACTGTCATAATGTAATTCAAACTTTGTTTTGTTGATATAACTCCATTGTAAATAAATAATGAAAGTATTTGTAATCGACATTCACATACACAGTCAGAGCATCTATCCATACACATAACAAACTTGACTAAATCAATACAAAGGCATTAAGATAAACAAGTTACTTGTCATTATAAAGATAGAGTCATTCAATTACACATAAGCTACTTTTTATCTCGAAATTCCTACTACTAGGATCGGGCTTACAGCCGGTTATTACTCTGCACTTTCATCATTCGTAGGTTAAATAAATGTTGATCACCTCTGATTATTGAAGGAGGAGAGAAAATAGTTCGCACTTTCTACGACATAATATTATTATGTGATAGGTTTAAGTCATCTTTAGAAAAGTATATATTATACTAGCTGCCCTCCGCGGTTTCACCCGCGTAACTCCCGATCCCGTGGGAATATCGGGATGTAAGCTATCCTATCTCTCAAGTTGGATCGAACTGCACATGGTGTGCGAATTTTATTATAATCGGTTAAGTGGTTTAGGAGTCCATTGAGGACAAACATTGTGACACGAGATTTATATATATTAAGACTAGCTGCCCTCCGCGGTTTCACCCGCGTAACTCCCGATCCCGTGGGAATATCGGGATGTAAGCTATCCTATCTCTCAAGTTGGATCGAACTGCACATGGTGTGCGAATTTTATTATAATCGGTTAAGTGGTTTAGGAGTCCATTGAGGACAAACATTGTGACACGAGATTTATATATATTAAGATGTATGTATAGTTTTAGGTAAACTGAACCCACCTGAACTGATAAATAAAAATAAAAGTAGGGTCTACAAGAGATATATTATTTTATATATACGATAAGATTTAAGCATACAAAGGGATATAGGGACATAGGGACAGAGAAAGCGACTTTGTTTTATACTATGTAGTGATTATTATGATAATACACCATTTTTGATACGTAGGTTAGATACGTTAGAATTTTGGTGAGTATTGTGAGGATTTTTTCCTATGACGTTATTTCCCGGTAAGTCGATCCATCAGCCTCTATGACCACTACGTCACCCCACCGCTCCAGTGCGATGGTCCAGTCCCGTTACCCGGTAACGGCTGGCGGCAAATGAAACGAAAACAAAAACAATGGGATGTATAGAAACTACCTGATATCCCTCACAATGTATCTCACCTATAGAGTAAGTAGTACAACAACCGCCTGCGCCTGCGCCTGCGCCTGCGCCTGCGCCTGCGCTCGCGCTGTTATAACTTTCAACTACTTACCTACTTTACTTCAGTTAGGATTAAATCAGATGATACTAAACTTACACCTTCATAGGTACCTATACCTACTTACTTTATACGATCAGATAAACGTCATGTATATATATATATATATTTTTTTTTTTTTATTAGGAATGGGTTTGCACTTGACCATAATATGCCTGATGGTAAGCATCATTATGGCCTACGATGGAGCGTGCTTACCCAGTAGGAACCGATTCACTCTCGCTTTGAAGATCGCTAGATTGTAGTTCGTGGGGAACAGGGAGTCAGGCAAGGAGTTCCTTACCTTTGCGGTGCGCACAATGAAAGTGGATGCAAACCGCTTAGTTCGAGTCTTAGGAACTATGTATCTAATAAGGACCAATCTATTTGTTTAATGTTTTTTTTAGAAAATAGGTCCTAATTCAGGCAAGCGGGGTTTCATTCTAATACAATAGACAATATCAAACCAATACTTTCATAAATAAAAGAAAGGTAGGTTAACAAAATAAAATAAAATTAGGGGTAGTTTATTGTGTGGTGAAAACAAGAGATAGTTTTGTTTATCTCTATACTTTCGATCGAGTCTTACGTCGCGGGTGAAACCTGCGAGCGCGGCTAGTGTTAGATAATAAGGCAGGCCATACACACCGGTATATAACAAACAACATACTCATATGATAGTAGTTGAGATAAGGTCCGTTCCAGACGTGAGACACGGTACGTCGCGTCGCGTCGGTCGTGAGTTGTCCGCCAACACACACTACCACATGCTACATACAGATTAACATTTATTACATATTTTGGTGACATGCGTGATGATTGTATCTGAAATTGTCGTCTAAATACGTGTACTTATCGTTATCTTAACTACCAGTACATGTTAGTACCCCCCACACACATATACACTCACACATACCTACACACACACATCCATACACAAGCTTCAAGTAAGGTGCTGCGTTAATGCACTGGTATGCATGCTTGAGCCTGGGTCAGTTGATCACCGCAGGACCACCTCAACATGTCTTTAGCACAAACTCAACTGAGTCGTTAGAGTGCTTGGAGCAGCTGTACAGTAGGTAGCGCGAGCGCAGGTACGTCAATTGAGTCAATCAATGGGGGAAGGAATTTTAGGATTTATTGTGAATAAATATTTGGATCCACCGATCCCGATCGTCGTGGAGTCTAAGTATAGTATAAGATTTATCAAACAAGACTTGTAGCGTGTATATCTTATGTATTGTTATTGTAATAGCAATGAGTTGTGTGTGTGTGTGTGTGTGTGTAACAGGATCACAAGTTGACGGTACATTGTCCTTCGATATCACGAGGTGTGGCGCGACACGGCGCGGCGCGCGGCGTGGGCGCTACACTCCCGGAGCTACCGGGCGACGCGGACGCGTGTTATTGTATTCGTAAGGAGAGATGTGTTGAAGTATCCACACAACCGAGGAGACGCTATAATGAGACCTATGTCCACTATCCGTTCCTTGTGTACGTACCGTTCACTTATTCCATTTTATTTATGAGGAGCTTTGAAATGCTGATTACGGCTTAACTCTCTATTGATATATTGTATTTCTAGGCATTGCCTATGCTATGATATACTGCTGCTGGTTCCCGCTGACACTAGCGTTACCTACTCTGTCTGTCTGTAGGTACGTTACGTACGTGTCCTACCTACCTATCTACCTTGTATTAACTTGTACGGTTTGTGATGTAAGTAAGTATAAGTATAATGGTATAGAAATACTTGGAAACTTGGAAATTATATTTGAACATGAAAAGAACGGATGATCATTTATTTATTGAAATAATGATCTTTACTTTAAAGTAGTTTTTATTCAATAATAGTTGTTTATAGTTGAATGTATCAAGGTTTATTTCTTTCATCGTTTGCATTTATTATCTATTTTGAAACGAAGAGATATAATTTCTGAACAATACTACAATAGAAGTCTAAAGAGGTAAATAGGAAAAATTGAACAGCATTAGATCGATGTGAGATGAGTACCTACTGACTGAGTAAGGAACAAGACTGTGTACAATGTGACAGTAATGGCATGTTTACACGAGGCGAGTCCAGGCGAGGCGGCGCGGGCGCACGCGGTGTATTGCTATCACAGTGTGGCCTGAACGTAAGAGTTTCATTAATCTGTCATATAATAGCTGTGAACCCCGGCTTTACCCACGTATATATAGTGATAACAAACTTTTATTGCCATCTATGAAAAACATACCTATCCATATAAAATGTTTGATAACTTATCTAATTATACGTACTTACCTAATTAGTAATCGTAATCTTAATCATCGATTAATATATTTTGGTATATAAATAGGTAAGTATTACAGATTAGAATACATCACAGGCATATACATATTATACGAGATAATCATTTTAATATTGTATTCCCCCAGTGCTGCAGTGTGGTGAACTGTTGGCACATGTAGCACCTTCACACTTTGACAATAAATGTATTCTATTTCTAGATCTAAGCAATATCAAATGGACGGGTTATACCTAATAATATTTAATGGTAATGAAGTCAATAAAATAATTAATTAATAAATTAAACTCAACTTGAATACCAAGTGATCGACGCAACCAAACATTATATTATAATCAACAATACAATCAATGAAACGTTGAAAAAGATGAAATAGATCTCCAGTTTCTAGTAGAATATGTACTTACTTATACATACATACATATAATATGTTATCTCAATTTCCACACAATAGATCTCAGTTCGCATGAATAATACAAGCTTTACTGTTATTTACGTAGTGTGCACTTTCCATGCAATATGCAAACAAACATTGCACGGAGGCCACTTTACACGGACTTGCTTCCACGCACAAACTAACTCTACTCCCCCCGCGGTACTTATATAGTGTCGTCATGCATTGCTCTAAAATAATCTAAATTCGAAACTTTTCGTTCTAAAATCCAAAATATGAAACGGCCGTTTGATAAGAGCTAAAAATAAGATAATAAGTTTTGTAGACGTTTAGTCAAGTCAGTGTAAGAGTAGTTATGAATGGATGGTAGCCGTCGACGTATGAGTTAGAGCTGGACGTACGTCAGAATTATGGGAGCTTGATGCATGCATGCATACGTCGCGCGTCGCGTCGCGTCGTCCGCGTCTCGGTCGGTCGCTTCGTGTCGTCGCGTTCGTTAGCTACTCCGCGGCTGCTGATTGATAGTCGCTTATATACATACAATGATAGTTGTGTAGAGTCGACATTAGCTATATACGAGAAAAATAATAGTTAGTCCGTTAATATAATCCGGTAAAAATGAAATCGTAACGTTATTTTGTATCCGCGACTCTAGAAAATCAAAAATGATAAATAATTGACCAAGATAAATGAATTAAAATACCAATCTGTAGAGATAATGTAATGTATATGTACACGGTACAGTACGAGTATACCTACGACAACACAGTCCAGGCGGTAGTTGGTACCAATTAGTGGAGACACGAGGAAAGTGTCACCTCTGCGACTGTCCTCTCTAAACTAATGACTTAATGGATTCAAAGGAGATACGGACTAGACACACGAGCCTTAGGTACCTACCTATCTACCTAGAGCACCTATGTATACCTGTATATAGGTCGGTAGGTAGGTACCAGCTGCTGTTGTCGAATACAAGACGTGATTGACACATCATTGCCACCAATTTTAGCCCTTTTAATAATCACTATAAGTTTCATTTTTTTCGTCAAAGCGGGACAACTGCGAAATCTTGTGGACACAAAACCTTGTGTTGAGTTTTCATATCCGTGATTGGTCTGTTTTTGAGACCTTTTCGCCCTGGCAGGGGTCACAGCGGGAATTTGTCTGCGATCATCGATCAACTGCACAGTTCCCTACGACCGACACCGCTGCCTCATACAGTTAGTCCAACAGCCACTCTGTTCGTCTTCACGCGTCTAATGTCAAGCTATTGTGTCATCGTCTATTGTGTTTTCTTTATTCTCTATGTATGTAAATTTTAAAATTTGTAAATGTAATTTGTGAATAATGTGAACCGGGTGTTGATATGAAACCGACCGAGTGGGTCAAAGTCATGCGAGTCGAGACGCGACACGCGACCGACGTTGGTAGACTCTCTGCATTTATTTAGTTGGTTCTTACTTTGTTGTGTTAGATAGGTAGGTAGTTGGTCATTTATTATTGCTTATTATAATATGTTAACAAGGTTGAACAGGAAGTGACATAAATTGTAAAGGATAGTTATTGTAATACCTACTATTGCGTGCAGCCACTCGGACCGAGTGGTGGAGAGCGACACTAGCTCGCACTACTACTTACACTACACTCGCACTTGCACTACACTTGCACTACTCTCGCACCACATAGTGCACAGTGCAATCGAGTTATACTAATAAAGCACATTCTTGTCATAATATAAACATTCAATAAATGCATCTCCGTTGCAGTTCACTTATTGAACAAGTTTATTTTCGTTATTTTTTTAAACAGTTTGTAAATAATTTATTAGTTTTCAAACCACATAAACTAAATATGCCGTACCCTTTGAAGTTGTATAATACAAATAATTGAGTAGAGGCAGTATCCCCCCCCCCCTCCTCGGTTACAACTAGAAACTATTATAATACGTCCAAGTAATAGTTAATGGATTCCAAGTGCGCGGAGAGTTAGAGCGACCGACGACGTAGCGACGTGTGATGACGGATGCCGGCCGCTAATGAATATACATGCTGAGTTATACAGGGTTTTCTCTAATCAAAACTTTGTTATTTATAGTGTAAGCCGGGAGCCGACGGAATCTATTTGCATGTACAAGTCGCATGATAACGAACAGGCTCCGTTACATATACATACCTCTACATACAGAACTAACGTTTATTAATTTCCAACGTACCTACCTCTACCTACCTAACCTAACTATTCAGTAGTAGAGTGAGTAAGTTGGTGTTGTTTACTTATTGAAGTCACTCGCTAATATGTCTTAGTTTTCGAGAAATTCGAAGGTAGTTACTGACGTTTAATTACGAGATGTCCCTAACGTAGTTGAGGTAACATTCCAGCGTCCTTCCGCAGTCTCGAATATTGTGAGTTGCGATAGGCAGCGAGGGTTGCGGTGCAGTGTATCGCTGATCTGAGTCATCTCGCCAACTGCAGCCCGCCACCGTAGCCCGCGTCGTTGACACGCGTCCCTCGACTGAATGACCTAATTTCGATTTACGACACACACTTTCTGTGCTTTCAGTTGCTGCTGTTGGTTAGACTTAAATTTTTTGAAATGAACAATGTAAATAATGGGTAAATCAAGAAACGAATACGTTATAGTCGCGTGTAATAAAGACAAAGTGATCAGGACGACAATGTAAGGAGTACGGAAGGTTCCGGCAGCACCAGTAGAGGGCGGTGCTGGGTGTCTCGAGTACTGGTCGTAGAGCTGGTCCCACGCGCGAGCGCGGCCTTCATGAGTCAGGGTGTGCTGGACCTCGGACTGGTTCCGTATCGCCATGTACGGCGCCCATTGGCTGCTCACCGCCGGCCACTCCGGTAGCCCTGCCGCTGATGGTACACTGAAATTTTAAAAACTCATTAATATCATTAAAAAAAACTATTGAGTCTGAAATAGATAAAGTGTCTTACCCATTAACAACAAAGTTGATAAACATTTCAATCAGCAAATTTCTCATAGCGAGATCTTGTGGTGTAAAATTGGAGATGTCTCTGTCCATAATGATAAGTTCTTGATCGCAATGTTGAGCGGCGCGGAGCGTCGTGTTCAGTACGTAAGGTGAGATGCCGGCGAGGTACGAGTACTCGTATAGATATACTGTCTCCGCGTTGCTCACTCGACGCTGGTTCAAACTTCTCAATATCGGGTTTACAAACAATATATCTGAATAGTAATCCAGGAAGTTGCGAAGACTTTCGTCGTCGGTGCCTACTAGTCCGCTAAAATATAGCTGTTTAGCGAGACTTCCTACTGCTTGTCGTTCTTCTTCAGTTACAAATTCTAAATCTTCTGGTAAAAAGTCTGCAAAGTTGTCGTTCATTTTATCATTAACAACACCGAAGTCCTCTACCCGTACTATTCCCTCAAGCTCAGCAAATCCATAAAGTATTGGTAAAGTAGGATAACCTCCTTTTGTGATGATGTTCCAAGGTGCGTCCGGTAAAAACATGTCTTCTCCATGGTCTGCCTCCACACACGGTGTAAATAATACCTTGTTTCCATTGTTGAGACTCAAATGAAAATTTGCAGAGAAAACGTTTGTAGGAGTGGTCTTATAAAATTCTTCTAACGCATCTACATTATCAACATTATCGAAATTCATAGATCTTGCAAAATCCTTAGCGTTTTCGACTGGATCTATTTGTGCACCCATTGCGCCCACACCAGCCCCGCTGCTCGATATAACTTTTTTAAATAATCCAGTGGCCATAGGAGATAGAGAGAGGAGGTCAACCGATGCGCCACCAGCGCTGCAGCCGTTGATTGTGACGTCATCGGGGTTCCCTCCGAAGTTGGCTATATTTCTTTGGACCCACCGCAGCAGCGCGACTTGATCCTTCATGCCCGCGTTGCCGGGGATGTCTCTCGTCCCTAGGCACAGGAAGCCGAACACTCCGAGTCGATAGTTGAACGTAACGACAATAACATTCTGTGTGCTCACTATGTCAGTGTACCGTTGCGTCTGTCCCGCGCCCAGGATGTACGCCCCGCCATGGATGACGACCATCACCGGGACATCTGTACCTCTCGTATCCGGAATGAATATATTAGCGACGAGGCAGTCCTCCGAGGCATTTTCAAAGCCAGGTTGAGGACAGAATATGCCTCTGTCTATTGCATCCAACTCGAGCCATTCCGGTGGCGGTAGAGGGGCCTATGGAGAGGAAGAATTAAATATCATCCTATATTATGATTCAATAGTATAATAATAATTTAAAGTGTGGTTAGTCTAACTTACCTTGTATTTGTCTGGTCCCGTCGGCGCTGTAGCGTAAGGTATATTGATGAAGCTGTATACATTCCCCTCCCTATGCCCCCTCACCAGCCCCGACTCCACTGGCAACACGAGAGTATCGTCACACTATCAATACACCACAATATATAAGTAACACTAACATTACATTCATATTTATATTCCGACTACAGGCACAACCTATCCCAATCTCTCCGTTCAGATATTAAAAATGCTAAATTTATATCACTCTTATTGAATATTTGGAAAACAGTTTAATCTGATAAAAGCGACCAACAACGTACATTTAAATGATTTACTGTGATAACAGATACCACTGAAGTACTTTGCTCATGATGGAGGAGTCGAATACCTGATTAGCTGATGCCGAAGTAGCTGATTGATTTTATACATTTTAGAAATAATATTCAATATAATAATATATTTATCGATAGTACATAGATATTCCTCTTTATATACAATACAATTTAGAAACTCCTTGTTTTTTTAAGTCGTTTAATAAAATCTGTAACTATTCAGGTTATTGGACCACAGATACAGAGTTTGTGTAAAGTTTAAAAAAATATTGGTTTTATTTGATCTAAAGAACTCTAAATAACTTGGCATCATGATAGTGTTGATCCTGCATATCATTATTGATCTGAATCAGATAAAGAAAATCTATAACATTCTTTAAAGTATAACAAATGACGTGTTGTAGATAACACGACGCGTGCTTATTTACAGAACAACAATCATGATATTTAGAAGTGACACAACTTCCAAATATCGTCGTCGTCTCCCTACCACCACCACCTCAATATGTAATTGGTATCCTTAGACGAATATATATCTATATATATAAAAGAAAGTCGTGTTAGTTATTTATAATATATATATATATATATATTTGATAGGTCAGCGTTTGACCACTATCACACCTGCCTGATGGTAGGTGACGATGCGGCCTAAGATGTAACACGCCTTCCTAGAAGATACCTATTCACTCGCGACTTGAAGATCCCCAAATGATACACGTCAGGAAAGATAGACTCAGCCAACTGATTCCATTCCCTCGCGGTGCAAATAAGAAAAGTGAATGTAACTTTTAATTAATTTAGACACAAGCGTAGAAACAGTTAAAATCTTATATGGAACGGTTCTGCATAAGATCAGATATGGGATGTAGTTGCGGGTTGTGGGTATTAATAACCTTGGACAGTGTGTAATGGCGATGTCGATGGTGGTGTCCGCCCCCAGCCAATTAACGCGGGCCATCGTCCTCGGATTTATGCACCGATTGCAGCCATGTGCCTCGGATTGTATCCTACTGACCTACATACATACATACATACAGGGCACAGCACAAGGGTACGTAGGTACGTACGTCGCTAGATCTCAGTGTAAAGGTACCGTAAGGAAGGGTTAGACGTTGACTGCACACTATATGTCGGACGATACTTGAAACTTGGATCTTTTGTTTGGCGTCGTATTGAACGGACACCGAGTAGAATTTGAATATCGATTAGTGGGACCGCGAATTGATAAAACAACAAGCTTTTATAAATAAAATTGAATATATGCTCCAATTTTAAGTGAGTCAAAATATTTTATCGTAATGAAAGTAGGTGATGTCTGGTGGTTCAATCAGCCGATATTTCTGGTTATTCTCTGTCCTCCTCCAATTGGAACTCCGACGGATAGGATGAGCGTTAATAATTTTAGCATTAGATACTTAAAACTAAATAAAAAAATGCAACATTCGGGGTGAATTAAGAACTCTTTTTGGAGATACTTTAAGTGAACTAAATCTTAAAGTTTTATCGTTCACTGTGTAATCTCTTTCATTACATTGATAAAGTGATAAAACCGTTGGTACAAGTATATTATGATAATAAGATCCGATGTTGTGTTCCTAAATATACTGTTTTTACTAGTTTAATCTCTCTTCCTTTATAATTGGAGTAAGTATTTGTTTGTTTTGAAACGGAGTGTCTGTATCTAGAGGATGTTTGCTTATATCGAGCGAAGAGTGGAAACTGAATCCTTGGACGGTTCATTACGAGTTGAAGTATAGTTTACGTAGGTACCTACCGTAGGTCTGGGTAGAGTGGAGTAGACGGGAGACGAGAGACAGGACAATGGAGGATCAGGTTACGGAACGTATCTGATTGCTCAACTGATACTGAACACCGTTTATATTTTACTAATTATTATATTAGTCTAGCTGTGTCCCGCGGTTCTACCCGAGTTACCTTGGGATCGGATTCAATAACTAACTTATACTTTAGCTTCAATCGATACTTTAGTGTTCGTGTAGTAACCAGTAACAACATATGATGTACTTATATACTAACGCTCATTATATTTGCAGCATTCACTCCTTAAATCTAACAAAGGAATAATGTAGTTCCTTACAAAGTTAGCTAATACCTATTTAGTTTATATTCAAACATCAAGTATCAGTTTTTAAATGAACGCAAGATGTCAATTGTAACATGACATAAATAATGCCTTCAGTTTTACAGATGTTTGTCTCAAGTAATCCTTTATCAAGTTATCAGTTAATGAATCACGTCACAGTTTGAATATATTCATTGATTTGAATTAGGCGTTACTTAATTTTACAAAATTCATACAAAATATGATGTAATTACTGCATTGCTTCCCTTGTATACCTATATTTGCGGACAGGACATGTCTTAAGCCAGCACTTGAATTTAAAACTAAACATCTCTACTATATAAAAATAAGTCGGGTTTTCCTTCCTGACGCTATAACTCCAGAACGCACGAACCGATTTAGATGATTTCGGTTTTGAAATGTTTGTCGTAGTCCAGGGAAGGTTTAAACGGTGAGAAAGATCGGACTTACGCGAGTGAAACCGCGGAGCGCAGCTAGTTAATTTATAACATTTTGGTTTGCATAGAGCTTAATTCACGAATAAACCATTACTTAATCGAAGCTAAGTTGTAATTAAATAAACAATAATAAATAAACAGTCGGTTAGCATCTCGTCCGTCGGCTCGCGGCTCGCGGCGCCCGCGCCGGCGCGGCGTCGCGTCGCGTCGAGCCGCGAGCTTCGTGTCGTGTATACGTCACCATTATATCTGATTTCATTTCTATTTAACACTTTTAATGTCCGCAATAAACATCGGAAAATGAATCCTAATAGAAAGGGGATAGTGACACGTTTAGAAAGGCTGTGAAGTAGTTACCTATCTATAGAGGACATAAATCAATGGTTCGGCATGTGAATACGGAGGACAATGCGATGTTGGCTGTCCTTGGTCGGCTGAGACCGGAGACGACTCGTGCGCCTCGCGCCTCGCGCCTTGCGCCCGCGCAGCCGTTACCACACGGTCCAATGTAAGTATTCTCCGATTAAGGGGAATCTAAATTAAATGTGCTAATGAAATAATTCTTTAAAACTGTCGTATTTATCTAAAACGTTGTGGTTATCTTTAGATATTTTCTTATTCTTAAGGTAATTTGTTAATATGAACAATGTAAAGGACATCTCTGTCTGTACCATATAAGGCAAAATTAACTTACCAAGCTGCGCTCGTGCTGCCGCTCATGCTGCCGCTGCCGGTGGTGGGTGCGTCCTGTTGATATTCAATCTGAAGTCCATTACCGCTACTCTATAAACAAATTAATATAAATAAATCAAACGTGTTGAGTGTGTAGCTGTGTACGTACAAACACAGCAGCAGACACTTTCACCGGGCGCGGGCGTCGCACGCGACGTCGTCGTCGCTAGCTCGCTCGCCTCTTGCTGCAGTAATAGGGCCATTCCGCACATAGCTCGCTCTAATGAGAATACGCCTAATTGATTAACGACTAGTCTAAGATTGCGATGCGATTGCGAATGCTTCTCATTCATATAAATTATGTTCCCTTGTTTATGTACGATTGTAACTATCAATATATACAATTTATCGTCATATCACATCACAACGTCACAAGGATTATTTACCTAGCTATTACATTACAATTGAAAGTTACTCATTTCAATTAGGTATTTAAATGTGGCTGAAGGTTGGCTGAGGTCGAGGGTAATGGCTTTTAAAAACATAATATAAATAGCGACCCGCCCCGGCTTCGCACGGCTATATTATACATAAAAATCTCCTCTTGAATCACTCTATCTATTAAAAAAACCGCATCAAAATCCGTTGCGTAGTTTTAAAGATTTAAGCATACATAGGGATATAGGGATATAGGGATTAGGGACAGAGAAAGCGACTTTGTTTTATACTATGTAGTGATGATAAATAGTACATTATTGCAAAGGCCGTGAAATAGACAATCAGGCAGGCAGATCGAGTATGAGTTTAAAGGCCGAGCCGTAGGCTAGGACATCACCAATACGAGATATGCAATTGCCATTTCCGCCGAGGAATATGTAGTGCTTTTCTCAAAAGAATGCAGGGAAATAAAACATACCTTTTGGTCGTTTTTCCAACTCATAAAATTAAAAAATCATAAAATTTTCACACACTTTCATGTATTTTTCTTTTGACTTCGCTTAGAAGCAGGTTTACCAAACATTGTCAATTTGGCTTCTGATCTCAAATCTGGTCTCCATTTCACTCTTTGACCCGTTGGATCTCATTCTAATTATTACATTTATATTTATTACGTAAATAACAAACCAAGACCTTTTTTTTTAATTTGGCCGCATTTTTATTTATCGGCTGTGTCGAAAGGCAAACGCATTTATGACTATTCAGCATCTATACAGCCACGTGAACAATACTTTGATAAATGAGATCCAATCAAAGAGTATTTATTAACCGCAGTACGCCGAACATTGCTGGAGCGTTGTAATGTTACAAATTAAAAAAACGCTCCTGCAATGGATTTCTTTGTAATTAAATACGATACTTCGCGTGTTCTTTTTTTGAAAACAATGACAATATTATGTTTATGCATGTTTGAGAAAAACAGTGAACCCAATCTAAACTAATCGAACCTTTGTAACTTGTAGAAATGCGACATTTGGTTAAATATTTAGATAGCTACACGTCAACGTGTCTTATCACTCGCGCCGCGGCCGGCCGGTATTCTTACCGGGATGTTGGGGCGTCCTTTCGCGATATACGTACGTCGCACGTCAGAGGGTGTATATTGTTGTGTTTGGGGAGCGCGAACGCATCGCATGTCCTGTGCTTTTTTCTTGCACAAATGCAATTTGAGATCATTTTGAGATCTATTGATGTGTCCTAAGGCTTAAATAATAAATATAACTTTCAAAGCGAGTTGTACGCGTGTGGTGCGCGTAGCGGGCGCGTGTCGTCTGAACGAGCCCTTACAAGTAAAATAGCTAAACGATCTGTGTGTCTTGTGTTTAGTGTGTCGACAAAAACACACAAACAAAACACAGTGAGGAATGCCGAAACATATGACCCATTTTTTCGCCGCATCAAAATATTCGCTAAAATTAAATAATGAATAAAACAATAATATGATAAGTACAATAATTCAAGTCACAAATCTATATAAGTATAATACGAACATAATCATTGAGAAACAGAACCTCGCTCTATTAATTAACGAGATACGTATTAATAATGAACAAACGTCATGAGAAACCTTCAAGAAGGTCTTTTTACTATCAATAAACCTAATTATGTATAATCAAATGTCCCACTATACCTACCTACCTACCCAGTAGGTACCAACATATGTACATGGTGGAGTCCGATCAACATTTATATGCCATTTCTCCAGTTATTATCTATTTGATATGGTCTCAGATAATCGAGTCTACATTGTAATTACTATCCTCCCACACACACACACACACACACACACACACACACACGTGTCCACTCCAAAGATTACGATATTAAACCGCTCTAACAGTAAGCTTTTACATAAAAATCAGTTTAATACTCAGATATATGAATATTGTAGAGTGGACACCACGCCTGCATTCTCTAACTTCACCCCCCAATACTGTGAATATGACTGTTTATGTCTCCATTAATAGTAGCATTCATTGACAGTTAATTACAAAGGTATATTTTTGTATAGTATTGCTACACCAAAAATACAATTCTCCATAATACGCTTTCGTATCGTAGCACATCATAGCTTTCAAGTTCTTTCTTTATTGCAAATCATGTGTAAAAATGTTGATCAATACTGACAGGACAGAAAGAAAAGATAATTTTAATATGGTACTGAGAATTATACTTATCTTTAATTTCAGTGTACTTAAGTACCAATATCTCATAATTATAAATATATTTGAACGGATATATTCGCGTTTTTATTTTTATTTTTAAACCTGACGTTTCGGGAACTTTGCGGATCCCATGGTCACAGGCATACTGAGATGACATTCGTCTTACAAAAATATTATGTGAAATGCTGTCAAACTACCGTCTACTTAAAATTAACAAAAAGTTTCTAAAAAAGGTTTCATTTAACGCAGAATTGACTAACGGTGTCCCGAGGTATTGCAACTGTTGCTTGCGGGGCTTGAGACCTAACTAAATGTAGTACTGGGTCCCAAACCGGTGGTACTCTCCAACCATCCTTTCTATTAAAATTGTTGGGATGCTTCTGGATTACATACACACACACTACATACACATACACACACTACATACTACTGCTATTTGTTGTATTGTTGTTGTTGTACTTACTACATTTAGTTAGGTCTCAAGCCCCACAAGCAACAGTTGCAATACCTCTGGACACCGTTAGTCAATTCTGCGTTAAATGAAACCTTTTTTAGAAACTTTTTGTTAATTTTTAGTAGATGGTAGTTTGACAGCATTTCACATAATATTTTTGTAAGACGAATGTCATCTCAGTATGCCTGTGACCATGGGATCTGCAACGTTCCCGAAACGTCAGGTTTAAAAATAAAAATAGAAACGCGAATATATCCGTTCAAATATATTTATAATTATGAGTTCAAGTCGCGAAAACCTTAGAAAACACTATACCAATATCTCTCTAGTTTTGGAATAAGTTTATAGTGAGCTTCGTCTTGTTCCAAAACTCTCTTCTAGTAAGTATTACAATAAAATATCGTCGTTCTAAATCTATATTGTTTGCACTGATGATGGCTGATGATTGTCTAAGACTCAGTACAATGTCCGATGTACTTGTAGTTCTGTTATCTATGGTTCGGTACGAGAAGTAACCGCACATTACGCACATTACGTTGTTACTGAACCAATAATCATTTAATTATAAAGGTAAATAATAATTGGCATACAATCCATTAGGATAATATCTACCTAGGTAAGGTAAGTCAATAAAAACCTTAGTTTAGGAGTTATACTCTGGTATCGATACCACGTTGATATCTCAACTGATATCGATACATTTATGAATATTTATTATTAGTTTTATTTTTCCTTCGATTAGATATCAAGATGACAAATATTTCTATTCCTATAAGACCTATTCCACGCTGTAGATAACGAATGTGTAAATCTACACTAATATAAAGAGGAAAGATGTTATTTGAAAATGGTGTTTACAATAAAGAATTAATCTATCATGGGCTCCGAAACTACTGGACCGATTTTGATTAAACTTGGTATGAGAATATATTGATTAATTGGGATTTTTTATCTCAATACTCCGTCGACGGGATCGGAAGTGACATGTATAAATAACATTAAAATAAAGGAGACATATCAATATCGTGTTAGGATCGCGTCGCGCTCGAAGCTCGCGATATACGTACAACGTGTACGTAAAGAATAGGGCCGCAACAACATGTTACATTGCATTCATAATGGAATCTATCTAGTTTAGTGAATGGACAATATTTGCATATAGACGCGATATAACTGCGGTTTAATGACGTAGCTCGCATTACGACGGACTGAGACGTGACGTAGAGACGGTTCCTGACATAGATGATACTGTGCCATGTAGTAGAGTATCACTTGTCCCCCCTACAAGGTAACGATAGAGAGACACATGCTCACATATTAATACAGCTTAGGGGGTAGGTGGTAATATTTGTGTGTTGGTATCGGTAAAGCGGTATGAAACTCGTTGTGTAACATATTCTGGATTAATTAACGCCAATATTACCTCGTATCTACTGGTATATAAATGCGGGTAGTATTGTACCAGAAAGCGGTCTCGCCCGAGGACATCTACTATAATACCTACTATACAATATGTACTGCTAATACAATGTATGCTCTCACTCTACAATTCATTTACCTATATACTCAGGGTAGAAAGTCTTTATTAACTTTACTTCAGTCAGATTCACTTTCGATATATTCATTTGAAAAAAGTGATGCACACAGCCGCAATGGAGTATGTGAAACATCTTGTGTTTTGTTGCAATAAGTTTAATAGAATAAATACACTCTTATTACTGGAAATGAAAGACGTTTTCACGTCGAAAAAGATCCTAAAAGTATAGGTATATGTATGTATGTGTAATATACTTATTGTGTATTTAAGGATAATCATTCAGTGTGTTTTATTGAAGCATAAACTTGCTTAAAGACAGTCACAATAAATGAGGTCAAAATCTACCTATATACAAAAAAATCATTATAAAAGACAGAAATAAAAACCTAAAGACCGACAGACAGCTGTATTTGCGTAGACATAGACTAAGGAAGGTGTTCGTTAAACAGAAACCTGAGCTAGTTATCACATACATTATACTCGTACGGACGGACGGGTGCTACGAATGTATGTTGTCACGTACAAAAGACATCAACGAGGTGTTGTTAGTTCACACATACGCACACATATCACGTGGTGGACAAGCATGTGTGTGTGTGTGTCAAGTATTCGTAGCTATCGGTGGTGGTGTGGCAGTTTTCATTACATTTCGGAAAGTCATCTATCTTATAAATAATTTGATAGATAACTTTCAAACATCTTAAAATTAAGTTAATATGCCTGTTGCTTCGGAACACGCCTTCCCATCAGAAGAAGAAACAAGAATCCCATGGGGGTAATGAAAATATCCATCCACGTTCGTTGTTTCTCTAAGGTATGACCTTACCGTGACATAGTAACTAGAGTACCTTCATTACATTGCATCGATGAATAACATTAACATACAAAAACAATCCACCTGAAACGTCCATGTTCCAACCTAGCCTCGTCTCGATCCACAATACCTACTCGTAATAAATCTAAACAAGAACTAATCATAAAACACTAAGTATGTTAAGGTCATACCTAACCTACTCATCTCTCATCTCGTGCCTGTAAACTACCCAACAACACAATACAGCTATTGAAATGAGGTTGAATATAATAATCGCATTGTTCTTTCACTCGATCATTAAAAAAAACATAATAACTCATGGCTTCAATATTAATTTGTTTAAATTATTGTAGCGAATTATTCTGCAAATAATACACTTTTTAATCGTGTGCATTGAAAACAATGGCAAAGAAGTCGTTACCACAATTTTTATATCAAAGTAAAATAAATCAAAACAAAGGACAACAGTCAGAAATCGAAACAGTGACTACATCAAACGTTGCTTAACACGCTCGACCGTTAGAGCTAACAAAAACATAGCTTACCGATTAATCTACAAAAAGCAAGGTCTATAATGTAACGCGTCCCCCCTATACTCTCTAACTGACCGACGACACAGCTCCTTAAATTACCATTTAAAACTTACAAGTAGATAGATAGATAGATAGACACACATATATAGATGCTCTCCTATTGAAGTCGACGGACGTACGTCGGTAATATATAGCCCTTTGATCGCGGTGGTACTCGTGCTACCTGCCCTGCACACAGCGCAGCGCACAGTTGCACACCGTCGCGATCCATCTTCGTCGATCGCGATCATTTGCTCTGACAGCTTGCATGTCTTTATATACGTTATTAACTGCCGACGCTGTATACATGTGACTGCTTAGAATGCTACTCATAAATTACTACTGTTGGGATATATTTGCCTGAGTTTAGAGCTAACTAACTTCAACGGATGGAGGTATAGTATAGTGTAGGTAGGTATACTAGTCAACAATAAGACGAACCGACCGACACGCCAATCACACAATATGTACACCACATTTGTCAATCAGATTAAAAAACGAACTTCAGAATCGGATCAGCATCCCCAAAAACCCAATAAACGACACCCAGACAATTTTGACAGCTGTCATTTTAGAAGTCATTTGCTGATATTTCTATGTTTTTAATATTTATCAGTCTCTATCAGCATTTTCTTCGAAATGTAATGTTTGAAGCGCAGTTTGTGGTGTGCCTTGTGTTGAAGTGAACTATGAAACAACAACAACCCGAATCAGTATACTATATTAAAGTCAGTTCAATAGTCGATCACCTTTCAAATACGACGTATGATTAAGAGGTATGTAGGTAGGTAGGTAGGTATACATTCCGCGTGAATTATTCGCAAACATTACATTACGACATGTACGACGAGGTACTCTTGTCACTGTCAGGTGCAATAATTCACATCATTGGTATTTGTGTCAAATTTTAGTGTATGTATGCATATATTATTATACTAGCGACCCGCTCCGCCTTCGCACGGCTATATTATGCATGTATTATATATAATATAAACCTTCCTCTTGAATCACTCTATCCATTAAAAAAACCGCATCAAAATTCCGTTGCGTAGTTTTAAAGATCTAAGCATACAAACCGAAATGGGGACATAGGCACGGCGAAAAGTAACTTTATTTTATACTATGTAGTGATAGTGATACTGTTGGTTGATGGATTTCTTAAAGGGTTATTTTTTCGGTAGTTTGAAAGATAAAGGATAAGTATTGATAGTTGGTAGGTATAGTATGAAACTATTTGTCTTCAGACATGAATAGGTCGGCGAGCTGTCGGCCGACCATTTAGTCGCTCTGCGTTCGTCCCTAGATGTACCCCTCACAGTAAATACATCGCTCATTCAATCACACACACGATGCGTCATTATGATAAGTAACGAAACTAAGAAACCAAGCGCCGAAGTTAGCACTGCATGCAACCTTCGACCATCGAGATGGGATCGCGGTCACTCCCAGACCGCGACCGACCGCTCCCGTTCCGGACCGCGCGGAGCGGTCGGGTGACGACGCACGCGCATGGTGACGCGTGGGAGGACGCGGTATGTCACATAAATTATAACGTGTTACATTCGCGACTCGCGTGTTATATACAATACATACCTGTAGGTACTACAGGTAGGTAATACATTAAGTAAGTAGATTGATATACCTATTGCGGAATCATGAACTACTGTTACCACTCAACATTGTTGAAATGTTGATATAATGTGGCTACACGGTACCTTACCTAGATCTACCTACCTGTACATACAACAGTTTTACTTCATCAAATGACATTCCTCTTCAAGTGCCAGAATGACATGTGGTAAAATATGATTAAATTAAGGTTCGCCCAAACGATGGCGCACTTGACGGCTTGCTCTCTCTGCCCTGTTAGCTGCTATGGAGAAGATCTCAATAGGGCAACAGATAATGCGATTGCCGTGGCTAAGTTTTGGGCGGGAGTGCTTTGATCAAGGTGTATTACTAAGGTAAGGTATGTGACTAAAATAAGATAGAAATTTTTTTTTGGTACTTATGCTAGGTATACTACCCGTGCAAAGCCATGATGGATGGCTAGTTTATTTTTAATAATCAGCTGTAAACAAATAACCCTATGCATGCGTCACGTCATGGGAGCTATATGTCTACCACTCTCGCTCCACTCCTCTCCACGACGCGACGCGACATGAGATTTACATAGAGAAAATATCTCGTACAAGTGACATGCGGTTAAAGCCAATATCAATGCATTCATCGGACAGTTGCCGCCATGCCGCATGCCGCATGCCGCATGCCGCCATGCCGCATGCCGCATGCCGGTGGCTATTAAACATTTTAACATACTATTAAAAATAACTGTTACGCGGTTACCATAACCAGTCGTTGGTTAGATCTTAACATCTAGGCGGCAATTATTCAAATAAGGTACATGCATTGTCACTTAGATCGAGACGTTTAGTGTACGAGAACTAAATTCTACTGCAACTCGTGAACTTGCTAATATTTTTTTAAAATATAAATAAAGAGAACCGACGAAAGAGTATCTTTTGCCTCTTTTAGAGACACCATCATTATGAATTTGTAAACTCTTCTATCGTAAAACTGGCCTGGTGCGAGTAACAAAGAAATAATATTGCAAAAGAGACAATCTGTGACGATCTGCTACCAAACCATAGCTCATTATTTTCTGCATTTCTATATAGTGCACCGCTCTCAGGGTTAATCGATTCAATTTGTAGGTGGTTTTCTTTATACTTATAACTTGTTTGGAGAATATATAAAACGGATTTTAATTTACAGTAGGACATGGTAAACAACGACAGAAAATAACTTTATATAATAGTCTTATGTAAGAATGATATGCGTGGGATGAACGTACAGTTTATGATACAGGAGCTACACTGCGGGACATCGAAACACAACAGTGTGTGTGTACAATGCATGTAATTACAGCGTCCAGTGCAGTGCACTATGTGATGTAGAGACAGGACCGATCCGGAACTGTAGTACAATGCGGGGCGCTGAAACGTTACACCGTGTCTAATGTAAAACGTGTGCCAAGCCAACAACATGCTGCCAGAGCGGGACCTAGCCTTTGTTCAATTTATTGATAGTTTCATACACTTAGTTGAACATTCAATCTGTTACTAACTCTTCTTTATTCTGAAAATAGTAGATGTGAAAGGCTTACTAATATTTAAAAAACACTTATGTGGTTCCTAAAATATATTATTCAAACCGTCATAATTAAAAAGACAACTAAACAATTGAAAAATCTCTGTGCTAAATATTAACAGTGTAAAATAACTTAATTATTCAAAGTCATCGGCACACGATTAATTTATATTTATGAATTGCAAATGAAGACACATCTGAAACTTGGCAAATGTAACAAACCGGTCCCGTTGTGAGAGGGCCACGACGCGACGGCTCGACTGCGGCGATCAATCACCGCGCAAACATCTTCATTCCTGTAAAGCCCGCGCCGCGCGCCGCCGCGCCGCATGCTTGCCGTGTCCGAGTCGAGTCCGTTGTCCGGCAGTGTACCCGCACATTTATCTACGTGTGATACAGTTATAGTTATAAATAAAATGGCTCGCGAGCTCTAAAACATTAGTCATGAATTGCGGTGCGCGGGCGCAGGCGCAGGCCGCGCGCGGTGCTCGCTATAGGCTACGTCATATATCGCTCGGACTGAATTCCACTTGTTATTACACGTACCTACATATAGATATTATAGTAGATAGATATTTTATAGCGTATACTTATTTATGCAAGTGATTGTATATTCATTGGAATGTATCGTGATGTAAGGTGGCGAAGGATATAGTTTATACTTAGACTTGCCTCTGTCTGTCTGTCTGTCTGTCTGTACTGTAGTTAGCTCTATGTCAGTTTATCGTGAGATTAGATGTCAATAGAATAGAAATACGATGATGATCGGCAAGTTTATATCGGTGACCTTTACTTGTATTAAACAATACCGAGTCAAAGTGTCCAGTTCCCTGTTTACGTAGTATACTTAATGTACAAACAATGTGAAGTACATAAGGTAGCAGTTTTACGAGTACTTGTCGAGGTTCAACGTCTCCGTCCATTGTACGCTATGTTATTTAACGCTAAAGAGGATGGTAATGGACATCTATTTGGTCGTTCTCTGTTTGTTCTATTTAGATCACTAAAGTAATTCATTATACTTTTAAGTATTACAGTACTCTCCTTAGCCTACTTTTGTTTGTAGTATACCTAACTATACCTATAGATGTAGGTACCTAAGCTGTGATCCTAAAATAACACTTGTATGGCAAATGGTAATCAAGACCTTGTGCGAACAATTAGTTTGTTTAAGGGGATGGATTACTGGGGGCACATCAAATTCATTATTTTGAAGTTTTTCTTTTAAGTAGGTATTTACTATTTAGATATTCCAAAACAACGTCGTATAATTTTATAGTCTGCTTAACTCAATTTTCCCATTGACACAACATTTGAATTTGAACTATTTCTAGTATTCTGAACTAAAACGCATTTTTCAATGATAAAAAGCCGTAAACTATTGTAAAGTGCGGCCACATTTAAATCGAATATAGTTTCGAAAATTCGAATTAAGCTTTCAGCTGTTGGAAAATACATTCTAGAGTTTTAAAATATTAATTATAACGTTATAATTATTTTATCAATTATTATTTCGAGTCCATCGAAACGAAACTAAAAATTTCACGAGCATTCGGTGTCCCAATACCTTAAGATCGATAATAATAATAGAAGGAAAGTGTTATTTATAATTTAGAAACAGGTTCTAATGGGTTTTACTAACATCTAACAATGTTCTAACGTAGTACGAAGTGTTAGCGAGTACCAGGCGCACATATCTGACTAGGAGGTAGGTCTAGTCTAGATCAACGCTCCGTGGGACTCCGAGCTGCGACAAGTGATGCTTTAGCTAGACATTTGATACTCAACGAAATGACTACAGGCTGATACTAGATATTAATAACATCTAACAGTATTATGTAGACGTAGTGTTATCGAGTACCAGGTGCACATATCTGGCCAAAAGGATATTATAATCGACGCGACGCGACGCGACGCCGCGAGTTTCCGAACTGCATTTGAGACGCGAGCTGCGATGTGTGCCGGTCCATACAGATAACACTCAGCACAAAATGACCGACAACAGTTAAATATCTATAGAGGTATAATGTACCAGGCTGACATAAAACCGTTGGTGTTTTGTTCACGATAATTGAACAATTATAACACTAATAAACTGATGAGTCAAGTAGATCGGCATGTTTATACGACTTTGTCCCATTAGTTCGGTTGGGTCCCCCCCCCCCCCCAGTAGTAGTTTCTTTTATCACATCATAGTTATAAGACCAATACCAATACTGGAACAAACAGGATTTTTCTGCGAAATCCTGTGAATCTCATACTATTAGATTAATGTATTATGTTATTCCTAGCATATCCGTAGAGGAATGCGGCAGCGAGGCTAGGGCACGCAGCAAGGCAGCCAGCAGGCTACACTCAATCAGACAATGGTTGATGTAGCAGGTCGTCGCCCACGCACCGCGGCTGCGTGTGCGCCTGCGCACGGCTGCGCGGCCGCCCGATGTCCTGCGCATGCGCACACCGACCGCGCTACATGCCCCTACATTGTACGTACACCTATACCAGAGTACAGTTAGCCACTACTAGGTCTATACCTCTACACTGCACGAGGATTATATCTGGCTCGATTCAAGTTTATGGCCTTACTTCGTAACGACATTTTAATCCGATATATCTAAGTTTATAATCATGTAAACTCATCATATGGATTTACATATTAAACTGGTAAACAGTGTAACCTATGTGTAATTACAATGTAGAGCTAGGTACACCTCTCTAATATGGATGTAGGTATATAGGTGTATATCCCGCAGAAACGTTGGGAACTTCAAACGAATCTTGCGTCTCAGATGAAACAAACCACTATGTTTATCAACGAACTTTGTACAACCTACTAGAATCGAACTATAATATTATAGAAACATTGTTCATTAGTACTACATACACACACTGCAGACTAAACGGTCGGCCGATACCTAGCCGACCGACACGCTTCAAGGACCATTTTGCAACGCTCTCGTAAAATGTATATAAAAAGCAAAAACACTCGTTTAACTAGTTTTATTCCTAAATTCCTAACACAACGAGACTATCGGTAGATTAGAAGTCAGTAATCGAAGTAAGTCCTTATAGGTATCTAGTAGCATTGTTCATTAGAATCATCGCTCCGCTATCCGTGCCCTGGATACCACTTTCACTCATTTGTCTGTGCGTGTTTGCATCGCGTAGGCTCGAGGTACTCCTTCCTTACTAAAATGTGTATGTTTGTTTGTTGGTTTCACCTCTTTACGGCGATAATAGATTCTTATTCAATTACGACGAATTAGATTCTATTACTATTTAGAACAACAGACAGACAGGCGGACAAGAAAGCGATCTTATAGAGTAGTAGAGTTGGACAAATGAGTGTAACATCATCGAGCTTAGATTCCGCAATGTTCGCGAGAGAGACGCACCGAGCGGCGAGCACCTCCAGCGTCGAGCGTAGAGCGGGACCGCGAGGTGCGTTTTTTTATCAAAATCCGTTGCATAAACCTCATCAAGATCTAAGCATACATAGGGACAGACAGCGGAAAATGGCTTTGTTTTATACTATGTACTGATATAGCTCATGTTTCACTTTCAACGATAAATGTCGATCTAATAGTGTTTTCCAAAAACCGTGATCGTGACTTTAAATCTGACCGCAAACAAAAACCAAAGTATTTCAATTTGTGAGACCGATCTCATCAACAATATAATTTATATAAAACGTCAAGTGTTGCAATGCAATGCTTCTGCAGTCAAATGTTGGAAGATTTCATGAAACCCAAGTTTGGAAAGTATAGTTATATCTCAATATATGATGATAATTAACCGTGAAAAGAAAGGTATTTTCACCTGTAACTCGCACACGAGTGATTATCCTAACAAGTAGGAGATGGTAATCACGAGCCGTGTGCGGTGTGCGGCACGCCTAGCGCCTACCGCCTTACAGCTTCCTTCGCGTTAATTAAAATAGTATTGGCATATTGGTAATTACCATATCTGAACCGACCAACTATAGGTAGGTAGGTAGGTAGTAGTGGAGTAACTGTTTCCTCTCGACTCTCGAGGAAGTGGACGCCATCGTTCAGCTTCTCGCTGTCACCCGAGTTGTGTTCATTTAATCTTAATAGTGTACTTTAACTCTTTTAAAATGGATGAATTCTACCGCAGCAAACAAAATGAAGGCTCCCCACCCCACCTTATTGTTGCAATCGATTAAGTAGTCTAATATTTCTTTACACAAAAAATATTATACCGTACAGTTAACACTGTATGACGTTTTGGACTAAAATAAATTGAGTAAATTATCATATTTGTTGGATCCAGTTGGTGAAACTGTTATTAATAAACACATCATTAACTTGGAGTTACGCATATAATTTTATTTCATTTGATTTAGTTACAATTCAGCCTATTGTCTCAAGTCATCCTATTTAAAAAGGAATTCTCAACTCTTTTTAACCCAAGGTATATAACCTACGTAACGTTAATACAGATAGCAATAACGAACATATTGCCGCACTATTGCCATTAAATCAATATAGAGTAAATAATTCAAGTGAATTTATTTGCGTAACACCCGTTAAGGTAGTAAGTACCTCGTGCTCGGAACAGATGTGACGCCCGCCGCCGTCCGCGCCGTGTCGTGTCGTGCGGACGTCACGCGCGTTACGTACTCGTCGCGTCGCGTCGCGCTACACGTGTGTCGAGAGAGATGAACGAGTGACGGAAGATATTTGCGACTTCATTCCGTGCCGCCGCCGTCGTCGCTCGTCGCGAGTTATGTGACGTCCGAGATGATATGTGACGATACGATGCAAACGGTGGACGTTTGTATATACATACATACATACAGCCAAACAAACGTGTGTCAGTGTTGAGAATTATATTGTTTTATGAACATTTACGATACTTATTTAAATATATTATCTTTACACACCATCTATGAACTTATCCCAAACTACTTTAAAGCCCTTGTTGCGGCTCTCAACCTCCAACTGCAATAGAAAGAGACCTGGAGACAAAACAAGAAGAATATATAATTTTATAAGATTGTAGTAGGTCTCCCAGATTAGAGATGGAAACAGATTAAATCTGTAGAAATGACAAGTGAAGTGAATGTAATTAGACATCAGAAACCACATTGAATTACTGAACTTGTACAAGTCGCTTGCAATGAATAAACATAGAAAATGCATAAATATTTAGGAATCTCAAATAAACATAGATAAGGTTTCACAATTTGCGTGTTGTATCTCTATAACAGGACGACATTATATATCAACTCTTGCGCAAGCGCAGTCGTAAGGACGTAGGTCCAGTAGTGGTGCTCTCCCACCGCATCGCGACCTCATGACATACACACTTACGTTACATTACACTTCTAATGTAGGTATACATCGAACGTTACAGCTGGAGAAACAAGCAAGCAAGCTGTAAGGTATACTTACAGTAGAACAGAACCAGTCTTATACATAGAACCTAAAGTTAAATCTAATTTATATTACAAAACACGAATTTTTCAATAATACAAAAAAAAACCATACAAATGTCACACTTTAAACAAAATTTAAACATTTAAAAAGCACAGGCTCAAAACAAGAATTCAAAACACGCTAAATCATAGAGTTTGGGATAGATATGTTTCGTGAATTTTTGGTAAATGTTATTTATTTTGGGAAGAGTGTGAAAATAATTGTCTTCCCGATGGTCAAATTGTTTTTCCAATGTTCATATAATTTTCCGATTTCCCGTTGTCCAAGCATTTTTTAGATATTCAATTGTTTTTCCGATTTCAGTTGTACCTCGGTCACCATGTACTAGTTGCAATCATCAAGACTAGCCTTATAAGACTGGTCTCTGTTCAAAATATTTCGTTTGGTTATTATTATTATAATACGTACCTATATAATAGTATACCACCCGACTAGACGTTTAATATTAGACCAGATTTTATTGTTTAGTAGGTAGATACTTGTCGGACATTAAAGTCCTTAAATGTATTTATAGAGATAACTTTACTGATTAATTCAAGTGTAACTGTGTTGTCAGCTGGTGAATGAAATATAAGGCTCAACCCACACCACTGCAGCGATTTGTCGTGCGATAACGAGAGCATACAGCGATTTATCGCAGCGTTATCGCAAACCTTTATACTGCAGAATATCGTTGCGAGTAACGTTATACATTGTACGTTTTGTTTTTTTTTATATTTCGTCTTCTAACCATTTTTATTTTAGACGTGTGCTTCTTAGACAGTTTTAATCAGTCACGATATGGGTCGATTTGTATAAAGTAAAATGAAGTAAATGTAAAAGTATTCATTTATAATATTATTGTAGGTACTAATCATAAGGCAGAGGAGCGAAGGATGCGACCGCAAGCGGGGTGCGGGGTGCGGGGTGCGGGGTGCGGGGTGCGGGGTGCGGGGTGCGGGGTGCGGGGTGCGGGGTGCGGGGTGCGGGGTGCGGCGTCGTGTGAAGCAACATGTCGCAATTAACAGAAATGTAATTTAACAAAAAGAATAATTACGTAGAGCGAGGAGATGCGACCGAGGACGACCTCACTCTGAAATTAGTTTTACAAATTATAATAGAGGAGAGATAGTCGCAGAGTTGAGTCGTGATGTTGTAACATTTGTCAAATTACAGAGCACTGCGCGTGCGCGTGCGCGTGCGCGCTCTGCCTCAGCTGTGACACGGTGGAAATGTGCCTAATTCTACGGTAGTGTGCTGCGCAGGAGTTTTCTATTAGGAAATGCGGTTTCACACTCTTGTCACATTCACGAGACGAGCGATTTCATAAGCCTTCTCATTTTTTACACATAGTTGCGTTGAGAAGAAGTAGGTAAATACTCATCAGAAATAATATGATTTAGTTAGCTACTTTTTTTTTAGATTTGAATTAGTATGTAGTAATTATAACAACTCTACCAAATTAAACATGCACAATTGCACATGGAACTCTACCAACTTCATTTTTTTTTTACAAAATAATCTAGATTAACCTAAAACGGATAGCTGAAATATGATCAATATGGTTCTGGTTCCTTTCTTTAAAACTGTAAATGATGAATAGGTTTACCGCTCCGCTAGTGGTTCCCGCTGACGCTCCGCTCGTGACGTGACCCACCCCCTACCGCGGTGTCTCAGTAGGACGACATTCCACCGCTCTGACCGCAGCACACGCTCACGCGAGATTAATCACAATTATGTGACAGTAAGCTGTGCGCGACTGTACCATCTCGTACACACTCGCGCACTCTGTCGCCGAGTGTACGCCACCTACGCGGTCGCGGTGGTCTCTGCAATTCTACTTAACTAAGTAAAGTACCCTCTCTGCTCAGTGCCCTTTTTCAAATATCCTTTCTCACAATTGCATTCTTCCAAAATGTCCCTTTCCTAATTTAGGTACACAACGCTCGTTGAGACGCTAAATAGGACAGTAGTATAACATAATAAACTATAGAAAACTTGTACTTTATAGTCGGTCTTTACAAGCTTGTTAACCCGGGAATGATCAAAGAAGGGTACTATAAGTTTAACATAATTATGTGTGTCTGTCTGTCCTTCATAGCTTGGGAGTTGGGATTAATAAACCGATTTGAATACATAATTATTATAGTTTTTTAAATAAATATTCTGTTAATGTTTTATTGATAGTAAATGTACGTGAATTGCAGGCCTTACACCCGATCCGGTGAGAATATCAGAACTTAAATGGCATATGTGTTGATATTCCAGGATCCCAACTACCTAGTCAAGTAGTTTTGTTTATAGAGGTAACAAACTAACATAGTTCACATCCTACTAATAATATATTGTTGTTGATATTATAATATTATGAATTTTATTAAAGTAATGTTCATTTATATAACAGGTTGTTATCGTTATATTGTAGTTATCTCCATTATCACCTGCAAGTCGTGGGTCCTATTCTATGAGAGTGGATGACACTAGATCGCGTCGCGCGGCCACAGCGCGGCCACAGCGAGCGCGGCGCGGTTCGTTCCCGACCTCCTGCGATATATCACTCGCATCAGATAGGAGAGCGGTCAATTTGAGCGTCGTCGTCCGCTTCGTGGTGTGGTGCAGTGTGGTGTACGTCACACGATCGCATTGTTTGCGACCCGGAAGGGATGCTATCGGGTACTGTGCTGATACGACGACGAAGTGGATCACTTTGATACATTGTACCCACCTACTACCTACATGGGTGCTATAATGTCACTTGCTGTGACCTGCGGTTTCATTCATGTAAATCCTGGCATTACGGAATTATCGGAATATGTATATAGAGTATCACAATAACAAGTTAACATCTTCTTTTGCCTACCACTTAGTCCAATCTATTTGTGGTCGGCACAGTACGTTGACCGTTTGTTTTACTTATAATGAAAGAGCTAAGTATTTATATTTATAATAGATAAACAGATGGATAGTTTATAGAGCATTAATCAAAGCGACGCGACGCTAGGTAGTTAGATAGGTATAGGTAGGTATAGTACCTTGCACCGAGACGACCGACGCGACGCGATGACGCACACACGCTCTCGCCTCGCATCACGAGTGTACTTCACTTATTAACTGCGGAGGTGATATATCACGCTCTCCAACGGCCGCCCGACCGACGTCCGACGCTCGAGACGCGGACGGACCTCTCTCGTGTTATAGACCATTGTGAAGGCAACAATAACACTGATACACTTTTGATTAATTTTAATTTAATATTTTTGACTTAATAATCAATCATTTTTACGTCCCGAAAAAAAGAATAAGTAAGTATAAGAATTGCTTGTCTTTGAGTATGTGTGCGTTTTATTCAGTTTTAGTTTTATTGAAATGCGTTTTTAAGGGCAACCACAATTTTTTTTGATAGATTGTTTGTCGTTGTCCGCGTCGCAAGATAACAAACAAAAAATAGCCAATAAAACATTTTTTTTAACTACTTATAGTTTTGTTGTTTTATCGATCGGCTATTCTATAAGTTCCCAATGTCGATGGTATAATATAATATGATTGTAGGGCAACAAGTAGGAAGTGATTTATGGTGTTTGTATGTAGCGTGTGTACACGGCCTTATATCGCGGGTCGTGCGCGTGCGTCGTCGGTCGGTCGTCTGCGTCCACGCCGATCGTGTGACCATCGCTCTACTATCCGGATGGGTGGATTGAATACAATTTCATTAACCTCCACTAGATAGATATTAAATTAATTAGATAGTTAACTTCAGAAATGATTTTAATGTTTATAAAATCGGTCATTCTTTAGAATAGAGGGTCACTTGTAAAAACCAAATGATCAATCATATATGTCATAGTTTGTAATAATAGTGTTATCTATACAACCTCTTTGGGTTATTAAGTTTATTACTTTCAAGTAAGATTATTTTGGTGAAAACAAGACGTTACTACGAATCTACTGCGGGTATGTCCCTGATAGGTATAGATTAATGGTATCCATGATAGTAAAATATTGAAATAAAGTCCAAATGTCATAGTTATATTGCACGAGTGTAGGTCTTCTCTCCTTTAGTCAATCAAACAGGAGTAATAAAGCGAGTAATGTCACTAGTAACACTTAATTTAAATAAATAATAGTAAATATAACTGAAGTAATATGTGACAGCAATATAAATGAGATAGTTAGTCGCCACCTATGTAATGAATGTCGCAACGTTTGAACCGCGCGGCCACAGCGAGCGGCCACACGGCCGGACGGTGCCGCCCACCACTTATAAACTTATACTTACATATTATACTCGTTCGTACCTTCGAATGGGGAATTATACATTACTAACGAGCTTTAGATTAATGCAATGTATCCGTCCATTTACCTAGTTAGGTCTCGACAACTGACCACATCGCACGCACCGGCTCAGTGTTATGCATTTCTTCATTCTTACATGTCAATCAAGAAAGTAAATCAAATAGTTTATAAATATTATTGGGGTACTGGTTACGTTTCTATTATGCTCCAGTACAGGGGCTTGGGGGGGGGGTACCATTGCATTTGACACTAAACTAGGTAGGTATAGGTAGGCCAGGGGTAGACCGCTGCTTAAATCATGTTTGATTTCAATTATGTTCTTCGTACATCGGGATCGTTAGACCATGCTAGAAGATAGTTTGTGACCTGGATTGCAAAGAAATCAATCAAGATAACTTAACAAATTGTCCAGTAAATGACAGATAATAGAAATAGCAATAAGTATGCAAGTACTTATGAATATTTCAACATATAATCCAGTTAGAACCGAATGCACCCGCTTTCCACTTAACACCACATTTATTAAAGATCCAATTCCTTTGTTGGCGAGATTGTTCGCATTTCGAACCAACAGCGAACACCTAGCCTCGCCAGTCGCCAGTCGGCACTAGTTGGAGATCGCATGACACTGAATCTTACTTAACAAGGTAGAGTACATACACAAAGTACAACCTATCTAGGTTTATGCACATCGATGGTATTATATTGCTTAAAAAGCAAGCTTATCTGGGACTCGTAGGGTTTATAAGGTAATAGAAAATGGTACTAAAAGTATGTAAGAATACACACTGTACAATACACACACAACGACTTTAAATAATTAGATTAGAAACCTACGAAGATGGCAAATAGAAGATTACTAGGTATTACATTCGAAGCATTAACAAGACTTGTCCATGGCGGCAGTTCAATTTATATTAAAGTGTGAAGTCAAGCATTCGATGTCGGCGGTAATTACATCACCCTAGATAGGTTGTGACGGACGTAAGACCGAGTGTCATGCGGTTTCCGACAACTCGGACAAGCACACGGATTCCTAAACCTAGTCGTAGTTCGAGTTCTACTTTTCATATAACATAGTTATTGATAATAGAATCTTGAGGCAGGTATTTTAATAGGAGCACCGGCGAGTCACGTTGTGTAGGGCTAGCGCAGTGCGCGTGCGCAGGGCGTGCAGTTCGCCTTGCGTCCAGGGGCGGCGGCGTGGCGCGGGCGCGGGCGCGTCGCGTCTCGCGTCCGTCGTCGCCTCGCACCTTTATACATCTACTGTATCACGTCTAGGATATCGTGTTTCACTTAAATGGCTATTTAAATTAATTAATACATATAAAATTGAAAGTCCTGACTGACTGATATAATATATCAGCAACTCATACGTATAGGACAGCCTGAATCGCTGGTGCTAGAGACATATAATTTGGAAGATGTGTTCTATTTATATTGTAAGTATCCACTAAGAAAGGGTTTTTCGAAATTCCACCTCTACTCTAAGCGGGTGAGAGCTGAGCTTTACCAAAGCTACTTGATATTAGTAAACATAAAACGTTCGATAAAACTAATGGATAGTTAGTTGAGAAGTTCCATAGACAAATGGCAACTATATTGTCTGTCAGCCCTGGTGGAGCAGGGCAACGTGTGCGCAGCCGCCGGTCGTCGACCCACTCCATACGGTACGTTATATCGCAAGGTTATTATAATAATTAAATTCGTGATCGCCATTATTGGGCGGCCTGCGCTCGCGCCGCGCTGCCCGCGCCCGCGTCGAGCACGCGGCGCGGCGAGTGGGCAGGCTCGCTCGCTGCCTGCTGCCACTCACTGCAGTGCTGCTGGCCGACTGCGATACTATACACGTATCTACACGAGGTATGGTCATTGGTACCTATACGTTAGATAATATATCAACGTATGTCACCTCTATACTAAGTTGATATATTCAGAAACGTAACATCGCTGAAAAATGTTTAAGAGCTAGTGTAAAGTGACATCAAGCACGTCGCCGAGGTAGAGTTCCGAGTTGCTTGATTTAGTTTCAAACTTGCAATAATTTGGTATAATTTATTTTAGTACTTTTATTAGTCTCTCAATGTACCTACATTTTTGTCAGATTTTAATCAGATGAATCTTCAGAACTTTTGAATTTGATGTATATTGTTTGAACTAATATAAGGCCGTAGGTAAATTTATGTTATTTGTCACAAACGTCACACAACTTAATTTGAATTTAGAATCGATTCGAACAATTCAAATGAGTTGAACCGAAATCGATCGAATACAAGTCGCAGCACACCGCGGCCGCGACTGTCGTGTCGTCGGTAATATCTCGGCTCGAGATACTACACCGAATGCAGATCGAGTGCCAAACGAATGTGTCTCTCGATTGTAATTATCGAACACCGACTTATATGGCACAATAAACAATGTCGAAACTTAACGATTGTGTGATCTAGATCGCGGTGATCAAATACTAGTACCTAATTATACAGGCTGGAGCTTATTGGTCATTGATATTTATACTTATTATATAGTTATTAAGTGGCTTACCATAAGTAATGAGGTCGGTCACTGTCGGATTGCATAGAAATGAGCGAGATGGTGCGCAATTAGCCACTATTTAGCCATTTATGGATACGGTAATTAGGTTTAAAGATTGATAAATAAAATCAAAACACCAGTATTACTGCATATTGCATTTATTTAAGATTTTTAGTGTCCTTTCGTGGCTAGCATATCAAAAATAGTTGTATTATGTTTTGAGCACAGTACGAAAATCTTAACACCTATTTGCATTTGGTTTAGTAAAGTAATTGACAAAGGTACTCGTACTATCACATAGCTATACTTCGTTTTAGGTCCTAAAGCTTTATTGACATCTTACTTTTCTTATGACGAGTTGAACGCAGCTCCTGCAGTCCTAGCACATGTTCTAGTACTATACAACTACAGATAAAACGGTCGGCCGACAGTTCGCCGACCGTCACCTATACAATACATACTGCAAGGTACACCAGGCGTCAGGCGTCAGGCGTCAGGCGTCAGGCGTCAGGCGTCAGGCGTCAGGCGTCAGGCGTCAGGCGTCAGGCGTCAGGCGTCAGGCGTCAGGCGTCAGGCGTCAGGCGTCAGGCGTCAGGCGTCAGGCGTCAGGCGTCAGGCGTCAGGCGTCAGGCGTCAGGCGTCAGGCGTCAGGCGTCAGGCGTCAGGCGTCAGGCGTCAGGCGTCAGGCGTCAGGCGTCAGGCGTCAGGCGTCAGGCGTCAGACGTCAGACGTCAGGCGTCAGGCGTGGTCAACGGGACATAATATAATTAAATCCTACTTGCTTTATGGAAACACACGGCGCGGGCGGCTGCTTCTGATGACTTTATTACGTTCATTACATTATACTGTTTCTATTTCTTATTTATTAATTATACTCTAATATGAAACGTGAGTAGACAACTTTTGTTGAAATATTGATTTACCGCACACAATATCTAATTTAATTGAATTTTATGAACAATATTAAATAATTTACTTTTAGGTACTTACTCTGTTAAAATGGTAGCAATCTATTTTATTTATAACCAACATTAATGAAGTTTGGGTTAGTTGTAAACTTAACCGGATGATTTCATCCTAAATAAACCAAAACATACGTCGAAAAATCCCTTCTTCTTTTGCCGCTGTTCCAGTAGAGAACTTGAAAAGTGACGTGACGTCACATCCGTTACATTTTGAATTTTACACGTGCGCCTGCTCTACTGACCGAACAAAAGATCAAGTAAAAATTCAGAAGGTGGTATTATAAATAAATGATAAAACGTCACCATCATGCGGCAGTTGGTGACATCAGTCGTCAGTATAAATCGCGGGAAACCTCAGCGTGACAATGCCGTCACGCGTGAAACGTGACGATCCATCACAGTGTGTTAACTGCTTTACCAACACACACACATTACAATACCGAACTCAATTCATCTGGAATACGATTCAATTTTCCTTCACAGTTTATAAAAATAAAAAAATACTGTGAGAATATGTTACAAAATTATCTATTCTCACACCCTGAGTCCTAAGGCTCGATTAATAAGGTACCATTTTGCTTGCGTTGATTATTTCAGTAAAATGGTAGTGGTTAGGATTTTTCGCGTCACACGTCCGAAAGGGGAACCGTCGGGACGGAAAATTGCGATATAACTTTATTTTAAAGGAGAAGATTGACGAGTTAAGTGAGCTCCTTGACGACCTGTCGTCGGTCGTCGGTCGTCGGGTCACCACTGATATGTGATTATACGGTTAGATTTTATTGACTCTACAGATTTATATACTTATTGAACTTTCAAACAATTTATAAAACAAAAATAAGTAGCCAAAATAGTTTAAATCCTATGGAGGTAAGCTCTATAGTGTGCTATTTTTGTGTAAACTAGTCATGTTTCGATCATTGAGAACGACTTTCGCATGTAAAACAAATATAAATTAAACGATACAGTTAATATTCTAACTGAGCAGTTACTCTCACTTTCAATAAAATAAGAATTCTTCACTTCTTTTTAGATCTGCGTGTAATCAGCTATCAGTAGCGGGCGTCCGCACCTCGCGCTCGCGACCTGCGCCGGCGCAGGCGCAGTGTGTTACAATCTCCGTGGAAGCTCGAGGTTATTCCATTAACAATAGAGATATTTATCTATCACCTAACAATACTACACCATGCGGTAGAAATATCCATTTAAATCGGCTAGGTATACTATACGTACGTAAGCTTTATTATTAGGTACAACTTTAACGGATTTATGGAGTTTCTAATGCGAGAATATTCTAATAGTGCCTCGGGCTTCTGTTTTATTCATGATTAGCGCACGTTCATAAATGAAAGGATAAACACATTGTATACGTTGTATTTAAACAAGTAAACTCAACTGAAATCTTTTGGGGTGACTCTACCACTATCCCCTTTTCGTCTCATTGGTATAGGTACTTTTTTATCATCTGAGTATTAAAAATATATGAAGTAGGTCATGTACTATTATATTATACCATATTTAATTGTAAGAAAGCAGACGAGTTATTTGGTCAATGACTATAATTATTGACCACTCTACATCGTAATGAATTTATTTATAAAACACGTTATGAAAGCTTACTTAATCGTCACGGTAGTCAGTAGCTACTGGCTACCAAATGTCGGTAGTTCAGTCTAACAAACCCAGAACGAATCACCTTAATTAAAATTGTGTAAGAGCGCGCTCACGCAACAAAGCGCCGATAAAACCTATACACCGAGGTATTGATTAAAAAAGCAACATAAATTAGCGAATTGTAAGGGTGAGAGAGGGTGGCTGTTGTCAAAAAACTTTTATAAGTGTTTATGTGTACGAGTGTCGGTCCCCGGGCCGCCCGCGAGCCGCCCCGAGCTCGCCCTGACACCCTTTCGCGTATACCCACATTCGAACCGACGGGACAGCCGCTACGTGAAATGGATCACAATTAACGAAGATGAAATTATCGCATTTTCGACGGCAAAAAAGGTGAATATGTGTACCTAATTTCTGTTATAATTATTTGAGTTTTTGCTGAACAAATAATATACACACCTACTACCGTCGACATTTATGTACCTAATCGAGAAGAATGTTTATTCAATCGTGGTAGGTAATGTAGGTATTACTAGTACCCTTTATTTTAATAATTTTTACTAACAAATTGTTAAGTAACTATCAAAGTATATTTTGTAAATTCAGCTACTGCTAAAGTTAGTAAATACAAAACATTAGGTTTATATGATTGTCAAGTAATATTAATGGTGAAAAGAATAAATCATAGTATTATCGTCTACCGCAGAAAATTGCAAATCCCTAGCGGCTATACGGTGACATACAAGTACATGTAAATTAAACACCAGCGCACACAGACACCCACACAAATAAAAACGTAAAGAAATACGGCGAGAGGAAGAATGTATTAAGAAAGCGGGAGAGAGACAACCTTCTAATTAGCACTGCGGGAGCGAGCGGGACGGCGATACGACACGCTAATTAAGAATACAAGAAGAAAGAAGCGTTTTATGTTGGTACATTGCATGTCCGCGTGTGTGTGCGTGTGGCGGATCTCTGTGTGCGGACTTTTGTTAATGTATATATAGGAGGAGTATATGAGGTTTATTAACTCGTTATGTGAAGAGTTAGCGAGTACATAGGAGCCTCTATTTACTGGCTAATTGAAAGCGGTTTCTTATATCAGCTCGTAGAGTTCGCCGCTCCGATATCGGAGGGAAGGCTTCTACTCTACGTGAGAAACCGCTGAACAAAAATAACTGATAATAAGTTGAGAGTTCGAAAGTTTTTACAGGACGCTTTGAAGAAGTTTTCGAGGACCGTTTCGTTCGATGTGTTGGATTTTATTTTGAGATAAATTGTTGAAAGTTTAGTTTTACGTAGTTTTATTTACGTAGTTATACAACAGTTTATGTATTCTGTCGTGTGGGACACTCACACTGCTGATCCGTCCGCATTTCTTCCCATGCGTCCCGATCTCTAGCCGAAATATACTAAAGTTAAAACAAACTTAAACCAATAGGGGTGATTTCCTCACTATTAAACTGTTACCGAATCAATAAAGTCATAAGGCAACTTAATTCCTGGTACTCAAACTACCAAAAAATGTAAATACTGTGTAGTGTAACCTACCTTAGCCAGGCCGGAGTTAGATGTAAATACTGTGTAGTGTAACCTACCTTAGCCTGGCCGGAGTTAGATGTAAATACTGTGTAGTGTAACCTACCTTAGCCAGGCCGGAGTTAGATGTAAATACTGTGTAGTGTAACCTACCTTAGCCTGGCCGGAGTTAGATGTAAATACTGTGTAGTGTAACCTACCTTAGCCAGGCCGGAGTTAGATGTAAATACTGTGTAGTGTAACCTACCTTAGCCTGGCCGGAGTTAGATGTAAATACTGTGTAGTGTAACCTACCTTAGCCAGGCCGGAGTTAGATGTAAATACTGTGTAGTGTAACCTACCTTAGCCTGGCCGGAGTTAGATGTAAATACTGTGTAGTGTAACCTACCTTAGCCAGGCCGGAGTTAGATGTAAATACTGTGTAGTGTAACCTACCTTAGCCTGGCCGGAGTTAGATGTAAATACTGTGTAGTGTAACCTACCTTAGCCTGGCCGGAGTTAGATGTAAATACTGTGTAGTGTAACCTACCTTAGCCAGGCCGGAGTTAGATGTAAATACTGTGTAGTGTAACCTACCTTAGCCTGGCCGGAGTTAGATGTAAATACTGTGTAGTGTAACCTACCTTAGCCTGGCCGGAGTTAGATGTAAATACTGTGTAGTGTAACCTACCTTAGCCTGGCCGGAGTTAGATGTAAATACTGTGTAGTGTAACCTACCTTAGCCTGGCCGGAGTTAGATGTAAATACTGTGTAGTGTAACCTACCTTAGCCTGGCCGGAGTTAGATGTAAATACTGTGTAGTGTAACCTACCTTAGCCTGGCCGGAGTTAGATGTAAATACTGTGTAGTGTAACCTACCTTAGCCTGGCCGGAGTTAGATGTAAATACTGTGTAGTGTAACCTACCTTAGCCTGGCCGGAGTTAGATGTAAATACTGTGTAGTGTAACCTACCTTAGCCTGGCCGGAGTTAGATTTGAATTATCGCACGTAGAGGGTTTTGGTCGGTTAAATTATTGTTGACATTTGATAAGTAAATGACACCTACGTTTCACGCGGGGGGGAGGGGGGGTACTTTTTCTGTTTCAGTACATAAATAAACTAAACTGAAATAATTGTTTTAACAATGTTTAATTGGATTTTTTCCAGTATTTCCCCACGGTACAAATAAATGCCTAGCAAAAAGATATCATGCAATAGTAATATAGACGAATAGAACCTATGATTACTTGTAATGAGCAGTTAGAACAAAATACAAAAGAAGGAATTGAGCTAACGTTGTTCCATCAAGATGGCAATAGTTGTATCATTATTATGTGTACTGCGACAGGTCGCAGGCGCTGGGTGATGCGATCTGTATGTTGACACAATGACGAGTGGTAGCCGGTAGCCTACCTAGTCGTCATCACCACCACCCGACACAGGACGACACGGAGACGACCGCACGACCGAGCCACCAGCTCTTATCGCAAGCTTTATTTGTTTTAAGCTTTCAATGCGAACGAATGAAACAGCCTCACTATCTCATATTACACTAAACATCATATCTCACGATACGAGCTACTGAATTATTAACCTTAAACCTTCACTCAGACGGTCGGAAATAAATTGGAGTTTACATGTTCCGTATACGAGTTGTCCTGTTTTGTTCTCGGAAAAAGCTTGCAAGAAAGCAAAGAATGGCGGAAGAAAGGGGAAGGGACACCAAGGAGATATGTCTCAGTACGGCGTGATGAATTAAATTTTTAGGGGGTGTTGTGGGGGGCATAGAGGGGGGGGGGGGTGAGTTGCCCCTTTCATTGGCGCGTCTTCATCCACTTGTTCGTTTCTTTAATTTGTATTTTTAATGTGTACCGCGCTTCGCTTCACGATATGTAATTTGAATGAAGATTCTCTTTTATTCGAAGCTCGCTTTGACATTTTAAAGTAAGTATTTTAAATGAAAACTTAAGCATTTTGTTATTTAGGAAAACCTAACTTTATACGTATAGGGATACATAGTTATCGTTATCACAATAAGTTTTAACGACAAAGTTGCTAAATGAGTGAGATTGAATTTAACTATATCTATTAATAAATCCGGTCGTATATTAAATCAATGCTATGATCAAAGTCAATTCAATTTGCACAAAGTTTCATTGTCTTATATTTCAATAAAATATTCCGACAATTTCATTGATTAAGACTAAGTATTCATGTACATATAGTTTTTATGATCATAATTACCTAATATAAAACCCACGTGTTTAAATCATCGTAAAAGTTGAGCTTTGTTCACAAAGTAATCGATGACGTCACAAACTTAACCCCGCGACTTCCGGCGCGCGCGCGTCGTGCCCGAGCGAGCACGCGAGCACGGTGTGAGCATTGAGCGAGCACGTATGCACGCACTTGTTTACTCTGCTAACATTATACATGTGAAAGTTTGTGAGTATGTATGTTGCGATAGAACTTCGTGTGTATAAATACTCTAAACACAATAATTTGCTGCTTTTTGCGATGTTATTTTTCACAGGTCACCGTTTGACGACTATCGTCACCTGATGGTAGGTTAGATGTACCACGGTCCGCCCGGCCATCTAATACCTGTTTACTTGTCACTAGGCACTCTATTTGTAATACGTCAGGAAATACAGACTCAGGCAACTGATTCCATTATCTAGCGGTGAGAATGTGGAACTCCGTCAGATCGCGAGGTACACGAGTAGGACCGCAGGGTGCAGCTAGTTCGAATAAAAAAACGGAATCGATTCTCCAAAACAAAAGAGTAACCCTCGGGAAATGCTAAAATCGATGCGAAGAAGTGTCATTAAAGAACCCCCAAAAATTAAAACCCCTGTCTGTGTACACACACACACACACTAACACACGCACACATGGTTGATGACTAATAGATGTTCACATGTGTGTGAGTTTAATGAACTATTCAAAACGAAGGGTACTTGCTGTTTTTTATTTCATTACAAATTGTTGTTATGATTCTTGCATACCTATTTAATTTTGGAATCGTAAACCGCTACCTTATTTTTCTTAGAAAATATTTTTAGTAATCATATACCGCTTCAAATTAAATAAGTATATTATGGAACAAACTATTATGAGCCTGACGTACTTACTAGGTATAAATATTGCAAACTCTTAAACTAATTACTAAATAAAAGTAGAAAAAATGAAACTTTTGAAGTTCAAAAAACTTGTATCGTAGCGCTACGAGGGCTACGAGGCTACGGCTCGTAGCAAGTGACTATTTTTTATTATTTTTTCAACATAAATTAAGTTCGGACGATGCGATAGTCGCTCGATTGATTTGTTTACACCTCAAGACATAGCGCAGCATGGTCCATGCTGGGTAGTTTGTACTGAGCCTTGTGTTGCAACCACAAATTAGTTACTATTACATTTAGACAATAAATTGAAATACCAAGACAATGAAAAGGTTGATTATCATTTCTATGTCTGTAACTGCTAGATAACAAATACTTCAAAACATTCAATGCACCAAACTGTTGCACTTATCTAAAGTTCAAGTATTTCACTAAAAATGTTCTGAAAGCGTGTGAAATAACTAGTACTTTACCTACTTGTTGCTGTTAGGGGGTGAATTTAGGCAGAAGGGATGAATACTAAGTGACTTCCTGCCAGCATCCCCTCACTATAGGCTACACTAGAGTGTGGGATAGTTGTTGTGTACCAGTTGTATACTGCGGCTTCGGTGGTTTCATGAGAACGGAGGGCGTTCATTCGTTATTCTTCAAGTTAATTGATAACTTTATTTTAAATTGACGACCCAGTTGGCACAATGGTCACCATACCGGACTGCCAAACACAGGGTTGTGGGTTCGATTCCCGCCTCAGACATTTGTATTTATGCTTAGATATTTGTCTGTGGTCTGGTTGTTTCTATGTATTATAAGTATATATTTACAAAAGAAAAGCATAATTATAAGTAGTACATCCGTTGTCTAGCACCCATAACACAAGTCTAGTTACTTAGCTTGGGGTTAGATGGCGATGTGTGGAATGTCTTGCAATATTTATTTATTTTATTTATTTATTAATTATTTGGATATTTAACGGTTAACATTCACCGCCTATATGACCTTTTTGGATTTATTAGAGAAAAATGCATCTCTAATTTAGCACCGCAGCGAGATTTGAACTCGCGACATCCTGCTCACTGTGCAGGTTCGATAACCACTAAACTACTTTAATACCAAACCCGACGTAGCATTGCACCGCGTACCAGCCCAGCACCGATAAGAAGGTATCAGTAAAGTCAACAAGGCATGTAAACGTACCACGGGGAGTTGAAGGGCTACAAAGTCACTACAATATAACCTAACGTAAAAGAGAGCGAAGCTAAAAGAAGGCCGTCTCGATAAAACGAAGGAACATTAAACGGGTTAGTATCAGACGGTCTAAAACGCAAGTCGTCTTATGTGGCAACTTGTCTTAAAATCATGTGGACTAATTTGCAACTAGTCTTCAATGTAAAGTCGTCTATGAAGCAACTCGACATAATTGTTTTTTGTCAACTGCTCTGTTATCAATACAACATAAATGCAAGTTGCCTAAAAAGATAGGTCGCCTATGAAGCAGCTCGTCTATGTTATAATTTGCCTACATATCAAAGTGACAGAATAGCAACTCGTCATTATTCGATATCTTCCTATCAGCGGTAGCTTGAAACCCTACATTTATGTTACTTAGATTGTCGAAAATATGCTTGTCATCACTGAAGAAAATAAGTATATGTTTAAATTCCTATATTTTAACTAAGAAATAAAACTAAATTAATATAATTATTCATATTTATTCCAGAGTTACAGCTACCTACATAAACTTATATTATTGAACAAATTTTAAATGAGTATAGAAGTAATCTCTCCCACAAACGTCCGTGCACCCCCAAAACTCGCTTAACTTTTCAGCTGGCGGCACTTGGTGCCCTCTATACGTGCCATCTCTAAAGTATTGAACAGATCGGTTATTAGCGTTTTCCATCAATCTCCGACTCAAAGGTGTACAAAACACCAATATTTTATCATTGTTATCTCCACCACCGAAGAAAATTGTTGGCTAATATTTCTGGTATCGATACTTCATTAAAATTATTAAACTCGGTTTTTGTTACACTAGAAACTTCCTTCTAGCTCTGTATACTGTGTCTTTTTTTGTGGTGAACGTTGGTATCACAATTATCACATCTTCCACTTCGTCTTTTACAAAGAAAGAAAACGTAATTTATGGATATTGATTGAGAAGTAAACCAGTGACAAAGAATTGAAAATTGACAATAATTGTGATGTTATTCAAATGACGTCCATTTCATAACATAAGTGGCCAGTATCTTTCAGATATCAAACCTCTTTTGTGCACTACTTGCGGTACGATACGGGCTGTTTTCCGCAATTAGACCTCTCTAGTTGGGTCCCTTTTTTATCGCCAAAGGTGACGAGTTGCTACAAAGACTAGGTGCTATGTTATCAAGATGCGAATTTGTCCAGGTCATGTTAAGGCGATTAGCTATGACGACCGTTTACTTTTCGGACAAAATGCTAATTTGTCCGCATGATTTATGTCAAGTTGCCTCATAGACGACTTTACATTGAAGACTAGTTGCAAATTAGTCCACATGATTTTAAGACAAGTTGCCACATAAGACGACTTGCGTTTTAGACCGTCTGATACTAACCCCATTAAACGTAGTCCTTCGTGTAACAAATTCCCCGAGATTGCATTAATAAACAACCGACATACGCAACTAAGGTAGGTATATATAGGTATACGGTACGATACGCATGCAGAGAGCGCGCCGATGAGTTTTTAAAGTTTTTAAGGGTTCGAAGATTGCGTGCCTTGATTACCGCCCCCCCGCCCGGCCCTCGTGCCCCCGCGCCGGCCCCGGGGGCACACACACACACACACGACAAAAACACACCACTGCCCTCCCTTTTTTAAGGAGGGAAAATTAAAAGTGTAGAGTAGAGACGATGTGTTTTGATATTTGCAAGATGTTTAGTTTCAATTGGACAATAACGTATTTAAAGTGTTGAGTAGAGACGATGTGTTTTGATATTTGCAAGATGTTTAGTTTCAATTGGACAATAACGTATTTAAAGTGTTGAGTAGAGACGATGTGTTTTGATATTTGCAAGATGTTTAGTTTCAATTGGACAATAACGTATTTAAAGTGTTGAGTAGAGACGATGTGTTTTGATATTTGCAAGATGTTTAGTTTCAATTGGACAATAACGTATTTAAAGTGTTGAGTAGAGACGATGTGTTTTGATATTTGCAAGATGTTTAGTTTCAATTGGACAATAACGTATTTAAAGTGTTGAGTAGAGACGATGTGTTTTGATATTTGCAAGATGTTTAGTTTCAATTGGACAATAACGTATTTAAAGTGTTGAGTAGAGACGATGTGTTTTGATATTTGCAAGATGTTTAGTTTCAATTGGACAATAACGTATTTAAAGTGTTGAGTAGAGACGATGTGTTTTGATATTTGCAAGATGTTTAGTTTCAATTGGACAATAACGTATTTAAAGTGTTGAGTAGAGACGATGTGTTTTGATATTTGCAAGATGTTTAGTTTCAATTGGACAATAACGTATTTAAAGTGTTGAGTAGAGACGATGTGTTTTGATATTTGCAAGATGTTTAGTTTCAATTGGACAATAACGTATTTAAAGTGTTGAGTAGAGACGATGTGTTTTGATATTTGCAAGATGTTTAGTTTCAATTGGACAATAACGTATTTAAAGTGTTGAGTAGAGACGATGTGTTTTGATATTTGCAAGATGTTTAGTTTCAATTGGACAATAACGTATTTAAAGTGTTGAGTAGAGACGATGTGTTTTGATATTTGCAAGATGTTTAGTTTCAATTGGACAATAACGTATTTAAAGTGTTGAGTAGAGACGATGTGTTTTGATATTTGCAAGATGTTTAGTTTCAATTGGACAATAACGTATTTAAAGTGTTGAGTAGAGACGATGTGTTTTGATATTTGCAAGATGTTTAGTTTCAATTGGACAATAACGTATTTAAAGTGTTGAGTAGAGACGATGTGTTTTGATATTTGCAAGATGTTTAGTTTCAATTGGACAATAACGTATTTAAAGTGTTGAGTAGAGACGATGTGTTTTGATATTTGCAAGATGTTTAGTTTCAATTGGACAATAACGTATTTAAAGTGTTGAGTAGAGACGATGTGTTTTGATATTTGCAAGATGTTTAGTTTCAATTGGACAATAACGTATTTAAAGTGTTGAGTAGAGACGATGTGTTTTGATATTTGCAAGATGTTTAGTTTCAATTGGACAATAACGTATTTAAAGTGTTGAGTAGAGACGATGTGTTTTGATATTTGCAAGATGTTTAGTTTCAATTGGACAATAACGTATTTAAAGTGTTGAGTAGAGACGATGTGTTTTGATATTTGCAAGATGTTTAGTTTCAATTGGACAATAACGTATTTAAAGTGTTGAGTAGAGACGATGTGTTTTGATATTTGCAAGATGTTTAGTTTCAATTGGACAATAACGTATTTAAAGTGTTGAGTAGAGACGATGTGTTTTGATATTTGCAAGATGTTTAGTTTCAATTGGACAATAACGTATTTAAAGTGTTGAGTAGAGACGATGTGTTTTGATATTTGCAAGATGTTTAGTTTCAATTGGACAATAACGTATTTAAAGTGTTGAGTAGAGACGATGTGTTTTGATATTTGCAAGATGTTTAGTTTCAATTGGACAATAACGTATTTAAAGTGTTGAGTAGAGACGATGTGTTTTGATATTTGCAAGATGTTTAGTTTCAATTGGACAATAACGTATTTAAAGTGTTGAGTAGAGACGATGTGTTTTGATATTTGCAAGATGTTTAGTTTCAATTGGACAATAACGTATTTAAAGTGTTGAGTAGAGACGATGTGTTTTGATATTTGCAAGATGTTTAGTTTCAATTGGACAATAACGTATTTAAAGTGTTGAGTAGAGACGATGTGTTTTGATATTTGCAAGATGTTTAGTTTCAATTGGACAATAACGTATTTAAAGTGTTGAGTAGAGACGATGTGTTTTGATATTTGCAAGATGTTTAGTTTCAATTGGACAATAACGTATTTAAAGTGTTGAGTAGAGACGATGTGTTTTGATATTTGCAAGATGTTTAGTTTCAATTGGACAATAACGTATTTAAAGTGTTGAGTAGAGACGATGTGTTTTGATATTTGCAAGATGTTTAGTTTCAATTGGACAATAACGTATTTAAAGTGTTGAGTAGAGACGATGTGTTTTGATATTTGCAAGATGTTTAGTTTCAATTGGACAATAACGTATTTAAAGTGTTGAGTAGAGACGATGTGTTTTGATATTTGCAAGATGTTTAGTTTCAATTGGACAATAACGTATTTAAAGTGTTGAGTAGAGACGATGTGTTTTGATATTTGCAAGATGTTTAGTTTCAATTGGACAATAACGTATTTAAAGTGTTGAGTAGAGACGATGTGTTTTGATATTTGCAAGATGTTTAGTTTCAATTGGACAATAACGTATTTAAAGTGTTGAGTAGAGACGATGTGTTTTGATATTTGCAAGATGTTTAGTTTCAATTGGACAATAACGTATTTAAAAACAACACTTCCTAAAACGTAGGAGGATTTTTAAAATAAATTATTATAAATTATACACTTCTGCCGATGTAGCTCTTTGTTCGACTCATCCTACTAGTACTTATCCCAACAGATCAGTATACATAATATTTTAAATCGGTCCTAATGACTTTAAATAAAAATAAATAAAAGTGTCATTTAAGTATAAAATCAAACATATAGGTGTACAAATATATAATTTCAGTACTTAAGTATTATCCACAGTATAAATAATTTATTCAATACTTACTATGAAAATTATATTTGGGAGAAATAGATTTTTTATATATTTTTAATTATATAAATGAAAGTATCATGAGTAAATGATCGTACGTTGCGGATGACATGTGCAGTGCAAGACACCACGCCGCCGCCGCCCGCCGGTGAGCACCGCGCGGTGTGGTGGTGACTACGACGACGCAAACCTCATTCATTTACCGATCATTATCCTATCTTACATCGCTAACTGAACATTACTATTGTTTACATTGGTGTTTTGGTTTTATTTAACAACATTGAAAAAAATACGTAACGTTGTCGTGGACCTTAGATGAAAGCGCTAACGAGAAAATCTGATATAATGGTTTTTGTTTGGGGAGTTATTTTAATTAGAACCTGGGTAATTGCTATCGATATGCGACAAGTATTGATCATTTAGAACCTGGGTAATTGCTATCGATATGCGACAAGTATTGATCATTTAGAACCTGGGTAATTGCTATCGATATGCGACAAGTATTGATCATTTAGAACCTGGGTAATTGCTATCGATATGCGACAAGTATTGATCATTTAGAACCTGGGTAATTGCTATCGATATGCGACAAGTATTGATCATTTAGAACCTGGGTAATTGCTATCGATATGCGACAAGTATTGATCATTTAGAACCTGGGTAATTGCTATCGATATGCGACAAGTATTGATCATTTAGAACCTGGGTAATTGCTATCGATATGCGACAAGTATTGATCATTTAGAACCTGGGTAATTGCTATCGATATGCGACAAGTATTGATCATTTTGAGGTAGATAGAGTTTTACTAAGAAACTTTTAATAACACAAATATGAGACACTCACTACACACACCATAATGTACCTACCTAATAATATGTAATCAACTTAGACGACGCATTGCAGAAAGCCATTAACTTTCGTTCCCCAAAAGACATGTAAACAACCGACAACGGAAGACATTCACAAAAATCTAAATTACAAAACGCGATGCAAAATCCATGACGTCACCCCCAAAATTAAAAACAAAACGCGCGCGGGTGGTAAAGGAAGCCGTCGAACGAAGGAAGCGCACACACACGCAAAGCTCGTGTTCTAATTATCGGAGGGAGAGTCCGCATAAGAAAGTATTGAGTTTTACGACGCGTGTCGCGTTCGGGCCCACGCGTTCGACGCTCGCGCCCACCCCACTACGGCCCAGATAAAAAATCTCCCATTTCCTTAATTCGTTTATCGGGGCGAGGCTTTGTCTCCGATCGATGGAGGAGAGTCCAAATGAGCGCGGAACGTGAGCCGAGTGTGTATTAGGCTTAAGGTGCCGCCCGCGCCGCCCGCGCCGCCGTTCTGATGACAGCGGCATTAAGACGAGCCTCAACCATCATCCTACCTATACATACCTATCACGTTCAACACGTTTGCATTACTAATCTAGGACACTTTTCATAGCGGGACAATGCTACCTACCTAGTTTAATAAATGATAAATACCATTCAGTAGTCAAGTATAAATTGGCAGCAACTGTAAGTTTTGTTTTCGATGTAACCCCCTTTCATTTTCAACTTTTTTAATTTTCCAGATATTTTCCTCATATTATGCCTATATTTCATCTCGACCTATAATTACTTAGGTAGTTTGACAAAAAGCTTAAGATATAGATTTGATGACATCTATTAGAACTTTAAGATTCTTAATTACTGATGGCTACAATGTTTTAAACTTTTAGGATTTGTTGTCGTGTCACAAGAAGTTAAATTTATTTTGTAACAGTTTATTTAAGAAGTTAATGATTTACTTCAGTTAGTTAAATATCAGCCATTAGTAACAAGAAAGAAATCGTTCTAGTTTCGATTAACATAATGAAAGTTACTACCGTTCATCATTCAGGAAATTAAACTCATATCTACCGCTCACGCTAACAAATTTAATACTCAATAAATAATTCCTTAAAAAGTTCACATAAAAAGTTCGCTAATCGAACCCACCCTAAAACAACCGCCGCAAAAGTCAATAAATTAGACGGGGAACACATGCATAAGGCCCGTTTCGAACGATAACTTAGTAATTAAGAAAGGCATTAATCACGGATTGGAGACACGGTCGCTGTCGGCCTCAATGCGTTTGATTGCGAATATGACAAACTGCCATAAGTCATGCGGAGCTGTGCGTCGCGTCGCGTCGTCGTCATCGCCTAGCGCCTAGGTAGTTGGTGCGGCGCGCGCGGCGCTACACGCTCGTGGGCGGTTACCTTTACAATATATAGAGACATAATCCAAGTACTAAAGGTTTGTTTGTTAAATGAATTGTAATTCTGTTGGAAACAGACTTTTACTACGGCAAATTATTCTGTTGATATGAGTAAATGCATTTAAAGGAGGTGTCTTTGTCTTCATACCGAGGGGCAGAGGCTGTGGGAGGGAACCGAGATACACCATTTAAAAAGTTCCAATAATTTATAATATTTGTATCCGTAAACATTAAAATACATTAAGTCAATTGAACCCGTGGGCTCAGTTTAAGTAGGATAAGTCGACTAAAGAGCTGTATATTGACTTATGATAATCACGACCTTTATTATTGTTGACGATACCCATACAATACAAAACAAAATTTTAATGAGTTATAAAAATAGATCTCACTTGGGCCTGTATTTCCAGGAAACAAAGCGTTCTTAGGAAAATCATGTTCCAATTTTAATATCACATAACATTCGCAAAAAATTAGGGCAACGTTTACACCTCGGAAAAATCGGGGACCTCACCGAGATACGTTTTCACTCACCTTACGCCTTAGGTTAGTGATATAAGGATGATATTTGCATGTTTCAAATTCAAACGATTTGGTGATTGAATGTGAGGGAGTGGACGTGACATTTATTGTTTGACAACCATCGATCTGCCCTTTAGTATGCGAACCGTGATGCGTACACTCAACAACATAAAAGCTAGGCTAACTTGAACCTTAACACGTTCACATAGGGAGGTAAAACTGTTGAAAATTCAGCTGCGAACTGTATCAAGGTGTAAAGTTCATCAAGGTGACATGTGAAAATATTTGCTAACCTTTTGTGAAGTAAAAAAGTCTTGGAAAAGCTTTTATAAAATGTTCTTACTGGAAATGAAATGCAGCTAGCTAGGTATGTACCTTTACTTCTATATCATGTTCTGTTTCATTCTGATGTATTATACAAATAAAGTTATATATCTATGTTCTAAACATTCACACTAAATACTTGTAATATGAAATAGATAAAAAAATATAACAGTTTGGGTGCTCCTTTTGCCTGCCAACGTTTAGAATAGAGCGTCGATTCATGCGACGTATTTGAACGCAATAAAAATATTCATAATTATAGTAAAATCTATACTATATAATATTATAAAGCTGAAGAGTTTTTTTGAACGCGCTAATCTCAGGAACTGCTGGTTCGAATTGAAAAATTCTTTTTGTGTTGGATAGTCCATTTATCGAGGAAAGTTATAGGCTACTTTTTATCCCGATATTCCCACGGGATCGGGAGTTACGCGGGTGAAACCGCGGAGCACTGCTAGTTAAAAGATAAAAATGGTCAGTTAATAATGTATACTTACCTACTTTAAAATACATCTTATACAAAGTAATCGTTAAAGTGATCTGCGTTAATATGAAAACTACGTCGTGATTGAACGAGATGCGTGTGAAGTGCTCTCGAACGTCTTCTGACGACGCGAGACGCGTGGTGCTTGACGCTACGTCAATCGATGATCGATTTGCTTTTACAATGTAAAGTTCAACCAATTATTACATCAATGGGTGACCGACTATGTGACAAAAAAATGATTTTTCGGATGCTATCTTTGGTAGCAGTCATTAGTTTCAGTCAGAAGCCTTATAGCTTCAGAACTCTTAAAAAAGATGAGCCACATCACTATACTTATGATAACTTGCTTGAAGCAGCTCGGAGTACATCAAGTTAAGCTAAAACACGTGCTGTCACCAATAAGCAATTAAGTATTCATACGAACATTTTCCATACAATCAGTATAAACCTTTACGTGTAAACCTGTAATTTGCGTAACACAAGCCACCATTAACCAATATATCCCTAAATCCCCTCGTTGTTTCCGACTTCTAAAACCCAACAAATGTAAATGAACATGTGACAACATCGGACGGCCTCAGGCGTCGTGGGCTGTAACGTGTTACACGTCGATAACCGATCAATGGGGCCGTACACACACGGAATAAAGTTTTTATTCAGTAAAAAGAGAACTGAATAGAATGTCTTAACCTGAGTCATATTATATTGCGTTCATTAGAACTACTCAGAGGTCTGAAGATGGATTGAGAAAGATACATTCTCAATATCTCTACAAAAAATTGTCTACTCCAGAATTCCATGGAACTAGTGAAAATGATCACTGATTCCAATAGACAATTCCATGATACTGATATGAATGTCTTCAGCATCCATACTCTTCAAAAACTTAGTATTTCCCTTTGTTATCATGGTTCCCTTGACGCTGAAGCACATGTTTACGCTGAACATCGAGATAATTAACAGTTATTTTCTATTGGTTTTTACCTAACAGTATCCAGTAGCGTACGTGACCTTTTAGTTCGTTTAAAATTTAAAAACAATTAAGTTATTAAATAAGACTGAATTTAAAATATTTTATTTTATTGGATTTTTTCTCAATGCAAGCGCCTACCCGCAAACAGCACACAAGCAATTCAATTGTAACCCTGTATTTGTTCTCTTATTGATAAACGGTTAGGGGATGTGTTCAGAAGTTGCCGATACTGGCTCGATTGTGGTAATTTTACATATTACATCGTAAAACTCAACTTTAACTGGTTAACTTTGCTCGTTTGCGAATTTTGTCCTGTTTGAAAATTTATGTGCAATCATTTACGTGATTAAGTTAGGATCATAATGATTGTAATAAGTTAACAAAAATAACTTAGTTTAATCATTTAAAATTAGTTGTGCGATCGTAGATTGTTTATTCAAACGTCTCGTGTTAACTTTTGGGAGGATATTATTTGTCTAAACTTATAGTTGAAACTTAGTCGAACTAGGCTCGAGAAACTTTACCGTAAACCGTCATTGGACGTCCGACCAAGGACGTGTTAATGAGGTAAGAAGATTTTTCAATTCGTCCATAAAACGAAAAGTTAAGAGATTTTCCTAAATGTAACGTGCATTTTACAAAGACGGTACACACGAGTGAAAATTACCTGACAGCCCGCGGCGGTACATTTTCTATGAACAGACCGTAAACAAACCCGAGCAAAAAAAATTAATAAATTACACGTGAATTCACTTCATAATCTCTCGCAGGATCCCCACGTAATTTAGAGGATAAAGAAAGTATAGGAATACCAGCTACCTCACCTCACCCCATATAGAGGAGTACATGCGGCGCGTACAGTCACGCTCATACTTAGTCACTTACACCCCAAATTAATAGCATCCTAACAAAAAATACCCCCCTGTCTTGGGGAGGGGTCCATTTGCATATATGTCTCCCTGGCACCCCAAGGAGCGAGGATGTATTTTTAATTTCATTCTTATCCCTGTGCTTAAATCATGAGAGCGGCCATGCGTGCGGGGGTGGCCTTCCTCACCTCCCCCCTCACCCCCCTCACCCCCTCGCTCGTCTCTAGAGCCCCCTCCGAGGCCGTTAGCTTGCGTCATACGTCGCTAACCGCGTACACAGTAAAAAGAAAAGAAATCTTAATAAGTTTGTTAGGGTGCGCTAGGATAGCGTGGATAAGACACTCCAGAATATAGCGAGATGCGACAAATCTTAGATAGGTGTATGACGTAGCTGTTTGAGATGTTAACTCTCTGAAATTTGGAACAAAAGGGAACTGAGATGTAGATTAGTTGTGCAGTTCAGCGAGTCAACGTCTCTAACAACAAGTTCATTATAGCGCGATCAGAGTCAACATCCTGATGATGCGTCGAAGTGTAGACATGCGAAACACTCATCGTTAGGTTAATTAATTGCTTGCTTACTGGATTTATTTCGTTTTTGCATGTGTTATCTACACTCTTTACATGTGTTTTTACGCTTGACGTGAGGCGTCAAGTACGAAAGGAGCGACCCTATTGTGTCATCTGTGATAGGGAATTCAAAAGCAAGTTCGGTCTTGCGTGCCATTTAGAGCTCATAATAGAAATGCAAACTTATAAAATGCATAGCTGGGTCGCCGTCGTCGTTGAAATCGATGAGGAGGACTATATAATATATTAACATGTGTTTGGCACTATGATGGGAAATAAAAAAATATAATAAAATAAAATATAGAAAATTATTTGAAGCAGTGTCGTATCCACACTACACTTTCGTGGTTATAAGCAAGCACCTACAAAAAACAAGCGTCGTCATTTGAGTGAGCAAATTTCGTGGAAGTTTTCCGTTCTTCCTTCAGTTATATTACTATAAGTAGGTATATCTATATGTATGTTGGTCGTGTATATGTCAATTGTGTGGTTGTATGTAGGTATATATAGGTAGGTAGATGTACAGTGTCGATGCGAGGGAATATGCCAAGATTGTACGTTTTTTTGGTCCAATTAGTAGAGCCAAGATAATGTTCCATCATTTAGCTACTTACATAGATTCTTGGTGGTTTTAGATTTAAATATGGAAGAATTAACTATTTATCATTTTTATTATAATGATTTTCATTGTTTTTGACTTTTAAAATGAAATTTTGCAAAATGATGTAACTATAAAGAGCTTGATTACAAAATTTCAAACCTTAATTATTGATCTAAACAATAACAGAGTGTACGGAGACGAGAGGTCTCAGGTATATTGTTATTTATTTAACATTATGAACGAAATAAACCCAGTAAACAATCGCCATAGCGTTGTCGTTGTCGTTACTTGTACCTACCTACCTACCTACTCGTAGTCGAAGTATAAGTAGAGCAAATGACACGAGTCGAGAACTCATCGCTCCTTCTTAATTACTGCGCACAATTTATTCCGATCGGGTTACATAGACTTTCATTAACAACAAAATATTGTTTTACCAACTGAAGGCTAACGATGTACGCAGACTACCTACAGCTACCAGGCAACCAGTCGGCCGATACCTCGCCGACCGACTGGTCGGCTGTATATGGGTCGTAGCTGCGGGCTGCAGTAGTAGACACGTGACAACTTTTTGTTTTAAATGTTTCTCATTTAAATTTACCCAAAGTGGTTTTATTAGCAACATCCGCTATGGCGTCACATCCGTCATTTGGTTTTAGCAAGTGACCCCTTACCCCTTTGAGATCCATATTATAGATGTTTCCACACCGTCGAAACATAATTGAAGCTAGTTGACACAGACAAATATCTGACGAGTTCATGTCTCTAGTCTGCTTCCACCCTTATTCAAATATCAAAGAAATCATCACTTTAAAGGAGTGAAGGCATATCGGCACAAAAAGGAACAAATGGGCTCGAATAGGCGCAAATTGACGCAAATGGAATCACGAGCGCCCGCCTCCGCTCCCGCGCCCGCGTCCGCTACCGCCCGCGCCGCCCACGCGGACCTCTACAGGAAAGTTAGAACAATAGAAATGTACCGATTGATTGAGAGGTTTCATTATTGTGAAATTATTTCCTTTTTTTATTTGGGTTAATTTATTGTGAAGAAAGTGACAATGAAGGAAACATTTCTTAATAAAGTGTTGATGGATTGGATTGAGGAGCTATAGGTGTGTACCTAGATACATCACAACAAAACCAGCCGGTACCGGGGGGACTATCTGTTCAGTGTTTGTTTTCAAGTAAAAACATTCGTCTATGAGAAGCTAAAACATATCTACAATAAAACTACGTTTCCCAAGCAACTAGTTCAAAAGTCATTGTTTTTATCTAACGATAAACTCTTATTATTTGAACAACAAAGTCCCAGTAGATAATACAGTAATAATTATTTTCCCATTCTTCTAAAATAAATGAATAAAAATGATGGCGCCATTCTCTCGGAAGGCGAAGCGCAAAGCGCGAAGCTCTAATTTCAACATAAATATTAAGGAGGCCGAACGCCGAATTTTAAAGGCGGCAATTTTAACCTACACTCTTATCCTGATCACAAGATAATTTATCTTAACGAAAGAAAGGGGTGGCCTTCGGGTAAAGGGGGGTTACCGGGAGGGGGTGGCTCTCCCAAAAATTGGGTAAAAATGTTGCCAGCGAGCGATTAAACGTTGGGGGGATGCGTTGTATTAATCACCACCCAGGCTTCAGTCGTCTTCGAGGATTTTCGCGTTATCTGTTAGAGAGATGATAAAACAATTGTACTTCTAACAACGCAACGTTTTATCTAGTGATTGACGTTTTTACAAAGGGGTTGCTATGCAAATTGTGATGTGTACATTAGTTATCTACATTTTATCTAAGTAGGGATACGCTTTAATGGTAATATTCTTTCTATATATGTCTACAAATATTCCCCGTTTGCCACTCTAAGCTTAGCTACTTGTTTATATTTATTACCTACTCTATAATCAATGACAGATATAGGATATTAGAGGCAGTAGTGTAGTATCATCTCGCGTAGTGTAGGTAAGTCGTTTTGTCCGGTAGGCGGGGCACCTTGGCTTTGTTTTAATATTTTCGCAGGCATTATGAAGGGTTTCCTTGCTTTCAAATAATTTCGGCTTCTGCTCGTGAAGTTTTGATAAAAGTTTCATTCTATCAATAATTAACGGGAACAAACCGAGGTTTTCTGATGCGATTATACCTAAAGGTTGTTGGGTTTTTGCCTTATCTTCGTTTTTTTAAATTTCCAAGTTCGGAGGAAAGTTTCCATTGTTGGTAATCGAGTTAGAAGTTCGGGAAAGGGGGAAGACGAGGACGATGTGGTCGCGGTATACTCAATCAATTATAACATCAAAGTAAGTAGGTATAGTACCTATATAGCTGTTCATTAGTTGAGCTTGTTCATTTTGTACTATAATATATTTACTTAGTTTGAATTTCTTCCTTCATACTTTCTTGAGTTCCTTCTGACGAAACATAGACTTGCCAAAACATAAATGACGAACGGCTGAGTTAGAACAACTCCTACATAACAAACCGATGAACAAGTAACTCCTCACTTCAATGAACTTCAATATAAAATTCACAGAATTTCATTATAGGGAAAATTTTCAAACTTAGAACGTAAAAGTTAAACAGAAAAGTAAGAAAGTGAAATAAAATGTGTAAAGGTGCAGCACGTTAGGAAGGTATCACGTATCGTTCTGTATTCCACCGAGACGTCTCAACACAAACAAGGGGTGCTCGGAGACGGGCGCGAGCGGCTCGACATGTGCACGGACACCTTTACAACACCTCGCTATGCTATTTTAACTAAAAAATAAATCAGTACTGTCCAACCTTGTTTTTTTAAGCGTTAGGGTAGGGTTGGGCACTTTAATTGATTTTTCACACCTGCAGCACTTTAATCACGGATTAAAGCCCTATTAACCTCAACTTAAAGCAAGACGTTATTCCCAAGGGAAATAATGTTGTATGAAACTCCCAAGGGAATAAAGTGATTTGAATTTGGAACGTTGAAATTCGTGTGAAAACTCTTGGTTTAAATTTTGAAGGAAATACGTTTTATTTATAATAAGTAATTTGATTGGTCTACAAAAATCTAGCAGGCCACGATTTATGTTTTTTATTTTGATTGTTATGTTAGGTCTAAGCAAATAGGTTTTGCCTATAATACCTACCAGATATTTACCATCATGCTACCATCTCATTGCAATTGCCCCATTTTTTTAAAGTGGATTTTTTTCAAATTGGGAACTGGCCACCACAAGAATTTAAAAAAAAATTGGACTGACGGTATGAAAAGTAGAGTATGCACCTCGGCATAAAGCATGTCTTCGCCTTGGGCGGCTTGAACCCCTCGCTTCACTCAGGACTCTACTTAACTCCCTCGCTTCGCTCAGGAGTTAACCCGAGAGTCCCTCGTTAGACTCGGGGTTCAATATGCCACCCACAACATAAGCCATTGCTTTATGCCCTTGATGCATAATCTAATATTATTCGTATAAAATGTAAAAAATACAACGAGGCAAGTTTGATAAACAAAGTATCCAAAATAAAAACGTGGCGAATTAACATACTTACAAGAAAAAAAAGCCTTAAATGTAGGCGTATAAAAAAAAAACTTAAAGCATAACTAAATGCTTAAAGCATAAAGTCAAAGACAAAATAGTAAATTAATAATGGCGTCTTTAGCCTCATTACGGATTTTAAAACCACAATAACACAAAATTAAATAAATACGTATCATAACCCCGAACCCGAGCCACAGCGAAAATAATTGTGAAAAAAGTCGAACAGAAAGTAAATGCGCGGGTCAGTATCATAAGTACCGCGATCCCGGTCGCTGCCAATTAGTGGTACAATTGAGTGCAGGGGGTTGAGTTGAGTTGAGTTTACCGGAGTATCGTGGTTACACATACTTTACTTCCTTCCTTACTCCGGTGGTTTACTGACCAGACGTGGTGTATGCCTTGTCCTCTGGAACGAGACTCCTCCATCGATCGTTTCTTGTCCTGCACCAGTTGTTGTCTGTTGGTCTGCAATACCGACACCGATACCTGGGTCATCCCACCAGGCTTGTTATGACGTTCTGACAATCATGAAGTCTGTAGATAGTTTCCATTCACGATGGTGATCATAGAGTTAAAGTTCCTATTAGGTAGCAATAGGGAGTTTATGTTACTCGTCGTCCATTAAATCGATTGTTAGAACTAGTTAATTTTTGTTTGAAATAACACTTTACAAACAAAAAAAGAATGAAACCCATCAAACGTGATCAACCAAGTGTCAAAATTACACAACTACCTGTGATTAAATAATGTCGTGATGCAAGGTCGCTCTCTGTATCGATTAAACTGCAGTTTTCTATATAAGTAGGTAATGTTCGAAGAAATTGCATGACATCGTGCAAACTAAACCCTAATAGAGTCATTTTACTAAACATTATAGAAACAATAGCGCAGTTGCTATCAATACGCGCATTGTCTCTAATATTATAAATGCAAAAGTTTTTGGAAGTATATTTGTCATCTCTTGATGCAAAAGCAACTGAACCCCGTAAAGCCAGAGTGTCCGGCGACTCTGCATTCCATCTTACAATTTTGCCAATGTCTGGAATTCTTAAAAAATGGTAGTATACAATTTTGGTTTTAGAACTTAGTATGTAACTTGTGAACATGGAGACGTAAACAATAGTGAACATGTCGAGATGTAATACGAGTGAAACCTCGGGGCGCAACTAGTCCTCTACTAATGATATCGTGTCATACATAATTTAACGTTAAAATAAGGAGCGAGTACGGAGCGAGGTAAGGCAGTATCATTTATAGACATACGGCGAACATTTTTCCACAGCCCAATAATTTGAAAGTTAATATTATGCTAAAAGCATCACGTGCGAGGTACGGTATGGCACAGCGCGAGCGCGACCGGTTCGTGCATGGATTTTAATTATTGTCATGTACCAAATACGACTTCTAATAAATGTCATTATGAACCTCTAACTTGGCAAATATATCTATACAACCGATAGAGCGACGAGTAGATCGTAATACGGGGCGATAAGGTCGCTAGTTGGATGTACTCTACGTATAATGAACCGTGTTCTGATATAGTTCTTTAATGGAACAGAGCGATGCCATGTGCGTGACAATGACAGTACGTAAATAACAACCAGTAGGTAAAGGTATAATGTGGATGCAAGCGGTACTTATACCTATCTACCAACTGTTTGTACGAAACTTTTGCGGTATTCCGAGTTAATATTGGGGTAAGGGAGAACAGACTCGACACTTCATCGCCCGATACTTTAGTGTTAGAACGACACAGTTCATTAGTAGATGGGTTTATAGAGCTCATGTCACTCATCCCGTCCATTAAGCCGATCAAAGTCATAGGTACAATTTATTCCCAAAAAAAAATCACATCATATGATGAAATCCAGAAAATTAAAACTGTACATTTCGTCATTTCTGCAAAGAAATACTAAAATATCTTTGTGGTGACAATCTTTTGTAAGGAGCGAAGCGAACACAACCCTCAGGAGCTAGCCTATTCTTCAGTTGTTTTGTTTTTTTAATCAAATAAATATCTTTATCTTTATATCTTTATCTTTAACTTGCCTTCAGCATAGTCGGCGAGGTGTCGGCCGACTATCTATCACGTAGTGTGAGGCACCGAAGCAGACAGGGCCATTAAAACGTTGGTTTAAATTACCTAATACCTCTGATATAGCAGATACTACTGCTTTAACATTTGTTTCCTAAGAATTTAGGTCTTTTAAATTGTTTGCTTTGCTTTTCAAGTTCGTTTTATGTGAATCTTTTTCTAGATAAGCGAGTTGTTGTTACATTCGGTTGATATATATATATATATATATATATATATATATATATATAATTCAAAGTCCTGACTGATACACTGATGTATCAACGCACAGGTCCTACCAATGGAAAGATTGGGCTAAAACTTGAAATTACAGATTACTATAAGACGTAGGCATATCCTTAGAAAGGATTTTAAAGATATCAGTGCCTACGTGGACGAATTCGCGGTAAAAGCTCGTTAGATTTTAGAAATAGAAAGCAAAATAAAGTAAGTATGGGTATTTACCATGAAATGTCTTTGAAAGAAAGCTGAAAAAATAGGCAATACTTCTTAAAATAATTGAAACAAGTCTATTAGAGTCAAGTATCGTAAGCACCTTAAGGTGAACAATAAACATCCACGTCAGCTGATCACGGCACATCAGCAGCAGGCATCACCAACCTTATCTAAAATATTCAGCGAAAGTCAACACCGACCGAGTCTAACTCCGACCAACGAAATGCAATCTTATAAAACACACATAAAACGAAAATTAATTTCTTAAAATAACACTTAACCTACCTTCGTCATCCTAATATTGAACCAAAACAACGGACAATGGCAACCGGTAGGCCGTATAAAGCGACGACGCAGGGGGGCCCCGAGCCAGGGGGGGCTGAGGACAGGGGGCCCCCCACTTAAGTCCTACCCTTTTAAAGATTCCTCCGTCCTCACATTTTTAAGACTTTACAATACTAACACATACATATCCGGAGGGTTCTTAATTTATATTAGGAGTATAAGAAATGGGGTGTGTCGGTGTGTGAGTGTGCAAGATTGGATTTTTCCGTGTTGTCTGTAATTAAAGTGATTCATTAGGGGATGTGGAGACGAGAGTAATGAGGAGGACATGCGACCTCCTCTCTACTCGTTGGTACTCATGTTGGTCGAGACACTGCTGCGACACAGAGCGACACGACACTACATCTCAGTCGTCTGTCACGTCACTGTGTGTCACATCTCTTATATCATATTGCTTGTTTGTCAGATGATAATTACTCTGAAATTCTTACAGGAAAATATAGAGGTGAAATACATTTTATATTTTCTTAAGGTTGTCGTTAGATGTGATCTAAGGTTGTCGTTAGATGTGATCTATGGTTGTCGTTAGATGTGATCTAAGGTTGTCGTTAGATGTGATCTAAGGTTGTCGTTAGATGTGATCTAAGGTTGTCGTTAGATGTGATCTAAGGAGGTACTATGTAGTATATTACACGATAGAATTAATAGAGGTTAGCAGTATATTTATTTACCTATAGGTATCCCAAATAGCAAATTGACTTAAATTATAGCTGTATATCGATGATATAAACAGTCGTATATGCGTGTTAGAAACGTGTATACCATGCGAAAATGGCCCCACTTTTAGCACTTTTAAGTAATATAATTTATCTATAGTAGCTCCACTTGGGACTAATTGGATACATATTAGTGATATATCTGTGTGTTTTTCGTCTTCTTAGTGTTATATCCGTAACCTTAAATCAGTTGTAACACAATAAAGTTGCAAAAGGGTCGCGGCTACACCGATATCCAGTTATTTGATGATATATCGGTGATTGTGATTCTATTATAAACTAAATCACTGTTTGACTGTGCGCAAATAACGTTGACTAGTTTCTCGTCAGAAAAATATTGGTAATTCTGGTAAGTAGTGTTTATAATGTTTATCTAAGTTACAATCATTTGTCTATTTTGTTTTCCATTTTGTAAGTGCAATATGTGAATTGTGTTTAAAAGTCATAAATAGTAGACATGGGGCGGGTACCCGGTTTGGATCCGGTACCCGGCGGATCCGGCACTTTTTTTAGGATCCGGCCGGGTACCGGGTAATGGTGCCGGGTATCCGGCTCTGCCGGGTAATTTGATAGACCAAAAATAATAAAACATATTACACTTTTTATATTATTTATTATGCTGAACACAAACGGTAATCATTATAATTATGTTTTGCTCACTAATTTATCAGGAAGAACTAAAAAAACTAAATATATATTTTATTTTAATATTGGTAATTTAAGATGGGTAAGTTGTGATGTAAAAACGCCAATTTTTCTGCGCGGTTAGCATTTAGGCGACTGCGTTTCTTGTCATACATTAGCCCTGCTTCTGAGAACAGGCGTTCGCTGTATACAGAACTAGATGGTGTGCATAGATATTTGTGCGCTTGCAATTTTATTGATAAATTAGTGGTATATTATTATCATTTTTTTAGTGGCCCACTCGAATTTATAATACTTAATAAATAAAAATAATTTTATTTATAAACTGTTTTTGAAGGCGCCATTATTTAATTAATTAGTGTTATTGTTGCTACTAATCAAACGATATACAACATATTGCAGCCATTACAATATTTAGGGTTCTCCAGAAGCCATAAAATAAACCTTAACTATGTCCGTCTTAATAAAACTTATATTTTTCAGTCATCTCAATCTTCACGGAAAAATGGTAGTCGTCATGGATGTAGATTGCTTTATAAATAAAGACTATTTCGTTTTTATTGACTATTTTATTTCATTTCAAAGGTCATATAAATATGTCCCTGGAAATAGTTATGTGTCTTTTTAGCTTTATATTAGAAATGAAAACATTTTTATGTCACAAATCTTTTTTACGTCTTATGAATGTTAATACAGATCCCCTTATCATTAATTTAGCACAAGTGTTAATAGAAGCTTATATCAAGCATATTTGAGATGTAAGAGCTACAATGACATCTATTATATCATAGGTTAGCTACAGTGGTGATCAATATATAACTAGCTCTATATTAGTGATCTTAAAGTCACATTAGTTTCCATTTGCGTTTTAGTGTATTTGCACTAGCATAATTGCTCTTTATTAAAGTTAAAAGTATCAATTTACAGCTGTGTTATATATTGATAGAGCAGGTGTAAGTAATAGACGGCAGAGATGTTACTTGTTCGTTTAATCAGTAAAGAAAGAGCCTCAATTATGGCTTGCTTAGGCTTAAATACACTCATCCCCTAATGGCTTGGCAAAATGGCGGCTGTCGGATGAGTGGGCGTGGCAACACGGCTGTGTTTGGCGGCATAGGCAGCTGGCTGACGTCACATCCGCAACATTCGGCCATCCTGCAACAATTGCTCCCGCAATGGGAAAAACACATACTTTAAATATCTTATTACAACAATAACTTACTCTTAATAAAATCAATTATTTAGCTCTCTAATAAATCTATCAAATCCTCAGTCTCTAATTGTTCGTCTGAACTACTTTCGCTGTCAGACATAGGAGTTATGCTTTTGTATGGCCTCAATGAATCAGCGGATACTAAACCTGTAAAACTTTTATATCCTCGTAAACCCTTAATACTTCTTATTCTATACCTATCATTGCCTATTACTTTAACAACTATATAAGGACCAGAATATAAATCATCAAGTTTTGTGTTTACCCTAGCTGCACTACTAGTAGGAGCTTGCCTCCATAGTACAAAGTCACCTTTCCTATACACATGAGCAATTTTCCGCCTCCTATCAAAATTACGTTTCATTTTCTCGCTTGCCTTTTGTATTCTCGTAGTTGCCTTTTTCCTACGTAATTCGACGGATTCTGAAACCTGTCCCGGAATGGAAACATCGCATATAGGCCTTCCAGACCGTGCAAACATTAAATCAAACGGTTTATAGCCCGTAGTAGCATTTTGTGTATTATTTATACCCCACAGAATATCTGGTAGAGAATTAGCCCAGTTACTAGAAGCCTCACTAGGGTCGCTAGCCCGCAAAGCATCAAGTATTGTACGGTTTGTACGCTCGACTTGGCCATTAGCCCTTGGACAAGCAATAGCATTTAATGTATGTCTGAATTGTTTTTCATTGGAAAATTTCTTAAAATACCTACTAGTAAAAGCCTTGCCGTGATCAGAAACTATGTGATTAGGATAACCAAACAAGCTAAATATCTTTTTTAACATCCTAATTGTTTCGATTGAATTTACTGTCCGCGTTGGTTCGGCTACTACAAATTTAGTAAATGCATCGGTCATCACTAGCATATACTGATACTCTTTTTTTGTTCTACAGAACGGTCCTATATGATCAATGTGTACCATACGCATGGGTTCAGATGGTTTAGGTATTGGGTGTAACATGCCTTCTATCCTACCATAAGTACCTTTACCATAAGCACAATGAAGACATGCGGTCACGTATTTTTTTATAAAACGCGTCATTTTTGGAAACCAGTATTCTGTTTTTATTAACTCTAAACAGCGATTAAATCCTACGTGACCTATGTCATCGTGGTGCATCTGAACAATTTTCCATTTTGCTGAATTGGGAACAACTAAACGGTTGCCATTTAATGTTTTACGATATAGCCTACCCTCGACCAACTTATAATTATTTTTAATTTGTGACTCGACATTGCTAGATTGGAGTTGATTAATAATAGTTTTAAGTTTATCATCCTGATTCTGGACAGTAAAGAACCAATCTGTAATTTCTAAGCGATTTATATCCACTGTAACAACAGGATGTCTACTGAGCGCGTCCACATGTTTCATGCGTTCACCGGGTCTATATTCAACACTTATATCGTAATCTTGTATTGAAAGCCACCACCTAGCAATACGTGGTATGATATCACGTTTGGTAAGCGTATCTCGAACGGCCGTACAATCGGTCACTACTTTGATATGTTTCCCTACTACATACACGCGAAACCTACGTAATGACTCGACTACAGCTAACGTTTCTAATTCGTAGCTATGATATATACTTTCTTGCCTGGATGTGACGCGACTAAAGTATAGAACAGGACGTAATGAACCATCACTTTGTTTTTGTAACAATATACCTGCAATACCTAACTTGCATGCGTCTGTATGTATTTCCGTAGGAAGCGAATGATCATATAAAGCTAGCACTGGTTTAGAACAAAGACTGTTTTTTAGTTGTTCGAAACTATCACTTTGTGCCCTATCCCATGTCCACGGTGCATTCTTTTTCGTAAGGTCAGTTAAAGGACGCGCAATGATGGCAAACTTCGGAATAAATTTTCTAAAATAACTACATAAGCCTATAAAGCGCCTAACATCATGTACATTATTCGGAATCGGAAATTGTGACACCGCTGACAACTTTGACTCACCGGGTTTAATGCCCTGACTAGATATTTCGTGTCCTAAATAAGTGATGTCAGTTTGTAAGAACGAACACTTATTCATATTCAACTTTAAGTTTTCACTTTCGAATTTACGAAGAACTTTTTCTAATATCAACAAACCAGATTGCACATCAAATGAGGGTAGGAGCAAATCATCAAGGAATGCTAGTACTTCGTAACTATTTTGACTGCCTGTGATCGACTGGGAAGCAGTGACAGTTTTACTGTTATCTGTGGTATTCGAGGATAACGATTCAACTATTTTATTTATTAAACGCATGAAAACTGACGGTGCATTAGCTAAACCGAATGGAACCCTTCTATATTCGTAATGGCCCTGCGTTGTTATGAAAGCAGTTTTGTGTGTGTCTTGTGGTTTAATCAAAAGTTGATGGTAACCTTGGGCCATGTCTAAGCTAGTGAAATATTTTTTACCTGCTAGCTTCGAAATCTGATCATCTATATTAGGTAATGGGTACCTGTCTTTGACAGTAATGGCGTTTAAAGCGCGATAATCAACACATAACCTACAATCACCGTTCTTTTTCTTAACTAGGATGATCGGCGACGCATAACTAGATTCGGACTCTGCTATAATACCCGCATCTAATAATTCACTTATTTTGGACCTAACTATTGCTTGTTCGCTATGCGAAAGTCTGTATGGTTGGCGATAAATAGGCTGATCACTGGTAAGTTTGATTGGCATTTGGACTAAACTTGTACAACCTAGATCATGCGTCCCGGTGGCAAAACAATCACAATATTTACATAATAAACTTATTAAATTTGAATGTTGTTTATCACTTATTGGCCCTATGGTCATATTACCTACTCCTACACCCCCTATGCTTAAATTATTGGCAATGGATTGGCTTGTATTTGGCAAACAATTAACATACTGGCAATGAAGGTTACTAACCTGGCTGATTGGCTGTGGTTGGGGCTGTAACTGTGGTTGTGGCTCCGACTGCAACTCCTGGCAGCTTTCAGCTCTCGTCAGGACCTCTCCTTGAGGCCATGTAACCGTATTTTTGCCCATATTAATAACCTGAAAGCAATTACAATGCATAAATAAGGCTACTCAATCTAAATTCTATATTATACTAGCGACCCGCCCCGGCTTCGCACGGCTATATTATGCATGTATTATACATATAAACCTTCCTCTTGAATCACTCTATCTATTAAAGAAAACCAAATCAAAATCCGTTGCGTAGTTTTAAAGATTTAAGCATACATAGGGACAGAGAAAGCGACTTTGTTTTATACTATGTAGTGATATGGAATTCTAATATAAAAAGAAAATATAATAAATAATTGACCTTAATATAGCCTTCTTCTCCTCGAAGTAGCGTCGCAGGTAGCGAATAGGAAACCCCGTGTAGCTCGTAGTGGCGAGGTGGTGTCACAACATCATTATGCTTCATGTTTCCTAGTACTCGAACTTGAATGATGGACGATCCGGGGGGTAGACGTTCCTCATTGGCAGTAACAACTTCAAAACGGTCCGGTTCCTCGACTGCTTGAATATCGCAGATGTTTGCTTCACAATCACGATGAAATTGAGCAATACCTTTACTGATTGTCAAATTCATACCTTCACTATTAATCACTGGCTGACCGATCAATAGATTAATATCTTTCATCTTGATATTTGACAAATAAGCTTGACATTGCATTGTGATGCCATCTACCTCCAAAATAAAGCTAACTTCTCCTTGGCTCAAAATTAGGTCACCGGAGAATCCTTTTAGGGTCATTTTAGTTGGTTTGACCTCTAAATCTAAAGCTCTCGACACGTGTTCGTTAAGAACGTTAACTTGGCTTCCGCTATCGATATAAGCTTTAACATGAACTCCGTTGACCCTTGCTATCTTTTTGTAGATGTCGTTATAAGAGCTCAACACGTTGACTTCTTTGATGTTTTCAGCAGACGTTACTTTGTGGTTGTTTGTACAACGTAAAGCTATGTGCCCTTGAGCTCCACACTTGAAACACTTACGTGTGTCAGGCTGAGTACAATCGCGCAGTAGATGTCCTGTTTTCCTGCACCGAGGGCAAGGATCGGTTTCAGGGTTGGCAGCGATGAATTTCTTGTCCAACGTTAGGCGAATCGATGCGTTGCGGTTTACTTTAGGGTCTTGAGCTGCGGCAGTGCGGTAATCATCGAGTGCACACAAAAATCCTTCGTACAGCTCACCTGGCGTTTGACATTGAAATGCACGAGCGTTTGGTTGTAGAAACTGTGGCAACCCACGAATGATGCAGGAGACACTGGCGCTATCAGATAATTTGCACCGGAAGCACATGGCCACTTTCTCCTGGTAGTATTTAGTCATCGTCTCTGTGGGTAGTTTTCTTCTTTGTAGTAGCTCTTCAAGCATGCTACCATAGTCACGATGCTTTGGAAATGCATGAAGAAGCATTTCTTTCCATTGGGCCCACGAGTAGTTGTAGTCTTCCAGCCGATTATACCATTTTTTTGCTTGGCCTCGTAGTTTATCTTGCAGGTAGAAAGATTTGGTAGTATCGTCCCATCTGTGAATTTCTCCCAATTGGTCGATTTTCTTAATCCATGCTTGAACAGTGCAGTCATCACTTTCTGGGTCGAATTCCGGGATCAATGAGGCAGCACGATGTTCCTTTGGTCTAAGCAGAGTTTGGTTTTCCGCACGAAGGTCGAGAAGTGCTTTGGTAACCTCATTTTGGAGCAGGTTCTTCAATATTTTTCTGGCTGGTGGAGTTTGTGGCTCATCTTCGTTATCTTCATGCTCGCTGTTGCTCGCAGAGTTCTCTAACTGCACGTAATTACGCTTCATGCTGTCCGATCCCACTTCTGATTGATAGAGCAGGTGTAAGTAATAGACGGCAGAGATGTTACTTGTTCGTTTAATCAGTAAAGAAAGAGCCTCAATTATGGCTTGCTTAGGCTTAAATACACTCATCCCCTAATGGCTTGGCAAAATGGCGGCTGTCGGATGAGTGGGCGTGGCAACACGGCTGTGTTTGGCGGCATAGGCAGCTGGCTGACGTCACATCCGCAACAATATGTTGTATAAAGCAGCTGACTAAACGTTTATGTAATAAGTTAATAGCGCAATTTAGCTGTATATCCTTATACAGCTAATAAGTGTTCCAAAACACAGATATACAAATAGCAGTTATAGAGTTACTAATATATGACTTAAATATCACTACTTAGTGATAAAAGTTTGCCTGTTATCAGAATTTTGCTAGCTGGGATGCTATAGCTTAACCAATTGTAAAAGTAAATCAACAAATAAAGTACGTTTAAAAAAATGCAATCTATTTATGATAATAATTCAAGATAAAATTCTACAAATATACGTATGAATATTGACTTAAAATTGTAATTAAAATATAAACAAAACACATGCCACTGAGGAATAAGTAAGTACGTTTTAAAGATAAAAAGCCAACCTCTTAATCCTATCTTCGCCACCACAAGAACTCCTAAAGGGAGATATCCCCTCCCCCTTCTACTGCGCCTCCCCCCCCCTGGACGTCATAAACCAAAAAAGTGACAGCTCTAATGCGATCACTTCCCTAATTACACGAGAATTTCCAAAAATTCGTCGTCAGCCCTCCGTCTTAACCCATTACTTCTTTGTTCGGCCGAGCTCCGCGTTCGCCCCGCCATCGCCCCGTCACCGCCACGCCGCCGCCACGCCGCACTCGGTCAAGTTAATGCGATTGTGGGGACTTTTAAAACAATTTCACGTGATTAAAGTGCGAGTTGCGTTGCGAGCCTCTCGCGGGATGAATCTCGGTTTTATACGGTTTACTTCAAAGTAATTGCTTCTAGACTCATTGATTTGGAACTGTTTACAGTTATAGCGACATTGTACTTATACCTGCCTAGTGAGCGTGTCTGTGTGTTTGTTACACAAACATTACTGAACGTATTGTGATGAAACTTCGTAGATAAATAGTTGGAAATCCGGAATAACGCATACGTTTTCGAATCATGAATTTTCGCGGATTTAGTGCTGAGATATTGTGAGTGAAATTGATAACTAAGAGTTAGGTAGGTATACGACGTCACCTCTAATGTCAAATAAAGGCAATTGACACGAAAATAATAAGACCTCTAATGTTAACAAAAGAAGATAGACAAAGTATGTATGTACAGTAAAAGCCGGGCCAGCACCGGTGCTTTTAGATAGATCTTAAAACAAGTTTGTAAGAAAATTCCATTTTCCAATTTATTGGTCTGAAAATACTTGTCATATTCAAATTGTCAAAAAATTTCCTAATTTTTTTCTGAATAGAAATAAAAACCTGAAACAGAAATTGTTCTTTCAATCAAAAACTGATTTAGAAACCCTTTCCTCACTGAATATTTAAAAAGTTTTGAAAGACAAATTGATTCGTACGTTGTGAAACAATGAACAATTAATTACTGAAGCGAGCGGAGCGAGTGAAGTCGGGTGTACCTAACTTTACTTAGTGTACACAGAGACCAGAATCACATTGAATGGGCTCAAATATAGGAAAGTTAAAAAAAAATATAGGAATATTTAAAAAAAATTATAGATGTACCTACTTATATGACCAGAGAATACTAACTTTTCAATTCTTAGAGAAAATATGTAAGTATTTGTATTTAAATAGAGAAATATTAAAAAAAAAATACTACGTCATTGTTAGGTTGTTGTGGTGAAGACACTCCCGTTCGTTGTGATCTTGGTCGCAGTGTAAGGTGGTGTAAGCACGTCGGTAGAGTAAGGTAGAGTAATTATAAAGGCGTTTACACACGAGACGTGCGGTGCATAGGTGCCGCACCTCGCACCTCGCGTCCCGTGACAACCGCGACCAAGATGGATGGAGCACCGGCTGTACCGGGCGCCCGCGCCGCGCCGGTGCGCATACAGTGGAGATACACTCTTTTTTTGATCTATTTGAATGCAATTATAGAAGGCTATACATTTTTACGCAAAATAGACTTGCATTTGACTTCATCTGACCTGGTGGTGGCACGACGATGAGATGGAGCATAATATGTGATGAGGTAAGATGAGCCACATTGCATGCTCGCCTAGAAGGTACCTGTCCCAATAGACTTGAAGACTCTAAGGTTGTAGTTTTGGGGGAAAACGACGCTGGCAGAGAGTTCCACATCTTAGCAATGAGCAAGATAAACCTTATTGACACTAGGTAAGTGAAATTGGCACGTCAATTATGTGTAGTTGGCGATCATTTTTACGTTGTTTTGTAGAAAAAACGTGAACGTTATATAAATGCAAAAATTAAATATTGTACAAACTAGGCTTGTACCTAATAGGTATAGTGATTTGACCACTGATATAATACTTACAAATATACTGTTTTTTTTTTTGCAACTGCATATTTATTTTACGTAAGTACAAAAATACCCCGTCCCGATATTTATAATTATTTATCTGCACATTACATAAATACTAATTGATCATCTGTGTCGCAGACTGGTGTTCGTCCATCGCGCTACACAGGTTGTCTAATTAACATACTAATACTAGTTGCGCTTCGCGGTTTCGCGTAAGTCTCAATCCCGTAGGAATATCGGAATAAAAAGTAGCCAAGGTCTCCAGCTATCTAGATACCGAGTTTTATCGCAATCGGTCCAGTAGTTTTTGCGTGAAGAAGTAACAAACATACATACACACACACACACAGAGAGAGAGAGAGAGATATATATTTTAACATTTATAATATTAATAGGATTACCACTATCCAATGTTTAATTTTCGTCAATCAGTAATTAATACTAGTTCTTTATAAGCTGACGTTTCTTAAGTTTTATAGGTTTTATAGTCCCATGCAACTTAGAGTTTTATGGAACCTAACTTTTAAGACTAATTTGCAAATTAGTCTTAAAAATTGTAAGTACTTGAATCGTTTATGTTTAATGCGAATATAGGTAAACAAAATAGTAATTCGTGTTTCTTATTTCTAATAATTATAATATTCCGCAACGAAGCCGCCTCCACACTAGTCCGCGACACTTGTCATCTTCATGCGTGTTCTATCTCAAATCTAAGTAGACAGCATGTGACGCGAGAGGACGCGTGACGCGAGAGGACGCGAGACGCGGTGAGAGAGTGTGAATGTGGCATTATTCATTTAGGACGCTTTACTTGTTTAATTTAAGGTGTACCGCAAACACGTTGACGTGTTCAATCTTATGAATAATATATTATGTAAGTATAAGAGGGCTACGTTGAGTTGTCTTCTAGGCATACTCTTTATTTGCTTAGTTAAATACATTTTTATAGGATTGTACAGTTTTATTAATTCTCTGAGATAAGTCTATAAAACTTTCAAGTTCCTTATTGACTAATTATTATGCTCGAACTGACATCAAACAACATGCCTACGTCTAATTGAGAATCTCCTCCTTTTTAAGTCGGTTAAATAAAGAGAAATTTCGTGCAAATTCGATTGAAAATTACTTAAATGAAGTTAGTCGTTAAACCGTAAACTCAATTATAATTGTCAGAGTATCAAACCAAAGGACGACTCGCACTTGGTCGCTTTTTATTATGTCCTGCTCAGTTGCTTGGAACGAAATCATATTCAATAAAAAACATAAAATGTCTTAAACTTCAACAAAATAATATACTTACTTCAAAAATAAACCAAAATAAAACTCAAACAACAACGATACAAATATTGAAATAAGCCTTTACCGTCCGTCCGTCCGCCCGGGCGCAGCGGCCGTGGAAACAGTAAGTAACTGGAAAAATATAGATCCGATGACAAAATTTAAGTCATTTCTAACTTTAAGAAGCCCGAAAAAACAACTCTAAAGTTTGTTTGAAGAAAATCTGGTCGGACAATTATTTTCTGTACGAAATTCGAGACTTAACGAAATTCGAATCGTTTAGTGAGCGGAGGAATTATAGAAAAAGCGTGCGCATCTTCAAAGGTGGGTCTAACCCTTTGAGAGGTGCCGAAAGGGGGGGTGAGTTGCCTCCCGGGGCTCACCCCCCCATCTGGCCGGGGTACGCAGTGTAATATAGAAAACTTGTGTTAGCCCAGTTCCGCGCCTTTGTAACATCATTTCGGCTGCCGGTTCTACGACGACCATAACGCATTGATACTTGATTGATTATTATATTCCTGTGGAAAAACTTTCATTTTTAATTTACTTAATAACTAACTTAGTGTTTGACGTGTTTTTTATTAAAGTTCTGAAGATGTTTCACTTAAATCCAGCCAAGGATTTCTACCCGGAATCTGTGTACTTCCATCGTGATTCAAGGTGGAAACTCTGCCACACACACTAAACGTTTTGTTATTCCTTATTCATACTGCGATGGAATGGAATTCGTTGCCTGAGTCTGTTTTTCCGTACGTGTACAATTTAATTTGTAAAGAAGTTCACTCGTGAGTCCCCACTCACGAGTGAACTTCTTTACATCTTAGACTACATCGATCACATTACCACCTGGTGAGATAGTAATCAATTGAATCATAAAAAACTAGACTTAGTCGATATATTTTTTACAGACTTCAAATAAAATAAAGTTTCAATTTCTACCAAACGAATCAAATATTCCTGCAAATCGTCATAAATTTAAAAAATGTCAAGTATTAAAACACTGCAATCGCAGTATAGTTTTATAATTTAAGAAGAAGAAACAGGGCATAAGAAATAAATGTAAAGAAGGAGAAGAAACGGTCGGACCCCGAAAGGGTTGAAATGGGATCGCCTCCACCTGTACACATACACTACGCCCCGCCGCGCTCTGTCATCTAGGGGCGGGTCGCGTTGTTCGTTTGTCTGTATTTATATTTTACCTTTTTTGAAGGAAAAAAATCCCAGAAAGTGACTGACTGAATATTGGTACTGACTATTTAAGCTTTTTCTTTAAATTATCTATAAATATGAAATTCAAAGTCCTGATTGATTGACTGTTAGATCAACGCAAAGCTTAATCCAATTAACGGATCCGGTTAAAATTTGGCATACAGCTAGCTAGACGTGGGCGTCAGCTAAAAAAGGATTCAAGAACTCGGACAAAGTCGCGGATGTAAGCTAACTACATAATAGAGCAAAGTTCAGATTGGAAAAATTCCAAGTTTAAATACCTACTTGAAACACCTATTGGACATGTATTTCTTTTGTATCACGTAAGTGAGCCACTATGAAGGGTTTTTTATAGTTTCTCAAATCTTTGGAACAAAAATCAGCTAATAAATTAATAAAATGATTAGAGTAATATATACGAGTAGAAAAGGAAAAATCGCATGTTAAGGAAAATCTTAATAAAAAGTGAATGATAACTAGGTAATAGTACTTACACTTTTTTTTTTCTTGTATTTTTTTAGAGTTGGTATTATTTCTACAAAACAAACAAGTGAACCCGCGTGCCACAACAACAACGTGCCACCCTACATCAGTGTGCGTGCCGTCCTGTCTCTGTGTGTGTATATTTTTGCCAGAGGACGTAAATCGTTAGGAGCATGTATTTGGAGCTTTGTTTCATTAGAGCGAGAGATTTAAATTGTTTTTAGACGTGTATTGATTAACGTTGCCTTTTGTTTTGTTTTATAAACAACTAGCTGCGTCCCGTGGTTTTACCCGGGTCACTCCCGATCACGCTGGAATATCAGGATACAAGTAGGCTACGTGTTATAAGGTCTCCAGCTAGTTTCATTGCAATCAGTTCAATAGTTTTTAAATCTTCACATGTTTTATGATATTAATTAAGATTGGTTTGTGGGTTCCCATTGGAAACTAGCTGTAGAACACAGTTTTACTTGCGATCCCATGGGAATATTGAGGTGAAATGTAAACTTATTCATAGATCAGAGAGAAAGCTCTCTCTAAATGTAATTTTATTTAAATCTGTTTAGTAGTTTTGGCTTGATTGAGTAGTAAACATAAGTTAAACATTTGTACCTCGTTTATTTATTTTTGTCGTATTTATTTTATCCAAAAATATCTTAACTAATATTTAAGATTGTTTGTTGCGATCAGACGGCTTTATCAATTTGTATAGTAGTAGTCCATAGTGTAGAGAAGGATATAGATTACTTTTAATCCCGATATTCCCACGGGAGGAAACTTACGCGTGTGAACCAGCGCCACGGGGTGTAGCCATTTCGAGGTCCGAATGAAAGTGAAATGTTCCCTTCGGATTTAAACTATTTTAAAGTTTTAAGTAATGTTTTAAATCTTGGGCAAGTGTATTCTTATATTACACAAAGCATTTTTACAGTTTTTAATATTTTCAGCAGCAAAATAGTGTTCTCCGGTTGTAAAGGTTTCTGCACAAAATATTCTTTTCAGGACAATTTTTCCGTTCCGTTGATATATTTTCGTTTAAAAGAGGCGCAATGAACACGAATAAAAATATAAAAGCATTAATTACTTTCGAATTCTTAGAACACTTCCGAAGCGTAAAGCCTTCCAACAAATTTGTATAAAAACTAAAGATCAGTAAGTGTCGCAGAATCGAAATTCAATACCAATTAAAATATCTCCCTCGACGAGATACTCGTAGGTAGGTAGGTAGGTATATACCTACAATATAAATTAAGGTATATATTCTTCATTGAGTCGTCGACTCGACTCCAGTCCCGACGGTCTCATTTAAATTAAGCTTTTTGAAAAAGTCTCATATCTTCTTTACTTAGGGGCATCAGGGTGGTTACATCAAAGGGGTAAGGTATTTTTCTTGAGAAGGAGAAAGGGGGGAAAAATGCGTAAAGACGCACACCCACACAGGCGCACCCCTCTGCCCGGAGCCGCTGTATGTATACACTCACACAGGCACGGTTGTATGTAAAACACTTTAAGAACCGGCGAAGAAATGCGAGAGCTTAGCGGGTACAGGGTGCTGCGTAATTATACCGCCGGTAACGCTCTAACGGCTTAGGTGGTCGCTTTATATACTTACATAGCTACATACCTACCTACTATACCCCGACCTTTATATACGTTCGTTGGTTGGTAACAGTTACCTACGTATCTACCTATATCACGGGAGAGTTGCGCGTTACCTTCTCGCGGTACTTGTTCCTACCTACTCTATCTATGATAATATTGTGTAGGTTAATGCTTTGTATTATCTATCCACTTACTTTCTTATATCTAAATGTCTGTCTTTTTCACGTGATAACGTCATAAACACTGACATATAAAAAGTGTGACGTCATGCGTTATGTTACGTTATTGACAAGGTAATGTGTCAGGTATATATTGGTGTGACAAACAATTTCTTACAAAATGGAATAAGTCGATGAGAGAAACGCAAACCGTCGACGAGGTAGGATGCTCGTCATCGACCTACATAGGTGGCCAGTAACACTAATGTATTGTATGTGTGTGTGTATGTCTATCATATCATATGTAAAAACTAACTTTTGCCCGCGACTTCGTCCGCGTAGAAGTCGAAAATGGACCAAGAAATCACGTTGGCCCATACAAACTTTGCCCCCCTTTTTCACCCCCTTAGGGGTAGAATTTCGTAAAATCCCTTTTTATCGGACGCCTACGTCATACAAAGAACACACCCTCCAAGTTTCAGGTCTCTACGATCAGCGGTTTAGGCTGTGCGTTGATCCGTCAGTCAGTCAGTCAGTCGTTCAGGACAAAGGATTTTATATGTATAGAAGAAGATAAAAGATAGTCATTCATAATATAGGTAGACAATTAGTGTGACCACTGTACTCGTACATACCTACATGTTAATCTACACTCATATTTGAAAGAGAAAATATACATAAATTTTGGATTGTTGTATGTACCTAAAAGCTCTGAAACCTTTAGATTGATTTAATGTTTGGTGTGAGGATACATTGAATCGTTGGAGGTAACACAGGCTTTCTTTATATCCCGATATTCCCACGGAATCAGGACTTACGTGATTGTGTTAGGTATTAACATATTTAATTTATTACTTCTAAAAGAAGAAGAAGATATCTTATGTTATCAATAGCCGTTTCTTTTTTCTACCACATCTCTAAAGGCCGCGTCTGTGGCTCCATCTGGTATTCTCTTCTGCAGGAGGTAGGGCACGATGGGCATGAAGGAAGCATATGTGCCATGTCCTGTTTTAGAGCACCGCAGCCGCACCCGGATAGAAATTTGTATATAAATGGTTAATGTACCATTTCCTTATTAAGTATATCTATGGTACCATTATATTATTGCTCGCATCTCGCAGTTGGTTGTAGCCGCGCAGTGTCGCGGACAGTCGCTAGTCCACTGAGGTCCGTAGTACGTCTTAAGAAGTCGCAATCGACCTGTATACGGGGGTATAAAAGCGAAAGGGTTGCACGGCGACGGGGGGGGGGCACCCCCTCCTTCTTACAACCTTTTTACAAAAGGGGGGGGGGGTTGTAATAGACTACCGAGTCTCTCTGCGATGCGTATATTGAAAATTGCTTTCAACATTTTATAATGGTTTATTTCAATTTGACAGCATCAGGTCCTACAGGACGACTCCGATATTCATTAGAAAATTGTATCGAGAAATTAAATAATATGTCCGCGGAACTTTTTCTTTTATATTAAATTGTAACACTTGAAGCATTGAAGTTGCAAGAACCTACTAAAACGGTAGGAACTAACGGTAGGTAGGGTACTAGTACAATATAGACATGAAGTATTTATCTAATATCCCGACTAGAGACTAAACAACTATAACAAATATCTGTAATGTTAAACATCGAGTGTCACAGCCGTCAGACGTCTCGGTCGTCGGTTGTCGGACGTCGGACGACGGATGACGATCGAGGCCGTTCCGAAGCCTGCCACTAAATTCCGGCCATGAATAGGGAATGAGCTCCAAATATTGTCGATAAATTAATTTATTTTTTGTGCTGGCAACCGCTGTTCTCGCAGACCTGTCGTATCGTGTCGCCAAGAATGTTGTATTAGCGAGTGGGAGGTGGAGCAGGGGGGCAGGGGAGGGTGCGAGCCTCCCCCGGGGGGAGGGGGGTGTAATTGCAAAATAAAATTAGCCGGAACGGGTACGTGCTCAATTTGCGCCTCCCGGCACTGATTTGTTTTCGCTCCCGTCTCTCTATGTACAACACGGTAGAGAACGTCTCCTTAGCCTATATATTATTGATCGGTCGTGTTCCTCCTGCGACCGTATTGTTCGCTCTATACTCCCGCCGACGTCAGCAGCTGCTGGCTCCAGCACAACACCTCCCCATGCAGACTATGCACGACACGACACGACGGTTCCCTACTGCGCCGCATTTAATTCCATTTTCAAGAGCGAACTCTAATTAGTTGACAGAAACGAGCGCTGAAAATCCTTCGGGCGATAAAAAAAAACCCTCCGTCCGTGATTTCAGCCGCGATGTTTAAAAAGGCGTCTAAAACTTTAGGAACCGGACCGCGGCGGAGTCAATGGCTTTTTTATTTTCACGTTTTCTTTCTTTTCCGGTTGAACTTTTTCAAAGTTTTTATTTTGAGGAAGTTCCACGAGTGTCAGTTTGGCGTTCGCCCGCAATTTTCCGCGTTTCGCGCCGATAATTGCGGACGCAGGTGGGAATATTATTCCGTTTCTTTTTACGGATCGTCTGTTATTCCGTTCTATCTATACCTATGTATAGTATATAGATAGATATGTAGGTGACGGTGGTGCAACACGTCGCGTCGTCGTAGATATATCGGGTAGGTACCTATACGGGTGGGTGTGTCGTCATATAGATGGTGATGTGGGAGTGTGTGGAAGGGAAGGCGTGGTGTGTTGACGCGAGCTCGCAGGGCAGGGCACGCCCCGCTGCGCGCGACGTGTGTCACACACGACGACGTGTGGGCGGCACCCGTACCACGTACTAGGTGTACTGCGCATGCCGTATGTCAGCCGCCCGCGCCCTGTGTCGGTGTCGGTCACCACCACGAGCTGCTCGGGGGGGGGGGGGGCGGTTTATACTTACTACGACATGACAGACACAACGTGACACATCTCTATTTATTTATTCACGAAGACGCTCGACGTGGATGACGCTAAGGCAACGCTCCGCGATAAATGACTTACAATTTGTTTTTACTCGAAAAAGGAAGGGTAAGGGGGCCTTCGTCCGTAATTAATGGCGAAATTGGCTATTCCGAGTATTCGCGAGACTGTAATGAGGTGAGATTGAGATTAAAACTCGGCTAAATGAGGACCGTAAAGGATTATGGATGTATATAACGGTATAAGACCGGCCACGTCCGCTCGTCGCGTCGGACACAACTTGGATCGCTTCGCTCCGCTGACGCTCGCGGTGGCGCTGACTTCGGCTTAGTTTCGTAACAGATCATGTTATAAGCCTAATTACTTTCCTAACTCCGTTTTCCTGCGAAATGTCGGCGACTTTCCATTTGTTGTTGTCGTAACAATGGCGTAATCGAAGAATCTAGCAGGTAAGTACAATACTTTGTTTACTTGTTTTGGCCATTTTTATAACATAATAGGTAGCTTTTGTCCGCAAATCGTCCGGGTTGAGATTTTTCAAAAGCTTTTCTAAGCGTTTTTTATGTTTATGTTTTACCGCTAGCTATCTCCATGCTAAACCTTAGACTGATCAGTCCATTGGCTTGTGCTGTTAGTCAGCCTTGAATTTGAATCATACCTTAAATTTAATTTTTATAGTTAACTATAAACTTTACTAATTCGTTCATCATTCATTAATTTAATTAAAACCATTTAATTACCAAAAAAACATTTATACTTTGGTTGAGTAATATCGTGTCTCGGTCAGAAGACATTAGTCAACCACACTATCCCGGATTCCATGGACATTCACGGCACGCGCTGCTGTCCTGTAATAGTAAATAGATAATGGTCACCACACTCCCGCTGTGATCCCATTTGTCAGCGTGTGTGTGTGTCCCGCGAGCTGCGGGTCGTTCTCTATGGCTACTCTCTATGGTCGTATCTTATGTGTGACACGATATCTCTACATATAATAAATTCGAAGTTTTGGAAGTAAGCGTTCTACGTCCATAATGATCTTAGCACTATAGAATTCGCTAACCTTATATAGCTCCGGTAGAAAAAAATCTTGCATGCGCGATTCAGGTTTTCTTAAATTTATAAAGTCACAAATTAATTTAATATTCTTTTTGTTACGCTGAAAATTTTTGTAGACTTATGTATTTTAAGAATACATATAGCAATGTCCACATTTTATAACTAAAAAATATAGTAATTAATTTAATAAGATATTTTTTTAAAATTTCAAGTAACTAGCGCCATCTCTTCATTTTCGCGAAACTACCATTCATCTCAGAAAATGTTGATTTTATTTGTTTACCTTTGTTTGTGCAGTCTAATTTCGGGAACTAGGAAACAGATTTTAACATAATCTTCACGAATGTGTTCAGAAAATATCAGAAGAGGTTTAGGTATTTCAAGTAGATTTATGTTACTAATTAAAATTTGATATTTCTTGGCGTAAAAAATAAACCATAATATTTTTGCATGAAAACGTACAGAACGTAGGGATGATGTCAAAATTGTCATTTCGACATATAGAAAGAAGCATCTAGCGCCATCTTTTTGATTTAAAATTATGGCTTGGCATTTTCGTGCATAAAGCCAGTGTTGAGTTTTACGGTCAAAGAAAATTAAATCTATTGCATGAGCGTTTTTCGAATTTAGAACATTACTACGCTCCAGCAATGAAGCGGCGTGCTGGGATTATTATATACTTAAATACTCTTTGATTGGATCTCTTTTAACGAAGTATAGGCACATGAGTAGGAAATAGGATGGAAATAGGTACCAAAGTCTCTTTGCTTAGTACGAAATGCGTTCTCGTGGCTTTATAGCTATAGATGCGTTTGCCTTTCGGCACGGATGATATAAATAAAAAAAATACGGCAAAGCTAAAAATTTGCCTTGATTTGTTATTTACTGATTTATAAAACTAGCTGCGCCCCGCGGTTTCACCCGCGTAAGTCACAATCTCGTGGGAATATCGGGATAAAAGGGACCTATATTGATGTGAAACATCTATAGCCGCACCTAAAACCGATTTCTGCCGTGGCGACGCACAGTGGGTCGAAACTGCAAATGATGGACATAGGGCTGTTTTTCGATGCAGATCGTTAAAGCTCACTATAGCCGCACGTAAAACCGATTTCTGGCGTGGCGACGCATGCCGTGGCGACGCACAGTGGGTCGAAACTGCAAATGATGGACATAGGGCTGTTTTTCGATGCAGATCGTTAGAGCTCACTATAGCCGCACGTAAAACCGATTTCTGGCGTGGCGACGCATGCCGTGGCGACGCACAGTGGGTCGAAACTGCAAATGATGAACATGGGGCTGTTTTTCGATGCAGATCGTTAGAGCTCACTATAGCCGCACGTAAAACCGATTTTTGGCGTGGCGAAGCATGCCGTGGCGACGCACAGTGGGTCGAAACTGAAAATGATTGACATAGGGCTGTTTTTCGATGCAGATCGTTAGAGCTCACTATAGCCGCACGTAAAACCGATTTCTGGCGTGGCGATGCATGCCGTGGCGACGCACAGTGGGTCGAAACTGCAAATGATGGACATAGGGCTGTTTTTCGATGCAGATCGTTAGAGCTCACTATAGCCGCACATAAAACCGATTTCTGGCGTGGCGACGCATGCCGTGGCGACGCACATTGGGTCGAAACTGCAAATGATGAACATAGGGCTGTTTTTCGATGCAGATCGTTAGAGCTCACTATAGCCGCACGTAAAACAGATTTCTGGCGTGGCGACGCATGTCGTGGCACGCACGCGTCGCCACGCTATATGATGGTATATATATACATGTATATATGCAGTAGTGTGTACGGTGTGCACACCGTAATCGACTGTGCGATTCTATCACAATCTGTTCTTTTCTGCATATTACTTTTACAAAATAATGTTTTAAATTCCATCTAGCATTTCCTGAGATCAGAGCGTTCAATCAAACAAACAATGGAAGCCTTAAAGATAAATAATTTTCCCCGTATTTACCACATTTCCCATTGATTCTTCGCTCCTATTGGTCGCAGTATGTGATGTTATATTGTGGTTATATAGCCTAACTAAAGCCTTCCTCGATAAATCCATGACCAAAAGAATTTTTAAATTCGAACCAGTACTTTCTGAGATTAGCGCGTTCAAACAAACAAACAAACTCTTCAGCGGAAAACCTGCTTCCAGCGAAGTTAAAACAAAGCTACATGAAAGTATCTAAATATATAAAAATCCCAATTTAACATTGATCACGGCATCACGCGTGAATGGCTGGAGCAATTTCGCTAATTCTTTTTTTGTTGTGTTTGTTTTTGTCAAGAGAAGGTTCTTATGAAAGAAAAAAATTTGAAAGTTGCGCATAAAATTATTACGCGGGTGAAACCGCGGGGCGCAGCTAGTTCAATAATATATCGACAACTAATACTACAGAGTTTCAATATTATTACCAGAAATAATAAAAGACCGGACTGTCACAAAATGTTTATACCGTATAGTGTAAAATTTGCTCAGTCTAGTGTGACGTTTGTAATCTGCGCTAAGGTTTCACACTGCGCAAAAATGTAACATTTTTCAGGTATGAAAATTGTCTTTTAGTCAATTCAGCCTGAATTTTTACTCGAGTGCGCGACGTAATGTGTTTATCAGTCTATGTAGGTATGTTTGTTTGTTCCTTTGTGTCTAGATTTAACATTATTTTATGTCATCAAGAATGTAAAATGAATCCGACCTAATGTACCTACTTGTACGTACGTACGTTCCTTTACCATATAAATGTAGGTTAATTCCTAAAATGATAAATAGTCTTCAAGGCACCGTCTCCGCCCGCGCGGCCTGCGCTTGCGCCTGGTCCGGTCCGTCACGGCGATTATCCGGCCCGAATCGGACGCGATACGGTCCATTCGATCCGATCTGATCGACGATAACATGCTCGGATTTATTGCTACCTACGTGTCACGTCCACCTCTATACATTCATATTAAAATTACACACATGATACGAATACTTAGGTAACTATAATTGATAGTTTTCTTCACAGTTGTCAGATAGTCGTTTGGTAAATAGGGTATAAGCTAGTGAGGTAAAATCTTTCGAAGCCATTAAATTAATATAATAATCAATGAAACTTCATTTTATTACCAAGTAAGCCACGCAAGTAGACCAATACAGTCAACAAAAACATTGAAATAAGTTTTAAAGCTAGAACGACTAGAAGCTAGAATAAATACAAAACTACCGTCATAATTCAACCATCAAACCCTAGTTAAACACAATAGCTAACATTAGCTGGCTATCGTTTAACTTGCTTCCTATAAATTGGCGTATTAAAATAATGCTCGCTCACGGTACAGGGGAGGTGCGGGGAGGTGAAGCGCGCGCGCAGATCGCGATCTACGATCGATACCGGCTGATATACATCGCTTGTGATGAATGGTGGGCTCGATAGATCTTTGGTAGTGGACAGGGAACCACAAGAGACTACGTTATCATTAAACTTATATTTCTATGAAAATATAAACCCTTTTAAGGTAACAATAAAGCTGGTATTAGTCCAGTGCGTCACAGAGGTTGCATTTCACGACACTAAGTTGGCCTTAGACATTTGCAGTCACTATTTGAACCTTCAAAAACTTTTTATCATCAATATCTACTCCAGCAGTTTGGTTGTCTTAAGAAACTGGTACCCGACAGTAACGGTAGCATGTACTACCTACTGCTGCTTCAGTGCCACCTATTGTAAAAGACGATGTTGTTCTCTATGCTCGGTTTGACTCTAGGTATACCTTTTAGCATATAATACATAGAATAGGTATTTTACTAAAATGACTACATTGCTCTGGTTGGTTATTAATTGTACAAGAAAAATACTACAGATAAAATTAATCAAATTATTAAGATGTCAAAAAACAACTAAGGACCACTTGTGCAGTCCATAGTTAGTTTATTTAATCCAGAGTTAGTTGGCAATGTAGTACAATTGAATATGTGATTTGTTTTGTACCGTCATTATTTCGACCTAACGACAGGTTAAAGAAATAAATATTTAATCCATCTAAATTGAAGATCTGAGTTGCTAACACTACAAGCAAAACTATATTAAAATGATAAAGTTACAAATCATAACAATATAAAACTTATCATTATAGTTGCATAAGAACATTACATGACCAAACACAGTAATTTAATTTTTTAAAGAAATAAACGTAATGCAAATTAGAGTATAGTAAAAAAGAAAACTTCATTATCCTACTAATAAATCGTTGTAGCATATTTGGCCGGGTATGGATAAACTGCAGGTTACGTAAATTATGTTTTAAAAGGACAAACCGTTAACGCCGTGTTAGCGTTTGTTTGTGTTACTCAAATATATCTGCAAATGAGCTTCGGTATGTATTTAGATTTAAATGAAACAGTGGCGATACAAGTAATTTCAACAACACTAACCTATAACTAAAGCAAGTCCTCTATAAGTAAACCGAGCACATTCTCTCGGCACGTTTTAACACGTTTTACGATGTATTCTACAATAATGCATAAATAACGCGACTGTAGGTGCCTGCTGTCTATAGATACAGCTAGCTAGGTAGGTAGGTAGGTAGAGTAGAGCGTACGGTAAGGCACAGGGCACCCAACCTGATTGTGTATCGGAGAATGGCGTAAGGCCGCCGCCGTTTAGGAGTGTTGCCTGTTTTTACCAGCCTCGGGCTTATATTGTTTATATCATACTAAATCTATACACTGATTTTGTCATAATATCGAAGTTTATAGTTGTGCATAACACAACTGAATCAGGTCGTTTTGGTACTTTCATGTATTTAACAATTTGATAAATTAAATTCCGTATCAAAACGACAAACACATGAAAACAAAACAAATTATTAAAAGATTTTTCTCGTCAACTTCTCAGAACCTTAAAAATCAGTGTAAATATATTTAGTGAGAATATAACATAATACTAACGATATCAATCCAATATCCATTACCTACCAACGAGCGAACAACTGCAACAAATGTGTAGTACCTATCCATAGGTACCTCTCGACTCTCCCACTGCCCTATCAACATCCCGGTCTATAAATAAGTCCGGAGATAATACAAAATAGTAAAATAGTTTGTAATTCTCAGTACATTACGTTACGAGGCGGACGAGAGTGAGAATTGTTGCCTTCAGGACATCGAGTTACGTAATCTATCCGCTAACATGGACTCGACCTAAAAGAGCAGGGCTTGTGGATGTGGCATACCTACTTCTAAGTGACAAAATAGTCAAATAGGAAGACACTGTCAACAAGCATTGCGTCAAGGCTTTTAATTCAGGTTTGTCTCAAGCTATATAAGGTATCGGAGCAAAAAATCTTTGATTCAAGCAGTTTATGCTTCTGCGTGATATATGGTGCTGTGAAGACTACGAGTAAAATTTGAAAACTGATTGTGTTAATTATTTATAGTCAGCATGACGCCTATCTATTTTTTGTACATTCGCATATTCGCAGCTCCTTGTGTAAGTGATAGCGATAGGAGAGGCGTCGTGTCGGTGAGGGCGATATGAATTGATATGATTACTGCGGGCGGGTATTGTGTTACAGGTGCTCGACTAGCTTCCTTACTGCCTCCGCTCGACTGTTGTTGTTGTTGTTAGATCGAACCGAACGTGAACACAACATAAACCAACACTAAACGCCGGCTCAATAAACGTTTAGCCGTTATCTTGCCACGGCGCACGCCAATCTGACACCGCATTAAAAATGAGAATAGATCTAAACCGGGGAAGATTTATTCGTGTCCCATCGCTCGTGCATATGAATTATCTATCAACCGTGACAGATCGTCGCACTAACCACTTACAACTTACACGGAAGTTTATATTATAAAAAAGCCGGGCACCGAACCCGCGGCCAGGCTACTAGCCGCATCAATCCGGCTCGATTTATTGCCGCCGCGTAGGAGGTGACTCTACAACTACCGGACGAGATTTTAAAATTTCCACGCAAGAGTAATAGTCGAGATTAGAAGCATTGTTGCCTCGGGAGGTGCATAGAATAAACGCTTATTAGAATTTATACGAGCATCGAGAGACCAGTCTCTGTGATGTAGCGGGAGCCGTTTTTTAGAACACCCCGGGACTATCATCGCTTTTATTGGAGGAGGAAATATGGGAGCTGTAGTACGGCGCGGGCGCTTGTTAGCGATCCACCTCGGGGGCTGGAGGTTGTAATGCAGGTTGTCGATGCTCGGTGCTCGGTGCCGCCGGTGACGAACATCGATAATGGCCGAGTGCAGTGTAAGTAGTGCGCCCGCGCCACGCCGCCCGCGCGCAGCGTCGCGTCGGTCGGTAATAGTCAAGGCTGTTCGGTAGCGCGCGCAGCTAATAGGTGGGCCACAGGGCGGACCCGGCGGACCTTGCGAAACCGACCGCGATGGAATTCACCACACCGGGGACACCATCGCCTAACGAACCCACCAATTGGTCCCGTATGAGACAACATTATCTATCGACCTATAGACGACATACCTACCCACACCGCACAGCCTGTGCTTTATGTAATTATGTCTTAGAAATGTAGGACCGTGTCCGTTTGATAGTTTTATTATCGCTTTATTTAATAGGTGTATTTTTGTCGTTCAATGTGTCGGTGCACATATTTCGCGTCGGATTAGAATTGCTAATGGCCGAGAGCGATTTCCATTTGAACTAAATAAACGGAGTATGCGAGGTCAGCCGTCGTCAGCCGTCACTCGTCAGACATAAGACGTAAGACGCGGAGACCACAATTTTCTACATATAACATTAAATCTAATAACAAGATAATTATGGCCGGCAATATATCGTTATTTGTTCAACGAAATGCTTGTTAGACTATCGAATGGGCACATTACATGTAATCTAATCGATCGTGTGTAATTTCAACTAATATAATATTACATGCATTTTAAATAAGTGTGTTTGTATGCAAAGCAGCGCCAGCGCTTACATGACTCATTTACTTGATTGCTTTCTAGTACAATTAAAATTCTTTAGTTGAGTTACATACATACATACAGACTCTGTACAATTACATGATATGATACAACAATTCAATTATGTCTACATAATTTGTTAATGTATCGAGATAATTGTTAACAAATGAGGTGTGTGTGTGCAGTTGTGCATGTCGCAAGCTTTGTTTGTTGATTGTAATGCAGCAGGTGACTACAATATTATCTGGCCTGAGGCTGAGGTGTCGTATATTGTATCTCTATGTTGACTACAGATAATAATGGATGATAAAAAGCGTTATAGTATATACTTAGGCAGAACCTCACTCAGCGACAAACGGCTAGTTTTGGAATTGTTTTTTTAATATTATACATAATTCATAAAGATCTAATAGACTCTGAGGCTTTCCCAGACGATGCGATTGAGCAAAGTAAAGAAAAAACCAGAAAGGCAGACCAACCAGACCCCACAGTCAGATGGGCTTAATAACCTGCACGAAAGAGAGAGAGAGAAAGAAGAAATTATCAGTAAAGTAGTTATAAAATAATAATAAAACATAAGTAATGTAACATATCAGTAAAGTTAACCAATGGTTAACCACCATTTCCTGTACAAATAACAGCCGGTTAACTTTTACTATCATCTTCCTGAATATAAACTAGTTGTACCTAATAATACCTAACATTTAGCAATGCACTGATTATATGCCGCCGTCGTAATAACTCATGTGTTCGTAAACCTTGGTTATAAAGGTATTGCACGCAGAGCCATCAAGCTATGAATTGTATAACTAGGCTTGTAATATGGGATTGGTAACCAGGGGCGGATTTACTACAGGGCTTAATAGGCAGCAGGCCAGGGACCCCAGACTCCATCGAAAACAATAGAAATTATTGAAAAGATATTTTTTGAAAATGTAAATTAGACTGTAAATCACTACATAGTATAAAATAAAGTCACTTTTCGCCGTCCCTATGTCCCTATATCCCATGAAGCAGATACCCAGTGGAGAGCGCGTAGGTACATTTTTGTAAGGAATACATCTCACCGATTTATGGCGGGGGGAGGGGTAAGTTTATTGGCATCAACGGCGCAGATCGCTAAACATCGCTGGTCCATAAGCTCGTATCGGATCAAACATTAAACTAACTCGGTAATGTATAGCAAGTTCCGTCATTCAAGACATGTGTCAAGGAACCATTGTTTCTCTAGGGGTTCCAAAACACTAATGACCAAAAATAACGATATCGATATTTTTTGCCACAATGTGGGCTCTGTGGAAGAGGACTGATTTTGTCCAGCCGAGCTGTGGACGTTTGCGATGTAAAAAATAAAGATTTTGGTTTGATTAAAAAAAAAACAGGTGATGAAATTTTAATAATCTTTATTTATTAAAAGTAAATAGTACATTGTTACCCTAGGGGTGAAAGAAAAACTACATTAAACTTAACACAAAAACATTTAAAAATAACAAAGATAATACTAAATAATACGTTTAATAGTACATTGTTATCCTAGGTCTGAAAGTCACTCATTACAGGTCCCGAGACGGAGTTTGAGGGACTTAATGAGTCTTTCACCCGAGGTAAACACTGTGCTTTTCATTACGAATAATACATAAAAATTTTCCTAACAACGAGAGTGAATGAGACTCCATACCACATGAGTAGGTACTCATGTGTCCATACTACCTGATACTCTTACCGCCCGCCCGCCCCGCCCGCGCCCTGTCGTAACACATCGACAAGGCGCGGGCGGCGCGGCATGGTCGTAGGTCGCTTTGACCATTTTCGTCTTTACATTTATTTTATTAAATAAAATATCTTGAACTAAATATACCTACTTGAATTTGATTACTGAGAAAAATAAGTAAGTACTAAGCTCTGGCAGTATGCATGAGCCGTGCCAAGCCATAATTATTATTCTTTAGTGTAAAAAAAAAGCAAGGAGGTTAGGTTTTTGAAGTTTCTAATGCGTAATGATACTGATACTGGCTACATGCAGATTGCACAAGTCGTGCGAAGCCATAATTTGACATGACAGCTGTCAGTGAAAGCGAAAAGCCCTAGGACTGGAAGTTTTATTTTCTACACGCTCTTCAGGCATATTTAGACCTACTTTCGGAGTATGAGTAATGAAAAATAATTTTAAAAAAATGCAAGCATTTCCCGACAGTTTTTTTTGGAACGCAGTTCCTTATCGCGCGTTACGAAACGGAAAAAATAAGATCAAAAGTTGTAACGACACTTTTTGCTATAGTTGTAAGCCGTGCGGCGTGCGCGTGTTTTTTTCGTTTCGTTTTTCTATTTCGCATTGAAAAGTGTGGTGTCGCGACGATTATTTACAAAAAAAAATGTAGGTACTGAGGACCAATATAATCGGCGTCTATTATTTTTTAAATTTTCGTAGCAATCTAGTGTGAAATGTTTGGCACATAATATAACACTGTGTTTTGTTGGGAAATATTTTTCTCTATAAGTGGCGGTGATCCATTATTCTTTTTTCTCGGCGTCGTCGTTCGGAAATCTGCAATGTTCAGAACGTAAAAAAATACATCTATCATTACAAACAACAAACGAGTTTTATTTTAAAAGAAACAAATTATCTTTTTACAAATAAGTTAAAAAATTAACACTTTTGTCGATAAAAATCGTTTAGATGCTGCAAACATCACTAGTGAGTAAGAAAGAGACGACAGCCTAACTGTATAATCAGTGTATCAGAAAGAGACAACATGAAAGCCATCAAAGGGAGCGCCTAAGGAAATTAAAATAAAGGAATATTTTCACTAATTGAACAAAATCACTTATCTGAGAAATGTTATTCCATCCTTTGTGTAACTTTAGGCAGTGGTATACTTTCCACACCATTTAATTGCACAACTAGGCATTTTTTTTGGGCTTTAAAACGGGAACGCGTGACGTGCGTACGTCGCGATGAACTGACACGACTGGCCAAAATTTTCGTTGCATCCGCGCAATATAGCGTACGTTTGGTGAGTGCGGCACCCCCGCACGCTCACTCCACTGGGTATCTGCTTCATGCTATATCCCATATATCCCTATGTATGTTTAAATCTTTAAAACTACGCAACGGATTTTGATGCGGTTTTTTTTAATAGATAGAGTGTTTCAAGAGAAAAGTATTTATGTATAATACATGCATAATATAGCCGTGCGAAGCCGGGGCGGGTCGCTATTATTTTAATAAAATACTTTTCGTTTGAAAATACACGCCTAACCCCCGAATACTGAAAGGCTACTTAATCTTAAGTGGCGTTTAAATTGAATTTAAGTGTATGTTTTCTATTGAAGCTTACACTTAAATTTCATTTTAAGCGCCACTTAAGATTAAGTAGCCTTTCAGTATTCGGGGGTTAGTCTTATTAAATACCCAGACAATTTTTATTATCTGTAAATCATGAAAATATTTGTTTAACGTCCGGAATCGAACCTGCGTCCGTTAAGTCCACCCACGCCGGCGCAGAGAGATCGTTAAATATAAATGTAGGGTACCACTTTCCATTTCGAACGAGAGCTTTGACTGATTGTAAGCACTTACCTACGTTAGGACTCAATTGTAACAACTTACGATTTCATTATCATTTTGTTAGGTACCTATCGGTAATTCTATTAGATCTACTTGTGTAATGTACAGTCGGCTGCATTATTGCAGCCCTCGGTAGAATTCTAAAATTACTATTATTGGAATGTTTGCATTCTAATAATTTTTGTTTGATTAATTAATGAGTTAGAAGACTTTAAACTTCACCTAAAGCAGGTGTCTAGAATCTTGCTTGTGTTGAAAACATTCTTATAACAGCTGTTTTGGAGCTCTACGGTGGGTCTGCAATTATGCAGCCGACCGTACTTACAGTTCAGAAATAACTTCATCGAGCTTGTGTTAAAAACCGGCCAAGTGCGAGTCGGACTCACGCAAGAAGGGTTCCGTAACGTTATATTCGGTTTTTAGTGTTTGTTGACATAGCGGCGCAACGGAAATACTATCTAGCTATCAACGTTCATGATACAGCCTGGTGACAGACAGACAGGCGGACGGACCGACATTGGGGTCTTAATAAAAAGGTCCCGTTGGGCCACTAAGACTACCTAGGTACTAACACGGTGTTGGTAATTTTAAACCCCGAGTTACACAAGTATCATGCATACCTACTACTTGTGTAACTCACGGTTTCAAATTACAAATTACAAGTGTGCCTTCAAATCAACACATGAGTTTTATGTTAGTTTACAAAACCCACATTCAAATTGTAATTGAGATACCTACCAAATTAGTGACTATACTTTGACTAATTGACTAGGCTGTATCAGAGACATAACCGCAGTGGAGTACGTAAATTGTCTAATTGATTGAAAAATGAAATAAAAATAAATAAAAAATAGATTGATTTCGTTAGAAAGCGTCGTCAAGTGTACATTATTCTAACGGATACATCCTTCGTTACATTTGGTTTCAACAAATAAAAAACTGGTTGCCTGTAAAGTCGGTATACGGGCGAAAGTTTTACGTGACAACAACTGTGCTCGAGTGGAAGGGACGCGTGGAAGGGACGCGTCTCTCGCTCTTAGGCGGGCTAACCATGCCCGTGTGCCTCTAACTCGCTCTCATTGTGAGCGCATAACGTCAGCGGAGCGTAACGCAGTTTCTTGAAGTGTCACCCGGCAAACCAATTTATAAAACGTTGTCACGTCAATAGTGTGACTACACGCGAACAATGAAAGTATATAATCTTATAATTATGATAAAACAGCAATAGGTAGGTACTAGGTATATAGGTAGGTATGTACCTATCTATGAGGACAGTTGGACACAGTGTAGGTAGAATGACTTACACATCGGACTCCATTAACTAAACATTGCAATTTACTTTAACTGACTTTCGATTCAATATACGACTACAACTTACGTAAATACGTAGACACATAACTAGGCAGGTATCTATATCTATCTATACAGGGTTATTGGCAACTAAACGGTACTCAATTGAGAATAGGGCTTGAGCTCCGGAATTCCGGTTTTAACAAAATTCCGACTTATTTCAGTATCGTTTGTAATACCGGAATTGGTGAGAGCAAAACCGGAATTTCGATATCGTTTGTTAAGAGTCGAAAAGGCAGTTTTCTAAGACGGCGGCGATAGAGGACAATGCTTTAAGTATCTAAAAACAAAACCGCCTACTAGTGTCGAGGCTGAACGCGACTTTTTACCAGTTTCTAACATTTGTGATCGTGTAAGAAGTTCACTTCCAACAAAAGTTCTAGATGATATATTACTTAATTTTTAATTATACTAACAGTTCTGTACAGCTATTTCAATGGATTTATTATTCCTACCTAAAATACCCCTTCATTTCGATAGCATCTGTTGTTCAATAAATATTATGCATTTTGTAAAGGCAGCATCGAATTCCGGAACTGGATAGAACAATATTGAAACTGAATTCCGGAATTGAAAAATGGACCGATATTCAAGCCCTAATTGAGAAGTACCTACTTTTTAATTAACAAACATTTTTTTTCTACTACTATTGGAACAACGAAAAAATCAATTATAAGAGCAGATGATCACTTGCATAACCAAACAGATAACTTTATTTGTACAACACAGGAAGAAACAGAACACTATTTACACAAAGTAAAGTAATAACTAGAAAGTATAAGTTGCACAAATGGGCGGCGTTATCGCTGAAAGCGATTTCTTGCAGGCAACCTTTGGATAGAAAAAAACTGATTCAGCTTTAATGGCAGGTTGTGAATTACTAACACACAAATAAATATGAAAATAAAAAATTACAAATAAATAATACAAATACCTACCTAATAGTAAATAATTAAGTACTTTTTAACAAAGAGATTGCATCAGCTAAATTATCAGAATTCTGTCGAGTTGACGTAAGATGAGAGAAGAGGCTGGGTAGCCTAACCGATTGTTTAAAATATAAAGTTAGATAATTTGAGTGACACTTGGACTCGTCCTACCTATAATATAGGACGAGTGCCTACTTACGGCAAACGATTTGCAAGTGTGTAGGTAACACTTGATTTCGGAATGAGTATAACCTCAAAATCTTCAAAAATTGCCCTCCCTTGAGTGGTAGTAAGTATAATGTACAGTTTAGTTATCAATAACCCTGTATAGATAGGATAGTAGAACTGTGTAATTAAACAAACCCGATGTATAATTCAAACGGCAGCATACATTCGAGTCAGATAATCGCTCGATTACCGCTTTCCCGATCAGATTTACAGCATGCGGCATGCACGTAAACACGTCTAATCGATTGCATATCGAATAATCGATTATTATAATCGACGTGTCCCGAGGGAGCCTCCCTACTTGCATACGTTTAGACGTGATTATTCTAGTTATTTATACAATGACATATTGACGGCGAGTTATAGGCACCGTTATACCTACTATAAGTACAGGGGGTTCGAGTCTGACGGAGCTGCGCCCGCGCCGCGCCGCGCCGGTGACGCCGACCGACCGACCGACGAGCCCGCGGCTACAATTATGTAGACTCAGTCCACTGGCATGATTTACGCATACGACATAAACATAAAACACCTACCATTACTACAATAGACTATACTCGATAATTCAGACTATACATCACTTCAAATTCAGCACTAGAATTCATCCCATTTAAAAATTAACCTACGTAGGTACTAGTAGCAAAGACGGGTACCTTTCAGGGAAGTTTCAGGGAAGTTGAATTTGTGAAATGATTCATCTTACGTCGAGTTGACAAAATTAACAAAGAGGTTAGATTAGCTACATCCTCTTTCCACACATTTGGTGCAAATTATTACGTTTAAAGACGTTAACACATGTAAAAACAAGATCAAACCGTGGAGAAATAATTACTATGTTATCTTGTAAGTTTAAAAAGTTTATTTTGATGTTCTCCTTATTGTGGTAGAGTTGTATCTCTATATGCGCGGGCGCAGCGCGACGACGACCGAGCGACGACGTGACGCTCTCGGCATCGTTTTCCACAGGACGTCACTAAATGGAACGTTACGCTTTGCACTTTACTGTTAGTAACGCTAACGACTGGTATCCAATCTTATAGCAGCTGATTTACTTTGATCGACTTTGTTCAAAGACTTGAAGGATGCTGATTTCTTCAATGACTACTACTTACTTACGGGATTGGATGGATCGAGGTATTCAAGAGCGAAGGCAGACTATAAACTTGAAGTATGCCGATAGTTGGATAGGTACCTACAGTGAAATCATCTATCTTCTATATATATAAAAGGGATAATCACTGACTGACTCACTCATCACGATATCTCAGAAACTACAAGTGCAAGGAGTCTCAAATTTTGCATGGGGGTTCCTTTTATGACGTAGGTGCTCACTAAGACGGAATTTTCCGAAATTCTACCCCTAAGGGGGTGAAAAAGGGGGGCAAGGTTTGTATGGGACAACGTGATTACTTGGTCCAATCTACTTCAAATTTGGCATAATAATTCTTAAACAGAATTAATGGAACACATGTTTCGTATTTTATTGATTTACTTATATTTTAGTGCTTCAATTATAGCTCACACGCAATAGTTTGTATGAGTTACCAATTTACTACTGATCAAAATAAATTAATTTGTCATCAGTAGCTCGCACGTGATATTATTATAAGACACAGTTAAAAGATCATCAAAGGTAATCGTAAACTAAAGTGCTTCAAACATTTATTTTTAGTCTACCTAATTTGCAGATTGTCGGGTAACAAGTATTATTTGTTATGAGAGCCGTAAAAAATTGACTTTACTTTAAAATACTAAACGTAGTTCAGAAGAGTAGGGAGTTAATTGCAAAAAACTAACGGAATGCATGTCACGTCAAAGCGTGCTATCGTTTAAGGAAAGGGGTTGTAGCTAATCTAAACTCTTCGCTAAAAGTAGACAAGGAGTTTTAAAATTCTAACAAACAGTTTGGTTTAGTTACATCCTTAATAATTGTGTTGTCTTGACGTTAAACGAATAGTTTCAAGATTTTTACAGTATTCAAAACTTTTGCTATCTTTTTCACTCCATATACTATAGCGGTAATGAGTGGCCACAGCACAGTCGCAGAAGCCGTAGGTACTTCGTACGGTGCGCATACGCAGCACAAGGCAACACAACCAGAAGCCGTACCTATAATTAACGAACCGTCACACATATCAGGTGAAATTATATCTAACGCACCGTTTAATTTACATGTAGACTACCGGCTTAGATACTATCTATGGGCGCTCGCATACACAAACATTGCATGGATTCCTATATGTAAAACTACAAGACTAGAGGCATTAGGACATCTCGAAAACTGGTGCATTTTGTTTCAAGATGTCCTAATGCCTCTAACAAAAACAATTCCTACTCCAAGACATTCTGAAACAATTTATTTTTTAAAAACTTACCTTGTCAATATCTGAACATGTCTCAATGGATGAGGATTTCAAGGCGTCTATTGCTGCTGAGACGTATGTTTTGACAACTTTATTTATTTCAATTTTTTGACAAACTCAACCTAACCTTACTCGAATTACTTATATCCATGATTTTTGAAGTTATACTTCTTTAGGCGCGTTATGAAAAAATGATGAGAGTGAAATTTTACAAAAGCGTCACACAAAATTCTCACGTCACACAAAATTCTCACGGGAGAAGTTGTTTAAATCTAAATTGAACTTTATTGATTGTGTTGACAATCCTTTTTTGATTGTGTTGACAATCCTTTTCCAGTTCAGAGTTTTTTGTCGGACGAGTTTTTTGTCGGACGAGTTTTTTGCCGGACGAGTTTTTTGTCGGACGAGTTTTTTGTCGGACGAGTTTTTTGTCGGACGAGTTTTTTGCCGGACGAGTTTTTTGTCGGACGAGTTTTTTGCCGGACGAGTTTTTTGTCGGACGAGTTTTTTGTCGGACGAGTTTTTTGTCGGACGAGTCTTTTGTCGGACGAGTTTTTTGTCGGACGAGTTTTTTGTCGGACGAGTTTTTTGCCGGACGAGTTTTTTGTCGGACGAGTATTTTGTCGGACGAGTTTTTTGTCGGACGAGTTTTTTGTCGGACGAGTTTTTTTTTTTTTTTTTTTTTTTTTTTTTTTTTTTTTTTTTTTTTTTTTTTTTTAATAATGCCAAAGAAGTATAACTTCTCACGCGCGTACATAAGTACACGCACCCATTTTTTGAGTATTTGACTTTGACCATGACTTATGACCACAATTGGTACACGTTACAGCTTCAGAATCCATCAAAGCAGGGTATGTATGTAGTTTTGTGTATCGAAGCGAGCAATACTGCGCGAGTCAGGCGCAACTCGCAGGAGCAATTACCCTTCGATCGTTAGTGATTTATGTGATAATCATGGGACTCTATTCACGGCGGTCGAGACGGTCGTGCTGTCAGACCGACTCGGACGGCTCGGACGTTGGCTATTCATGCGCGGAACACAGTAGTCATGTGTTACTGTAATTATGAGGTACCTACTTGTCCGGTTGGAGGCAGATAAATATACCAGATCGGTCTATGAGGGGTTATTCTATAATTCAATATGAAATCGCTGTGTGATGGGTTTCCAAATTCTTTTTTTTGCCACTGGACCGTGGTCCCCGATGCGGTGCCCCCTCCTCTTTGCCCCCGATGGAGCATTCAATGGCTCATTTGCCCGATTCATAAGAGGATAAATGAAACCCTAAAACAATGTCTTTAGTATTTAAATTCAATGTAGGATTTTTTTTTATTTTAATTTTTTTCACTTCACTTTTTAATGTTGGTTTAATATAAGTATCCAGAATCCCCCCCCCTTCCCCCCCTATCGAATAGAAGCAGTATTTCGCTACGTATCGTAGTTGTGTGGTATCGTAATGAGAAGTAACAGCGTGGTTTATGTCGTATGTGCAGGCGCACGACGATCATGCCCAATCAACATGCTATGCATGCTGCTTGCATGCCTTACTAGCTGTTGTACTTCTAAGTTATTTCTCTTTTATTTACATTTTATTAGTGGAGAGTCTTATTTAAAAATAAATTCGAACTTATTTTTCTCTTCACGCTTACGGCTTAAACGATTTGGATGAAAATTTGTATTGAGATCGGCCATAGAAATTGTGATCCCGATTTTGTACAGGATCGAGACTAACAGTGGTGGATTGACATCACACTAAAAAAAAGTAATGAAGTAGAAAACTCCTTGTTTTAAATTCATTGACTGACTCCTTGATACCATATGAAGCCTCACTTCCAAAAGCCCCATGGCTTATTCTATGACGTTCCAAATCTATTAAAACTTATTTTTTCCTTACAATAATTTCTAAAGATTTGAAGAATTTTATAATTACTTACTTACAATAAATAAATATGAAGAAGTAGTACAGTATAATAGTAGTGTATGTAATGAATACAACCCTGTAATTACACGAACGTTAGAACATGTAATAGGTATAGTAGGGACGCATCCTACTGCGCCCGCGCATGCTCCCCCGCACCGTCTCACACACGATACATTGGTTATGTTAGACGTGGCGCTGCGGGGCGCTGCGGGGCGCTGCGGGGCGCTGCGGGGCGCTTGCTCGATTACATTCTACTTCTTCTACCTCTACTTGTCTAACTATAATCCTAATATACTAGCTTTGCTTCGTGGTTTCACCAGCTATAGACCGGGATATCGGGAAGCAGTCGCCAGGACAGAAACAACTTTGTTCTCAGTTTATGCCGAGAAGTGGAAGTACACGCAAATAAGATGCAACCCTCTGATCTCTTTAAGAAAGTCCGACTTCTGTCTAAACAGTTTAAGCCGAAATCATGGATAGTCGAAGATAGGGATGGACATCTCATTTATGAGCTTGAGAAAGTGACTGAACGTTGGCGCGAGTACTGCGAAGACTTATACCGGAACCCAGTCTCGTCATCAGAATCGAATCTGGCAGTTGATGATTGGCAATGTGAACCGCCTTTACTACGTTCTGAAGTTGTTTCGGCTATAGCTTCTCTTAAAAGCAGGAAGGCGCCAGGCCCAGATGAAATAACGGCAGAAATACTGAAGACGTTGGGGGATGCTGGAATCGATAGACTGCACGATATCTGCAGTACTGTGTGGAGGACGACAAAGTGGCCTCAGGACTGGGCAAGGTCTGTTATTCTCCCATTGCACAAGAAAGGGTCTACCAAAAAGTGCGACAACTACCGCACGCTCGCCCTTATATCTCACGCCAGCAAAATTCTGCTCCACATCATTAACAACCGACTTAGATACTACATAGACTGGCAGATCCCGCAGGAGCAGGCGGGTTTCGTCAAGGGCAAGGGTACGCGTGAGCAGATTCTGAATGTTAGACAACTTGTTGAAAAAGCTTACGAATTCAATGTACCATTCATTATGTGCTTTGTCGATTACAGCAAGGCTTTTGACTGTGTGGACTGGAAGCTTCTATGGTCGGTTCTCGAGGAGATGGGAGTCCCAAAACATCTGGTCAGGGTGCTTCAAGGCTTATACTCAGATAGTCAGGGGGTAGTGAGAGTCGACAAGACGACGTCGAAACCTTTCTCATTTGGCAAAGGAGTTCGTCAAGGATGCATCGTATCCCCTGTCTTATTTAACATCTACGGTGAGAGCATCATACGCCGGACCTGTGAAGATTGGGATGGTGGAATTACCATCAACGGCACTAAAATTCAAAACTTACGCTACGCCGACGACACCATCCTTTTCGCAGCAAACGAAGCTGAAATGCTACAGCTCTTAAACAAAATGGAGCAGCACAGTTTGGAGATGGGACTAGCCATAAACCGGTCTAAAACCAAGATCATGGTGGTGGATCGTGCTTCTAAGCTAGAGCATTGAGTATCCCATTGAGCTAGAGCTCAATGGGATACTCAATTTGGAAACTGTTGATCACTTTATTTACTTGGGCTCTAGCATTAGCAACAACGGGTCTTGTGAAGCTGAAGTTCGTAGGAGAATTGGAATGGCCAAGGCTGCTATGTCTCAGCTCGACAGGATATGGAAGGATCGTAACATCACCAATAAGACAAAACTGACCCTCGTCAACACTCTAGTCTTCTCCATTTTCCTGTATGGTGCGGAGACATGGACATTGAAAGCTGGAGACCGCCAGCGCATCGACGCCTTTGAGATGTGGTGCTGGAGGAAAATGCTTCGTATCCCTTGGACTGCGTTTAGGACCAATCATTCGATCCGCGTAGAACTCAAAATAGATAAAAAGCCTAGGCTCTACAACATATGCCTGAGGAGGATTTTTGAGTTCTTTGGCCATATCGCCCGTAAACCCGGTGATAACCTCCAAAAACTAATAGTTACCGGAAAAATGGACGGTAAGAGATCGAGAGGGAGGAGTCCAATGCGCTGGACTGACCAGATCCGCACCACTCTTAACATGAATATTGCCGAAGCGGTTCATGTCGCCGAAAGCCGGAAAAGATGGCGCAACATTGTAAGAGAGAAGTTAATTCCCTGATGGGTCACTACCCCCAGCATTGGGGAATCGACGCAAGGAGGAGGATCGGGAAACAAAGTACCCCATGTGACATAGGGTACTTTGCATCCCATGTCCCGGTATAGATGATACAGACATAGAAAACTTTTCAATCTATAATAAATGCGAAAGTACCTATGTTTGTTTGTTTGTTCCATTTCACGTTTAAACCGTTTACCGGAACAACAAAATAGATAATAGCCGGAACGGTATAATGGACTCATTGCTCTCAGGGTGAAGGAAATCATCGTGATGAAACCCACGGCTTAGTTGTCACCAGTCGTATTGACCAGTACTTCCTCTGGACACGGTCGACTAAGCAGGTAAGAGGGGTGGTATAGCTCCTGAGCAAGCCTTCTCTGTTTAATACATGCCCTAGGCACTACAACGCCCTGAATGATTATAATTGCTGACACACTGTATAAATCACCTAGATTATAGATAGCTAATATTATTATAATGAACGTCAACCATAAACAAAACAACAGCAGTAAATATCAATATATTATCTTCAATTCCACACAAACTACTATTTTACTGAAACTTAATTAACTTGTCATTAGTTAAAATCTGCGAACAACACGCACCCAAAGATACTGGAAGTGATTTAGGGGTGCGCACACGCAGCGCGCAGGCGCAGGGCAGCTTTCTCTCTCTCTAGGTAGCCTACAGTTGCGGTACCTAACGGTACTTTCAAGTAAGATAATGTAGACTATAGATTATATATTCGCCGGTAATTGAAAGTTAAAATAACCAAACCATTGTTCACTTAGCAATTATTTTACCGGGGTCTTTTCGTTTTTTTTTGTTTTTTTTTTAAAACAAAATTATATTTACTTAGTTATATTTACTTATTCATTTAATTCAAGCACAGATTTCAAACTATTTTCTTTTACAGCAAATATTAAAAGAAAAATAGAAATCGTAGTTATTTTTATTGATTCCTTTAAATATGACTGTCGGCAGATATATTAGTGTATGGTCTGTACTGGTCCTAATCTGTAACTAACTGGATTATTAGAAAACATATTGAACAATAACAGAAACAGTAGTCGAAACACGATTCTAGACTGCAACGTGGACGTAGATCGGATGGAAGTGATTTCATATTGCTTTCAGTCAAGCGAGGTGACAACCGTCTGATATGAAGCACCTACCACATAATATACTATCTCACTACTGTTTTTAAATGTGAAAGTCTGTAATATTTGATTTTACTACTTTCACGTTCAAACGCTCTATTTCATTTTAATGAAATTTTGTATAGGGACGATTAAAATGTTGGAAATAGACATAGGGGCACCTTGTCTGATTTCACCGATAGTCGACGCATCTGGCTTTTATTATGAAAACAGCATTTCTGAAAGTGACTTGAGAAATCGATAAATGTATCATATCATATATACATGAGCAGTTTTTAGCACATTACAATTAAGTCCTTTCATCCCGTAGATATTTAATGAGAATATGCTCCAGTCACAACACGTAGTGTAGTACCTATAATATTATAGCAGCTACAGTCGTGCAGAGGCAGGTTTATGCAGATTATCATAATTATAATCAAGATTGCCAATATTATAGAGATGAGGTGAAAATTTTACTGATAATTACCTAACTATTACCTGACGTTCAATTGAAATAATTCATCGAGATATCGACAAACTCAGTAGGTAGTCTTTAATTGCCGTTCGTTCGGAGTGTCTGTCTGTCTTTTCTGACGCGTAGAGTTTTAGAGTCTTCAAGTGACGAGTGTGTATGTACTATCTTAGACCGCATCTTCACCTACCTCCTCTCATATATTAAAAGTGCGGCTTGATTATTCTGAGTTTTTTTTTGTAATAAAGTGAAAGAGGTTAATTCAGTATGTCTCTAGATCTATAAATGTATTATTATTGAATTGATCGTGAGACGTGACGTTCGTGCAAGTGAAATCACTTCAACTATAGCGAGCATCTCGCGGCGGCTTTTTGTACGAAAACAATGTGTTGCGAAACGATCGATTTCCGCTTTTTTGAATTTGTCTCCACGGATCCGAAACCGATCACACCGAGTTGAAGCCAATGATACCGTGATCAGTTTTTAACAAAAATATAATATTTATATTTTGTCACTGATCACGGTATCTCGGTATAAAACAGTCATCTAATTCAGATAAAAAAGATAAGAGTATTTTATTTTAGTACCACATTTTTGGCTTTAGTGGTAGTTAGTGAGTTACCTTTCAAAGAATATGCTGCGATATACCTTTTAAAAGTTGAATAACACAGCACTATTAATTAACTGGCTACTTGATTGAATATATTATGTCTCAGGCAGACAGAGCATCCCGAATTGCATTGATTAAAAGGCTGTAGAAATTTTCAAGATTTTATGTAAATATCTATTAAAGGCCATTGGGTATTATTCATTAACCAAGTAATTAACTTAATATAAATGTTTCTTGTCAATGAATGAGCAATGTCATATTATTTATATGAATCATACCTACCTATAGAATTATTATTAAGTATAATGTAACATAGGTATAGATAGGTACTAAAGTGTTTTTATTGAAAGTCAGTCATATTACCGGGAAGCTGTCCAATCAACAATGTATGCGGTTTATTGTGTGATCGTTCATGTGTGTGTGTGTGTATCATTGTAAGTAGTACGTGTGTGTGTAAATTATCTCGATTAGTCATCTCAGCGTTATCCGTTGGTTGCGGTCACGATGGCGCGATGGCGGTGAGATTTCGGTAATTATGTGTGGTTATTGTACGCCGTCCGTCCGTCCGTCCGTCCGTCCGTCGTACGGCCAGCAGCTGCTGCACTACTCGCACTGTACAGTGTCGAGGTTATTTGACTCATGTTTTATTGCGATATTTTCATAGAATTGTTGAATCTAAATACCAATAAAATCGTGTTCCATTTCGGCATCTTCAAAAAGAGTAGGTACAATCCATGTACAATCCAATTGTTTGGTTTCAGTTTTATTAACGAATATAGTGGTTTTTATGTCATGTTGTAACAAACAGATGGAAAAAGACAGTCTGATAAGAATAATTTAATAACAGTTTTCAAAAACAAAATTGTAAAAACATTAGGTTATAGAAATATTTAGAAAAATCTATTAGTGCGTGACCCATATGCGCTAATGGGTTTTCCATTCCATCAGGATTAGCTTTAGCACCCATATTCCGATTAAAACTCCTAAACTTACGCTGCTCTTTCAAACCATAAAAAACAAAACCTTTTTTAAACCTTTCAACGACAATGTCAATAACAGACTGCATAACTAGATAACAGAGACAATAAATGTCAGTATCTGTCATCAGTCTCGTCTGTCAGTCATCTGTCAGTCTGACAGCCGGTTGACAAACAATCGCGAGGTACTAAACATCGCGGCGCGGGCGGTTGCGCGCGCGCACTTATTTATGAATCTTTTGACGCAAGTTATTGGCGCGCTAAGCTCGTTGAATGAACGATTGTATCTCAGTATTTATTTGTCTATATTAATTTCTGTTTAAGCTTTAATGGTAATTAGTGTTTAAACGTTGTTCTGAGTTATGTTAGTTTGGTGCCGCGGCGACCGAACGTTGGTTAATACTGTTTTAGGATTATTATGATTACAAACTCATTAGTTAAGTAGGTATGAGGAAGTGTTTAATTTTAAACTAAATGTGCTCCGCGGTTTTACCTTTTTTGGTTCTTTTAACGGTTCCGTACCTCTTTTGAGGTAAAAAAGGAACCCTTATAAGATCACTCTCTTGTCCGTCTGTCCGCATATCACCATCGATTTTTTTCGTCGATAATTTAGTTTCAGTAGTTTTCACTTCTTCATGCAAAAACTACTGAACTGATTTCAATAAAACTTGGTATGTAAATAGCTGTGGCTTTGCGGTCAAACGGCTCAATAGATCTTCATAAAAATTTGTACAGAGATAGTCTACACTTTGGAAATACAATATAATGGCTAACTCTTAATGCGGATGAAACCGCGAGACAGATACTATATACGAGTTGGTTGATGAGTGTTATGGAAGCAGTACGTGTAGGTAGGAGGGTGGTTGGAGTCACACAATAACATGTAATCAGGTAATGCGCTTGTACGTCTGTAATGATAGAGGTAGTACGCATGTGGAAGGTGGCTGCGGAGGCTGGAGGCGATCGCGATGTGGTCAGAGGATACCGGGGTACCTGCGTCTACGCATTATATTCACTATCATACAGATGTTTTATGATTTGTTACCGAACGACGGAGCGCAGAAATGTTACAAACTTTACAAAATGAATAAAAAAATCTTATGTAATGTAAATTGTCGACATGAGCGAGTGTATTTTGTCATACCTAGTTTCGAAATATGTAGTAAATACCTATTGTAGAGTTTTACATAAAGTCATCGAACCTCCCTTCGTCCTAACTCACACACCATGAGGTCACAATAAATTAGGATTTCAATGATGTAATCCTTGAATGATGCAACTTGTAAACTTTATATTTTAACCTGTTTATTAGATTCAAGTATTGTGTTTCATCATTGGGCAGAAAATTATTAGAAACTAATTTCACACCGAGTTAAACCAATAACACTACAGTTATTTATAATACAGAGTCCCCTCAACCCCCAGCCTCCCCCAACCACTTGACACACTTCTGTATATAATTGTAGCAATTTCCCGTGCGACTGTACACGTCAAAACATATCGACACAGCTTGCATCACCGATTGAGCTATTTCGAGCGATTATCCCATGCACTTATGCCAGTTTCACTAACTGTTTCTCATAGGAAAACGTCCCTTCGGGCACGCGAATATGTGGCTTAACTGCGTGGGCGTTCGCGCGATCAAATATGAGAGGGAAATCGCTGGATACGGTTTAAAAACTATTGCAATAAGTAAGTACAGGTATTATGTATAGGTAACTGCTCGTTATGTAGATGTTATAACAAGGGTATCATTATTTAGTAGCTTTCAATGATGACGATACTATACCTTCTTGTACTTCTAAAACAGTTTAATGATCTATAAACACATGCTACTAATATCATTGGCGGTTCATAAAATTAAAGTTTTGAGACCACTCTAATCAATTGGCTTTAAGATTGTTGATACGATTGTTAATCTATCCCAATGCGAATGCTGTAGTTTAAGCATTTAAGCATATTCATAGAGAATAGTCTGGAACAACCGACCGATCGGCTTAATAACTTCCGTAGTTACTTTAAGTTTATTTTCCAACAAAAATGGCTACCAGCTCCCACTTCTCAATGAAAGCGTAACAAAAAACATCAATGATTTAACCGCGGTACCAATCTATAGAAAATAAAGCATGGGAGAGTGTCGTCACGCAAGTAGCAACCGGGCTTCCATCACACCATGTCGAGGGTGACGGTATGACGGTGTGACGGTGGGTTAGTGTGGTGCGTAACGCAGTGGTCGGTTCATTTCATGGCTCATTGTCATCGTCTCGAGAAAGCTGTTTCTTGTGGACACGATGCGGACAGACCTAATTACTTGTAGTCAGTCACTCTAGCCGATCGAACGATACTTTTACTTCATATTCCTTTTACATTGTTTATTAAAACAACGTTACACTCACTAAGTTTCTATACCTTAGTAGGCAACTATGTAACAGTATTACAGCTAGTACTAAAAGTGCTTAAAATTTTGATACTTTACATACGCTATATAGACAGCGTGAAAGCCTTCCATCAGGCGGGTATGATAGTGGTAAAACGCTGACCATATCTATCACATGACCTATCAATCTATAAGGGTTCCGTTTTTTGCCATTTGGCTATGGAACCCTAAAAACATATCTACCTACTACTGTAACTGATTAGGTTAAGACAGGAGTTTCTTTCGATCATTCTCAGCAAATCCAAATAGATAGATGAATGTGATTGACCAGATGTATGATAGATTGAAATACACACAATTATCTAAGTAATAATTTTAATGATAAAACGTATAAGGAGTTTTTAGATTTACTAAAAATATTAACTTGGTATAGTGGAACTCGGTAGAAGAGTAGGTAACTCGTGTTAATTTTTCGCCTTTTTTGCGAACAAAATGTAATTTTACAACAATGTAATTTTATTACAGTTCGCTTTAAACCGGTGCGTATTTTTATTTTATTTATATAAAGCCAATAACCCTGTAATCAATCTCGACATCAATTATCGGACGTGACGTAACACCTATATATTTTTTGAGTAAAACAGATTCGCAAGCATTTTCCACACGAGTGCGGTCAACCTACTTAGCATCGACGACTTTATTAGGTACTGTCGTAATCGAATAGACATCGGTATCGGATCGAGTTGTGTAATCGAGATATTCGTCACTCGATTGTCGCGAATCGATCTCACGGATTTGGCGTTTGCCAAATATGTTGCAAAAACATTATCATTACAGAAACAGTAAATCGATTTTTTGGAAGAATTTTTTGTCATTCGATTTGGAGAATGATGATGTGAAATCGTAATGAGTGTTGTGTGAACGTTGGGTTGAGTATACCAAACCATCGAGCACTGACACGTTATGTTGTTCACAAGGAAATCGAATACTTTAATCTTATCGATACAATACGAAATTCGTAACAGTTTCGATTCGGTATGTTGTGTAACGTGCATCGATTGTACGAACGAATTCAATCTCATACACGCTTCATTTTATTCCATTTGTTCGCATATAATTATTAATTCAATTGAATTGACGAACACAATAAGAGAAATAACGTATCTATGATTGAATTCAAACACTATCCGAATCGGTTCAACCGCTCGACAACAGTTCCCACACTTATCAAGCTTCAATAACTCGATGAAGCTTTTCACTTATAAAACCTCGTTACTTCAGCTACTGTACTTGGAATCACCGAGTCACTTGCAGCAGAATCTTTTGAGAAACCTATAAAATACGCATAGAACTGAACACAAACGAATATAAATTCTAACACTTAAATATAAAGTTCGAAATGGGATGAAAGGAAGAAAGTGTGATAGTTCGAAATGGAATGAAAAAAAGAGGTAAATCGAAAATGAATGCACGTAGTAGAAGGAAAGCACGTATTGGACTCGGAGGTAAAAAATCTTATTTCATTCATAAAATGAGTCGTATTCAGGTCTCGGATTTTTTTGAACGGTCGTTCGTTGATCAACGTGAAATGATGTTTAACATTTTTTACTCGGTGCTTTTAACACACTGTTTACAGTCGAGTGGGTACCGACTGCTGGCTACCGACTTGTTCGACCGACGGTTTTTGTTGTAGACGTTTATTTTGTTTAGTAATTTAGTGGTCGAGCTTAGGAAGTAATTGAATTAACTGTTGTTTACGTGATGTGCGGTCCATTAGGTATCTAGCTCTACCTACATATTTACCCAAAAACTGTCCAATTCACTCCAAATTTATTTACTTTATTTATATTCATTTTCTTAATTCGTCGCATTTTAATATTCTGTTCCCAAGTCAGCCTCAATTCTTTATTCAAATTCGTCTTTTATTTCTGTTAATAGTTTTGGGAATTTTGATAACCTGATAAAGTTCACCAGGATCATTTTACGGATGGGGCTAGGGGATACAAACATTGTGTTCGGCAGTATCCCCTAGCTAGCCTTATCACTTTGACATATATTGATAAATTCAGTAAACTGTCTCTAATAGAGACGCTCATTTAGAGCAGGTTGTGGAGCAGGTGATTAATCCTTTAATAAAATATGTCTACAAACACTTGACCGCATCTCAGCGACATCTAACTTCAATCTTGAGATTAGAAAGAGACGAGTTGAACGACCGTGCATTGCATATAACCGTTCAAACATAACGTTCGTTTATCAAAACGATACACTTACTAAATAGAAAGCAAACATGTCTTTACAAAATAAACCGAATAAAGATTGTAATTTACGTTTTGAATAGTATCGATAATCGAGATCACGACTCGATTGAATCGATGCGATATATCGACGTATCGATGAGGCTGCGTGCGCGGCGCGCGATGTGCTGCGTACGCGCATACATTACACACTCGCATACCTACTCACTGCCCGCTCTCTGCCTTTACAATACTTTACTACCTAATATATAACTATTTGATAGCTATTGACTGTTCTAGGAAATATAAAGTTACAGGATTTGTCGCAATAGGTTTCTCTTTTACAACATGATAAATTATAATATGTTCTGTCTGGTATATCGCGTAAATAACAGTGAATGTAGACCATCGACAACACGTCGTCGTCGCGTCGTGTCGCCTCGTGACGTCATTCGTGTTAAATTAAACCACCAATTTCCGTATAGGTACATATAAACAAATCAACTTAAATATTTTTTTTTGTTACGTAAAGGCATTTATATTTTCGTAATCATTAGCTATGAACTTTTCATATTAACATTTAATATCGGCCGTAACCAAAATGGGTATGGCCGCTTAAAATGCTTAAAATTAATAAAGAATTAGAAATAATTTGGTCACAGTTACGAGTTTTCTAATCATGGGCATAATAATGTTTATTTTTCTAATGAGTGGTCTGCAATGTGATATGATATATCGGGCTAACTTCAAAAAAATATATAATTATGCTTCATATTAATCATAGCAAAGGTCAACAAAGTTTCGTTCTATGATTTTACAAAATGTGTAGACGTTCATAGTATTCGCATACCATCAAAGTAAGTACTCTATATTCTCGGTGTGGTCACCATAACGAGGTAGGTAGGTAGGTACGAGTATAATGGAGTAAGTAGAGATACACCTACAGGATAATTGGAGAGCAAATAGTCTGGAAACATTCCCACACAGTTCGATGCAACATTACCTACGTAGGTACCTACCTACCTACCTACTGACACACGCGTGATTTGATCACGTACATTTACTATACTTTAGGATGTGGTTTCATTTTTTATTATTTTTGACTAAAAGTAATAAACCAGTTTTGTAACGCTTGGCTTGGTGTTGTGTTAGTTTAATCAAACAAACAAAATCAAAAACAAAAATGCTATTTAGCAAATTTATAACTAGGTACGTTGGCATTTCTACTTAGTTAGATGATCCTATGAAATTATTGTAATAAAGAAATAAATATCCATACAAAATGATCTACGAATAGAAGTTATTATGGTTTGATCGTGTTTAGTAAACAAGGTGTAGGTATAATATTGAGAGTATATTCTCTACGTATCTATCCATTTGTAAATCAATGTCGATCGACAATAGATCCTCTCCCACCCTGGCCGGCGCGATGGCGGCGCGCGCGCACGACCAAGCGCACGATTCAGATTAATCTATCGAAAATCGTTTTACAACATATTATTTATAGTGCGCATGGCGCATGCGCCGGCAATGATCATCAGTCCGCGTGCTAGTGATGCGCGCACGCATTCCCGCGAGCCACTATATCGTCCAGCTAGCTAGCCCGGACCGGCCGGCGGACTATCGACAAAAACTTATCGATACAATCAACATACTCGACCGACGTGAGATATGCGTGTGAGACAATTCTGTCGACTCATCCTATCTTTGCGATGTAATTATAGATTCTATTTCTGTCTAACTCGAACTGCAAGTCACTATATTTTCGAAAACTTTTGGCAGCGTAAAAAATATAATTAAAAAATTATAATTTATATTATCCGTTAAGAGTTTAATCGAACAATAATCAAGTTCATAACTCGTCGTAAAAGTGGGGAGTTTGACGTCGTAAAAATAAAATGGTCGGCAATCTAAGTCGAGTCAACAATTAACCTCCCTGTAATGAAACTTCCGAACTAGCTCCGACGACGATGCTACGGTGGAATCTTGCGAAGCCTATTTTAAAGACATTGAATATTTAAGAGAGCTAATTGAAATGAGCGCGACACTTGGAGTGTTGCCAGGATAATTACCGACCTCCTAAGATGAGATTTAACGTACTACGGTTAAATTATTACACAGGTTTTTTTTCTATAGATACAAATGTTATAAAGAGGTTGAGTCTGAATGTTTCTAATGCAAAATGTTTATAATCGGTTATCTCTGGAACTATTGGACCGATTTTGATGAAACTTACTATCCTGGGAATTAACATAATGTGCCTTTTATCCTGATATTCCCACAAGTGAAACCGTGGGGTGCTGTTAGTTTTTACAAATTAAGGGAACAGGAAGAGGGCGCGTCACTCATACTTTAAGAGTTACTTTTAGATTCTACGAATTCTTTAGAATTATTGATGTTATTTCATATTATCTTCTCGTAATGTCCGACGTTTTGCCGTTTAAGGAAATTATCTTAAATTATTTTGATTGTTTATACATATTTAATTTTACGTCAATTATTTTGATATTATGACACTGAACTGTTTTGACAATATTTTTAAATATATCAATATCGACAGGTCGAGACAGGTTGATAAGAAGAGGGACATCACTACCGTGTGATGTCGAAGGTTGTTAATTCCGTGTGCGCGTCCAGTCCAGTGTTCCTGAATCGCAATGTTAATGGACGTTTGAAACCCGAGCATTAGAAACTGCATGAATGCTCGAACGCTCGCGTTTTGTGCTCGATACTTACCCGATGCGAGCTGAACGTCCTGCTAAACTATTGTCATTTACTTTGATATATAAAATAAAAAATATAATACACTGAAGCTTTTACCCGTGGAAATAAGTAGCTTATGTGTTAGTCCCAGACTCCACCTACTTACATAATATTTCAGGTCAGAAGTTTTGTTGAATATTAATGAAAGAAGGTTCTCAGTCTAAATGAGTAATTTCAAAAGAAATTATTGATTAAAATGACTTTAACAATATTTAAAACTAAGTGGTCTTGTATTTTGTTAAAATTATTCTTGTTAGAGAACTATATTGAAGCAGTAAAATAGCACAGGTTATGGAACAAAAAGATTACATTATTTGCTAATATATTCATAAATCATAGTTCATATTATCGATATGTCTCGTCGCTTACAAAAAATAAAATGGCTAACAAACATCTTCAAGCCGCATAAAACATCAATTTTATATCAAAAATTCTCTTTACTCTTTAAGTGGAAACTTTAAGCTGTATAAAACTTTTCAAGCGTGCTTCACATAAGTTTTACGTTCTCTTCAATACTATGACTTTGCAAACTTTTATTTTCATGTCTCAAATAACTTTTATCTCCCTATTTCTCACTAAATAAGGCCGAGTATTGCGTAAGGTTTTTATTTTCGTTAGAATATCGTTATTGTAAGACAAAAGCGTAAAATTCAAGAGTATACGAAAGTAAGTAAATAAGAGTAAACAGTTGCTAAGTATGCGTTAAGCTTTATTTACCTTATTTTCTTGATATTTTACTCTATTGAGTGTGATATTAGTCGTTAAAACTTTTTTCTTGATTTCTTTATTTTATGTATTGTAATTTGATTGACCAGCAATAAAACGTGGTTAAATGCTCTCAAATGTACATTATTTGACAAAATAAATATAAAAAATAGTAAGGTTTTACGTTTCCTTTAGGTAAGTATATCAAAAAATTCAATATTTGGATTTGGCTTAATGCAGGTACATATTATATTAAAATATTATATGTACCTGCAGTTCGAATCCAGGCCGGCCGTGCACCAATGGATTTTTCTTAAGAAAAATTTATGTGTGCTAATTGACATTGCTCTTACGGTGAAGGAAAACATCGTGATGAAACCCGCGGCTTAGTTGGCTCCAGAAATATTGACAAGTTCTCTCCTCTGGACATGGTCGACTAAGCTGAGAGGGTAGTAGGTACTAGGCAAGCGTTCTCCATCTTCACGCAAAAAGGACCCAATTAAAAAGGGTCTAATCGCAGCCCGTATACAAGTACAATGTCATTGAATTTTAAAGTATTTACTTTTACGAGAGTAAAATCACTGGGCGTAGTCAGTTTCGTTATAATTTTTGTCAAACATAACTAACTGAACTAACTGAAAGGAAGTAAAAAGGCGTTATTCTGTAATACCAACATATTTTAGTCGAGATGAATGCGATTCGATAACACAAAGTTGCAATAATGCTAATGCGTAACCGTAAAATGACAGGAGATCGCAATTAGCGATACTATACAGTGAATGCAACAGGACCGAGAGGTAAGGACAATGCGATTACTGGACTATTCTGGACGCGATCGATATTCGAGAGAGTCGAGAATAGAATCATGTGACCACACTTACACTGTAGAATAATTCACAACTTACTTATAGGGACGGGGTACTGATTTGAGTGGATCAGGAAAGGCAGGTCTTATAAACGCTAAGGAAAAACGATATCTTTCCTTATTTATAATAAAAAATAATTAACATTTGCGAGAAAAGTAGCAATTTTTAGAAAAAAAACCTTACATCTTGTTTTAGTTTCATTTTAAAGCTTAAAATTAGATTAAGATATAATGGGAACTTATCGCTTCCAGCCAACCATTTTACCACACCGTAGAATAATTTCACTTGTGATATGTTAACGTTAACAACCATAATAGGCCCCCTCTCAACACACGTGTGTGACAAGATCTCATTGTTGCAAGCTGCGCGCGCGCTCGATCGTCTCGCCGCGATTGTAAACACTCGACCGACCAACAGCCCTGCAATACCAACACCAATAGCAACTGGTTGCTGTTTGTCCTGCACACTGCCTACTGCCTACTGCCCGCTGCCTGCAGTGTGGACATAGTTAAATGATCACCACACTTCCGCGTTAGATGCTTCCATTCCTATTGGATATCATTTCTGTGTTATTATAAATTATTATTGCCACATTGATACTTATACCTTTTGTGTTTTGTTTATTATAATTTGTCGGGATCTTCATCTTTAGTAAATATTATTCTGATATTATAAGTCAATAAATAATGAAAGTAGTGCACAGTATAAGTTGGGCCATCCAACTTACCGGCCGGCGCGTAACGGCGTGCGCTGACTACCGGCGACAACCAGCTGATTGCCAACAGAGGACAATGTCGACCCAGTCGCACTGACCTGCATTCTTCCAGTTACAGTCACTTGGACATCTGCATCTGCATGGACATCTCTACCCAAAGTATGTCCCAAGCAAAGCCTATGGACCTAAGCTATGCTGGACTTGCCATACTTCATCTTAAGTAATGACTTACATCCAGTGACCGACGGTGCCCCCGCTCGGTGGGGTCCGAGGCCCCGGGGGCATATACTGATTGATTGTATCAGGTGATCAATATACATGAGATATTGTGTACAAGGTAGACTAGGAGTTTTTACTGACATCACACTAAACAGTTGCATTTTTTTCATTACATTTATTTTTAATATAAGATAATAAGAGTTTTGATTATGAGTTCAAGTCGCGAAAACCTTAGAAAATACTATAAGATAATAGATATTAAATAGAGGATGAGTTTAAAAAAAATTATGTTTCTAGATTTTTTCTTGGGAATAACTTAAGCTACTTTTAACCTAATAATCTCAATGAATGAGGACCTACGCGGGTGGAACTGTACACCGCTGCTACTATGGTATAATAAATGAATGATACAGCATCACATCAAGTTAGGCTATATTTCACTCTAATCCAGTGAAAATCCTACACCTTAAATAAAAATAGTGTATAATCTCGTACCATTAATTTAGTCTACCAGTTAAAGTTTGTTTATGACAGACGTCCGCAATTACAACTGTTTAACACATATTCAAGTAATGTACGGGTGTTAGTAATAAATCAACGAACACGGTGTGAACGAAGCTCTAATACGACCTTTCGGTGCTATAATGACGTACTGTCATGAATTATTGATACAAATAACTATTTATTTATAAACAGTTAAGGCTTCTGTCTTATGATTTGTTAAGAGAAAAGTAATTTAAAAGGTCTTATTATAAAAACGTTTTAGTGACAGACTGATTCATGTATTTTATTAATCAATACATTAATCAGTACATAGTATAAAAATGGAGCTTCCTGATGTCTGTCTGTCCGTCCCTATGTATGCTTAGATCTTTAAATTTACTTAAGGTTTTTTTTAAATAGATAGAGTGAAGAGAAAGGTTTAAGTATAAACAACAAAACTACAACGTACGAAGTCGCGGGCAATAGCTAGTAGTTTATAAAAATATAATAATATTTCGGTACTCAAAGTTCTTTAGAAGACGGTTTCCTATTTATAAAACAATCAAATTAAAGTGAATAATAAAACATTTAACCTAGATAATAAAATTGTTTATCAAATATTTGTGTAAACATTTTCCTGTTTCGTTCCCGGTTCACACACGAGTCACAACAAACAAACCAATCGACTTCACTTACCGCCCACAAACATAGGTCACGACAAATTGCTTCGAATAGAAAAAGATAAACAGAACATCCCCTTTACCGAATAAACGGCAATAAATCGACGTGCCCTTACGTCAACGACGTATTAGTGATTACAACACCACTCTTATACGACCTCTAGTTATATAAAGGTGTACCTAAACACCGGGTCACGTTATGACGGTCGCGTTAAAGGCACAGATTTGTCGTTGGTAAATCACGCGAAAAATCCGACGATAAACGTCTATATCCGATTTTCCCACACATTTTCGCGTTTCCCTCTCATGTGCTCACTTAATATGACGGTGTTTGCCCTTTCTCCCCTTTTGCTGCTACAAAACAAACTTTACACAAGGAAAAACCCTTCTTAATTCACATGAATAAAGCCGGAAATCGTTTATCCATAGAAGAAAATAAAAATGCGTGTTCTTTTTTCACATTTTCTTTACACATTTTCTCCATTATCACTCTTTATTCATTATGTTAAGGTTAAAATTCCTTTGTTCTAAACGCATGGTTATACGACATTTATCGCTTGTAGAGGCAACTCGGGTGACATTGTGTTACAGTGTATAGCACATTATTGGGTGATTGAATGAAGTACTAGCTCGGATAACGTGCCGCTACTACTTCCTATGAATTTTATTTGATAGGCTCGAGGGGTGTTCCTTCTATCTTATATTGTTATCTATATTTACGAATATTGTTTTAAATTGTGTGTCAAATTCTATTATAATTGTTTACATTTGAAGATATAGACGTAAACAATAAGGTTTTACTTGATTACAACGTCCACTCACACCCTTCAAACCGAAACACCGCAGTGTAATAACACTGCTGGGGTACAAAGTTAGTAAAGACCTAGCATTAATATAAGCTACAGTCTATTCCAAAACCTAAGAGACACTAAGTCATTGCCCTAATGTCTATGTTGCATAAAAAACCTCATACACACGTCATATTCACAGCTGATAGATAGGCAGTTCTTTTGCAAAAGGTTACTTCTTTGCGCAAAAACTACTGAACCGATTGCGGTGTAACTCGGTAAGTAGATAGCTAGAAACTGAACTAACACGTGAGCTACTATATATCTCAATGACACACATCAAAATACACATAAGTAAGCTCTACATTCTTTACTCATGTGGCTCTACTACTGCTTATATTATTTGTTCTCCCGTTAGAACGCACGCTAGAAAGCTGTTACCAACTCAATTATACAATAATTAAACCACTACACAAGTTTTATTATAACTAAATTAAGTACATACAACTACATATATAATTCATTTGTTTCCAATTCCAAATCAAATCCGTGTGAAAGATACACGAAATAATTAAATTTGACCACAGACAACAGATACAGATCGCCCGATGCAATAGTTGAATCCGTTCTCATTTGTTCCATTACACTAGCTAGACAGTTCCAGGATTAAATAAACTAAACGATTATAAGATTTTAAATGGTACAAGTTAATTTTTACTATTTGTCCATTGCACATTAGCTGTCCGTTGATATATCACTCAGTCAGTCGGACTTTTCATTTTATATTTATAGACCACAGTCACAGGTCGCACTAATTGTGTTAAAAAACTGTATTGAATTTAAATCGTCAACGAGCTTTTATTCCTTAAAGTGTATCTTTTAAGAATTATGACGTATTTATGACGTTATATCCACATTTGGTCCGACGTTTGATCAACTTTTTTTCATCAAAATGTGACAGTCGGCCAACAAAATAACCTGTGGTGTGTGTCCCCTCTAAACATACAAAAAAGTGTTCACACACTTTCACGAGCTGTACTTGTCTCGTAGTGCAATGTATGTAGGTACCTACCTACCTACGTAGGTACGTACACTACATACCACGTGTTTATTGTTTCATGTTCACTTTATTGTAACAACTTGAACATTATTATATAATTAGGTGAACATTATCGACAACACCTCCCGCGTGGTATCTACTCGTACCTACTAGTACGAGTACATTTATTGAACATCACATTATAATTAACACGTTCATATTTTGTTGTTATTAAACTTTACAATAGCAATTACTAACGGGAACAATCATCGGGTATACCTATAGATATAGGTACCACACAGCCAAGTAAACAGATTGATCGATCTAGGGCGCTTCATTTTTTTTATATTTCTCATTCTTTTTTTACTTGTCTTTAAAAATCAGTCAGAAAGATAATAGTTACTTGCCAAAACCAAATGTATAGAATGTAAGGAAAAATAATATAGCTAATCCAACCTTTTTAGTCAGAAGGTTGGAAAGGACTAAGCGAAACGGAACTCTTTGCCCTAATTGCTAACATAGAAGCTAGATTGACTACATTTGTTACAATTTTGCTGACTTTATGATGAGACGCTACATGAACTCCACTGCGGCGGTGTCCTTGATACACCTACCCAACTTCCTTTCTTTTTAATTATAGAGGTTAAGTTTATATTTTCATCAAAGCAATCTCAAATTGAGGATTCGATGCGACCATTATTAGCTGATATCCCTGCGGCTATTTAGGCAGGGCATAGCTTACATGGCCATAAACTATAGTAATATATTGACACACGAGTGACGCCGCGGGATACGACTGAACTGAAATAACCGAGTGCTATTCCGGTATAGTTAAACGATGCAATAAAGTGAACACGGAGCGGCCGGCCGGCGCGGCGCGGCTGCGCGGGCGCAAGCAAGCGCACAACCGACGAGACGTACCATATTAGGGTACCTATCTGCTCTTACCATACAGGTGAAGGTTTATAGTGCAAAAATAAATAAATAATAGTCCGAAAAAATCGAAAAATAATAAATAATGGGTGGAGTCGCCTATGATGACCTAGTTAATAATATTCTGGGGATGACCCATTGGCCCCAATACTTTGGCCTATTGATGGGGCCAATAAGATTTCGGTACCTATTATATTATATTTTATTTAAATTGGATGTAAGTCCCACTTCAAAAAATCTAAATTCATCACAAAATGTGTGTTCAATTCAGACCCAATTATTATTAAATTATTTTTCTAAGTTTAAAAAAGTTTAAAAAATTACATATTATTAGAAGCGTACAACCTGCTTGTATATGTGAGCACCCGAGCCACGGAGCCACATATCACAGCCACGTACAGACGGACAATCATTTGTACAAACGACATGTGTGAGAAACAAGCTTTTAGAACATTGGATATTTGTTATACAATACTTCCGTATGCATACCTTTCATATATAACTATTGCACAAATTGTGTACAGCCAAGAAAATTATTTTTTTATTAAACTTGTTTCGGGAAAAATGAGGTCCCTTGTTCCATTATTGTTGCCATATTAATGGGTTGAATAGAAATTCAATATTAGATATTATTTTTTATCCAGTTGGTCCCAGTGAAAATTGTAATGGTGACCAATTTCTTTTTTCCATGGCTATTTTTGTAGTCATGAATCAAACTATAGATAAAATGTAGATTAATAAAGACTTTTCATGCTTCTATGGGACCGGGTGGAACTGCGGAGCGCTGCTATTTCACTTTAATATGATAACGTCAACATTAAAATCACCTTTCCAATATGAATATATGAATAATCCCCACACACAGACAGACACAGACAACAGCTTTCAATCGTAAAATATAACTTAAGAGGATAACAGGAACAAATGGTCAGTTACTGTCGGACTGCATTGAACGAGATTATTGGGTTACGGAACAGCTATAATAAAAAAAAACAATTTTTGGAATTTTGCTAAATCATTTTTGAACATTAAATTTTTTTAATAGACCAGTATTTCGGGAGTTTCATCTAAAACTATTGTGAACATGTAGGTACCTACTTACCTAATAACAAATAAGGCTTTTCATTCACTCATTACATGCCTTTTTCAGAGGTATTTCCTTTTCTATCGAATCAAAATAGTGATATATATATATATAGTGCTTGAAATATATTTATTTAGGCACTATATTTCGGTAGGTACCTAGTATAATTATTTATTGTAAATAATTATTTTATTTATGTGTTTTTGTTTGGTGTCACTGAAGTAAGATAATTTCATTAGTTCTATTAGCGTATGAGTTGAGTCCTGTAGTCCCCTTAAATATGACAGAGTGTTGCGCTCGCGCCGGTCGTTTCGTCGCGAGCTCACTGAAAGGGAATCGTATCATTTGAACCACTTTCGTTTTCTACACGGATTGGCTAAAGCCACGTCCACTTAGGTACACGCGATCAGATTGCACTCTACTACATTAGGGATTTAAAAAGGCCATAAGTGGACCTTTAGCTTAGTACTATTAAAAGTTAAAATATATGCACAAAAAAAAATTACTCACATAAATTCTAATAAGATTTTTAAATATTTTTTGTTTGTATTGAAATAGCTCTGACACTGCGGAAATTTTTGAGGTAATGTTAACTCGAAAATCAGCTGTTAGTTATATGGAGACGTCATGAACTGTTCTTAATCTGAATGATCTTTCAGGTTAAGGCTTAATCTGAAGGCTCACTCGAGTAGTTCGCGGCTAATGCAGAATAGTGTGTTCTGTATGGCACCCAAAATTTATAATAAAGTACCCTTATCAATTAGAGCTATCGATAATTTTGATGAATTTAAAAATGCAGTGAGAAAACTATTAGGCGAAAAGACTTATTATAGCATTGATGAATTTTTAAATGATAAAAATTTATAGCTTAACTTAAATTTTATATATCAAAAGAAATATGTATTCTGTGGTATTGATTATTGACACATTATTATTGTTAAAATGTATATTATTTGATTTGACTTATTACTGTTACTTATTTACTTTATAATCAAGTTGACATCTACAGACAAAGATTTTTTTTTTTTAATGTACCTATAAGATTTTTTATTTTTTTTGACTATTCGTAATTTACACTATATTATATGGAAATGTTTGTGTGCTTATTAAGGCGAGGTCTAGCGCTCCAACAACTATAAGAACTATGTTATTAAATTATCCTAGACTTATAAACAATAAATGATTTGATTTGATTTGATTTGAAGATTTTTGTTTTTTTAATCAACGTTTAAATGTATTTGTAAAATGTTCTAATGTGTCGTGTTGTATTTTTTACCTATTTCTGGTTATGTCTAAACTCTAAAATATAATTTACATTTGTTCGAATATACGAAATTCGTAGAACATTTGTTTGTTAAAGTACACAGAAGTAGTCCTCAACCACTTTTTTAGTTAATTATCAATTATCAAAAATATTTAATACCAATTAGAGCTATACATTCGTTACAAATACGTTATATATATATGACTAAGTAATTATAAGAAAGAACGAATAGTACGTAATGCCTACCTGAACGACCGTCTGTACCGACCCTAATAGAGAAAGTCGGTTTAGCAAAACGATTTGTACTGAGGTTATTGTAGTCTCGAGAATAATTTAATAATACTAACATAAATAACATAATAAAACTGATATACGTATAGAGAACCTTATATTATAATAACTTATAACTGTAACAAACACTTCCAAATTGTAGTGAAATAGAGAGGACATGTTGAACATTTATTTAACTAATTTAAAAACTAAGATTTACTAAACTTTAGTGGCTTAGACACTTTATTTAGGATATGATGTCTTGCAATTTTTTTTTTGTTGATAAATGTTCTCTATTCATACAATTATTATTATTTTAATTGAAAAAGTCTGTGTACTTCTTTATGCCAAAATTACTAACGATTGCGATGAATGTTGATGTGAAGAGTGGATCCATGGAATACGTTTTAATTTGTGTGTATTGTTAAGTCTATTTAATAAGTATATATTTAACACATAAGCCGCTTTTTATCTTGATATTCCCACGGGACGGGGAATGTGCTTGGAGTGGTCGTGTACGTAGCACGGACGGGACATAGATTTAAAACTTTACATAAATTTTGTATGAAGCAATTTATATACGTGTCCCATACAGGCCCGGACGGGACACGGTTGTTCCACGGATCCGTCCCGTCCGGTGTCCCCTCGGCGGCTGATACGTATATTAAACCAATTCGCCTCGATGAAATGGTTAGAAATGGTGTTCTCTCTAGATACAAACTGAAATTAAATATGTTAGAACTGTAGCAATGTTCCATTATGAATATCACGATTATTAAATGCCAAAGTTGTCGTATCTTTAGATCTCGTACGGCGGATGTATGTTGATGCAATTTTTGTTCTACAACATATAAAATACTTAAGTACTTTAAGCACACAGTGGTCTAGTAGCTACGTGATTAAAGTGCTACAGTATGCCATTCCTATATGTTTTAGCGATATGAATCCATTGGATATGATTTTGAATTGCTTCTTTTCAAAAAACCTTTCAAAAATATTGTTTATTGATTTTTGTTAAATTGACTATTGGACAAAGAATCGTCTCATTCCAAAACTGGGGCCAGGGACCATTTGTTCCTTTTCTATATTACACTACGTTGAAATGGAGATCGTGGTTTCGGATCTTACCAGGACAAAGATTTTTAGAAAGAAAAAAAGTATTTTAGTACATACACCTACTTAAGAATGAATTTTCTCTTTTTTTCGCCTTCAAATGTGACGATCGGCGAGCTATCAATTGACTAGTCGATCTAAAGTCCTTGTTTGCTAACTTTGATAGAAACCAATACGTATAATGATAAGTAATACGGTCAGCGTTTGACCACTACCATCACCTGATGGTGGGTGGTGATGCGGTCCAACATGTAGCACTGGCGTCTAGAAGATACTGTTCGTTTTGTCGTTTAAAGATTGTAAACGTCACAAAAGGCAGACTCAGATTCGATTACCTCTTCTAATTTCCTTTATTGAATTCGACGATCACGTGTCCGCAGACTCCGCAGCTTAACCTTTAGATAAATAGATATAATCCGGCCAACAATTGTAATAAAAAATGTGATTGACCTCGTATCGGTCTCGTATGGTAAATCAAAGGTCACTGTTATTATAATCTGTACAACGCGTGACCGTCGGTTCGTCCGTCGGTCGGTCCCTCGTCGGTCGGAATGGTGAGTATACTGTTGTAGGCGAAGAGCTGGATAACTTATGTGGAACAATAAAAACATTTTTTTTTTTTGGTATGAATTTGATGAATGATTTTTGTTTTATGAAAACCACTTGCAGCAAAAATGTAACCTCAATTCAACTAAACCTAGATTTACTCCATAGGTACATAGTTCATTAAATTCCTCCATTCTTTTTGACAGAACTCGAGTTGCAAGTCGAGTGCAAATTGTGTCAGGAATGTATTAATCATCGAGATTGTTTAATTTTGCTGCAAGCGGTCCTAAAATTATAAAACCTAATACACAAGGAATCTATTATAAAGCCGTGAAATTGGAATAATAGTAAGTTTTCGAGATATTTTTAAAACCAATAAATGTATATTATGAAACTTCAACTTTTTGAAGTTGGTTCAAAAATATATCCAAAAATATCACAGGGTTGTGAGTTTTGAGTTCGAAAAGCATGAAATAATGATGATAGGTAGACCTTAATTTGGTCGCTAGCTCTTGGTCTATTTTATCTCGATTCCTAATTTAAAATTTCTATTCTCTCATCGTAATAGAGGCGAACGCGCACGCGCACCCAGTATGATTGTGAGTTGAATGTTTAATGTCATGCGTTTGGGAGGTCTCAGATATATCTGCCCTTTAAATAGTATTTAAAATTGTAGCACAATGTTAATCTGATTTTAAAGGTTTATGGGTCACCCTAGAGCTACTGAATGTTTTCTATTTCAGGGTGACATTTTCAGGGGGTAGTGTGGAATAGTAATTGGTTAAATTACGTACCAAATACTTACAATAAAGTTTCAGACAACAATGTACTATTACAAGTACAGGTTACAATACAGACCAACAAAAATATTATAGAATCTAACAATAATTATAAAATAGACTAAAGCATTTATGGTGTGAATGTAAGTCTATAGAACTGAAATCGACCAACTGTTTATACTGTAATTTGTATGCTATTACATAGAGCGTTAAATGAGTGCGGACAAAGTAGCGCGTAAAAGCTAATTACATACTAAACTTTCACGAAATGTCAGAGTGTAAACAAGAAACAGAGAAACATTAGCCCCACACAACCTACATAGTTATCGTACACCGATCACCTAACAAAGCTACTAATTAGTCGCAATTTGCTCATTGTTTCACAACACAAGCACCACCCCCCCGCCCAGCCCTGCGCGCGCGCACCTCCGGAGACATGCTAAATGTCAACTAGTTACACGGTCGCACTTGTTACTGCCAACTTCTAATTAAATACTACACAGTTTATTAGGTGTGCAGACAGACAGACGGTGCCATATAATCATTGGCTCTCATATTCACTCATAATCACTATGTTGACATGAATTCTGTTACCATTTTAAAGACTTTGTCTAGCGGTTTTTTTTAGTTTCTATTTCCTAAAACCTTTGAATAAGGGTTTGGTGATTTCTTTCTTCCTAAGTAACACTGAAGTCCTAATCTAACAGCGTTTTTTCCATACCAATTTATTCCCCTGCATACTTCACAAATAAGTGCCGCTACCTCTAGCTAGAACAATCAACGTTTTTTTATAAAATAAGGCTTTACACATGCCTCTGTGATTTTTATTAAATTTTAGGTTCAAGCGGGTCTTTTTCCTAGAGTAATAGGTAAGTTGTTTAAAAAGGGAAAACAGAGGGATATGTGTAAGTAAGTATATCAAACTTAGGTTTTATAAAAAGAAATAGCTCTATAAAGAGGTTTTATTCAAGAAGCAATACCCACTTGGATTGTAATTTCGCAATGATTATTATTCTTGTTTATAGTTGATGTGACGATTTCTTTGTAAGGTCACGATGCTATTTTTAGATCTAAAATTAAAATATTACCAAGGAAATGTTCCAAAAACCACAGTGCAATAAAATTGACCGAACGTAAACAACACACGCATATTTACGATAAGATCCCATTGTCTTACTACATAACATTATCAACACTGTAACAAGATCGTGTCTGTTCTACAAACTTATCTTTACACAATATAGTGTCGCTAGTATCTATGCAATCGCTAACTAAATGTTTTGTTCCAGGTAAATCCGCTGGTATAATAGAATGCGAGGTTTACGGGACGCGTGGCGAGCTGGCGAGTTGGTCGTGTAGGTCTAAGGTTACATCTACGACATACTGTTGTTTTGAAATGTAGGAGGTGGACATGGAAAGTTCACGCGTTGGATAACGTAAGGCATTAATTCATGTTCATGAGACATTCATTTCATGTTTCTGAAACCGAAAATTCGGTTTTGGTTTCAGTAACCGAAATTGAATCTTTTTAGCCACAAATTGCGACTGCGGTTTTAGTAAATATCGAAATAAAAAGTAACTTTATGTGATCTAGCAATCTACACACCGAGTTTCATCACAATCAGTCCAGTAGTTTTTACGTGAAAAAGTAACAAACTAACTCACATTACTAATGTAATTCGAATAGAGTTGAGGTGGTCCTCTACTATGGTAGCGATTACATATCTGCTATCGAATGATATACTGCGATTCCTATGGAAACAATAAAATCTAGGAACAGATCGCGGCCTTAGTAAAAGCGTATGCGTGGTATAGTCTAACCAAAATATATAGACTCTCATAAGCCCTACTAGTATTAGAAATGCGAAAGTAATTCTGTCTGTATGTTAAGTCTAAACTACTAAATCAGTTGTTATTATTTTTGGTATAGAGATAGAGACTTGGGAAAACTGCAGATCGCAGTTAGTATGATAATTACTTGATTTTAAGCTATCATATTGTAGAATGGTTTTTATCGAGTATAAGTATCACTACATAGTATAAAACAAAGTCGCTTTCTCTGTCCCTATATCCCTTTGTATGCTTAAATCTTTAAAACTACGCAACGGATTTTGATGCGGTTTTTTTTATAGATAGAGTGATTTAAGAGGAAGGTTTATATGTATAATATATGCATCATATAGTCGTGCGAAGCCGGGGCGGGTCGCTAGTTAGATTATACGTAGTACTTAATTACTTTGTACCTACATACGCATTAAAAAATAAACAAATGAGGCTTGTACGTATAAAGATTGTGTATTTGGGCTTGTGTTGTCTAAAACTTTTGCTTATGCATTTCTCTACACGATCATTGAAATAATGTACAAAATTGTCATGCGCTTTGCAAATAAACGATGATGCGGACTGCATGCGTAGATTTATCATTTTATCTTTACCGCAATATTTCGTTTGGTCTATTAGTTTGATAAATATTTCTAAGAGTGAATGTCTACTTTATTAGGCTTGCAAACTGAATATTGTAATTTTCCGCATTTATTACTGATTTTTCTTAAATTTAAACATTTGACCTACTTAGAAAAAAGGAGGAGGTTATGTTTTGTTTTATTAACATCGAAATTAGAAAGCGTAGGTAACTGATAGAACCATTGAAGACAAATAAGGGTGCGTTACATTGCCCCGATAATTTCGGTTGTGTTTGTTTGTGTTGTGAATTGTTTGTGTGACAGTGTGTCGCGTAATTAATGTGGTTGTATGGGTGGGGATCAAATATTGGATGATTTGTGGGTAATAAGTACAGGGCGTGACGACCTTAGTGAGGGGTTTGTGTTGCTAGCAGTTAGACGTATCCGTAAGGTTATCATTTTAACCCCTTATGATCGAGTTACCTAAAACGCAGGATGCCAATGAAGGCATTATGCCCAAATGGCATGTTTGCCTAGAAAGCTTTTCACCCTAAACGAGAGAACTTTAAGGGAAATTTACAAAAACATCAGAGAAAATTCGAACAATCGATGGGAATTTGATTCGATCTCTCATAAGCCGAACCACTGACAAACTATCTCTTGACCGGCCCTTGGAAAGAGACACTTCCCGTGAAGATAGCTCCATTTATCAAGCCATTATAAGTAAGTAAAAAAAAGGTTTTCCTAAACTTGGGACCAAAAATTATGGAAATGTTTTCTAGACTAACAAAAAAATTTATAGAGTTTATATTCTGTTTAAAATCATCAATCTATTTATTAACATTAAAACAATTACAAAATACATAGAACAATTACAAATAAAAAAAAAATTAAAACTAAAAATAATCCCCAATATATTCAAGCAGCGATACCCCGCTGAACCGCTATCGACAGCCTTTGCACCAGGAATGCCCCGGAACGCGGATACTTGATATATTATTTCCTTCGTCAGTATCTAGATCCTCTAAGCACGTGTACCATAACTCACGTGTGTACGTAGACCTGCGCCCGCGCCGCCTCACGCCGCGCACCCCGCTCGGCTCGCTGCTGATGCGACAATTTGTCGCGAGATACCGCAACCGAATCTCGTGTATTATTTATACGAGCAACAAATGTGAATTGATAAAGGCTGGTAGGATTGAAGTTAATCAAGATTAGGCCTTTAGAAAAAGTAATATTTTATGTATGATTATTTCGTGTATTACATCGAAATTATTTGCTCATCGAATAAAAGGAGTTTTGTTGTTAATTTAGAAGTAACAATTGGTTAATTTACGCGGTCAGGATACCTACAGTAGTTTTAAGTTAAACAGGAAAATAATTACACATAGTACAAAATTATCTTAATCTACACACGTGAATAATTAGGTATATAACAATACATGCCATAAGATATCGATTATTATATATAATATCATGTACAATTTATATCAATTCGTTTGGATTAGACTCCTATATTTAGTTGTATGAATTTTGTTTAGAGGATAAAGAGTTAAAAAAAATTTGTAACAATTTAAATCTCATGGAAAGGTTAATTTAGATCACTCAATACTATTTACAGAAGGTAAGGGTAACAGTTACACCTTCCATTACCTTAGATATGATACGTTATATAAACAATCGTAAATCAATCGATTTACAGTAATTTGTCATAAGTATCATAATTTACCAAGACATATGATTACTTGTGTTTGGGTATATTTATAAGACTGTTTGACATAGTATGATGACATGCCGAATTGCCGATCTGGTGTACTTAAAATATAGGTTTTAAAATCAGGATGATCTATTACTGTAATTGATTAATTTGGTTATTTAATAAAGAGCGAATGAACACAAAAGATACTTGTACATTACCAAGGGAGGATTACCATTAATGGATTCTGAGGAGCGCACTTTTGTGCCCTGACTTTTTTATGTCACAAATGTGCATAATCTAAGGAACACTAAATAATTTTGTTAATGTCTATTTTTGACAAATTTACGATGTCCGGTAGAAAAACAGTTGGCGCATCTGACACTTGCTTTGCGACCCGTGGGAAACAAAAAATTGACGCATGCAGAATGATTGCCAAAAAAAGAGTTAAACATTTGGTAACACTTGTGTTTCCCACACAAGTTTATCAATCATCATTTTCCTTAATTTTGTGACCTTTTCATACACACTAAGTTTTGTCACGTATCTTTTTCAGCAAGCGAAATACAGTATTATAACAGCTTATCTTTATTTTAGAAAATATTGCCGAAAAAACGTGACAATATTTGTTACGTCCATTATAACGTGAAAATTTTCTAATCCATATAGATTTGTCATGCACGAAAATATACAACATCACGTTTCAATAACCTTGCATTTTGAAAGTTTATTTGTTGCAAATATTTGGTTATATTGAACGATATTCGTGACCGGATGTAAATCGATATTCTTTATTCTACGGTTGACTAGGTTCATCCCGCGGTTTGACACGCGTTGGTCTAGGGGTCGGGATTGGAATAACAAGTAGGCTGTGTCATAACATGATTGTAGCTATCTATGGGTACCTACACCAAGTTTTAACGGAATTGGTTCGGAATTAACGAACTTTCACATCTATGTATATATCTTCTTCTTCTATGTATCTTCTTAATTCTTATGACAAAAAGACTGTACCTACTTGAATTCCTACTCGAAAGTAACCTAGCAAACATCTAGTTTAAGCACATGAGTATAGAGATATAACTAAGGTCATAAAATAAACTGTAGAATACGAATTAATGTTGTTCCAAATTTACTGTTGTTATCTTTGCAATTCAAAACTACTGAACCTATTGAAATCTGGTTCTCTATTAGATAGTCCTATTATCTGGTAAGGCTTTGCTTTACATCAAATTCCACCAAGTAGTTAAATAATCATCGAATAATGATAAAAAATAACACATGTAGAATATTGTAAAGCCATCTATATAACTTCAAAATTTTACTAAATTTATAAGCATATTTAACTCTTTCCATTAAATAAGTGTATGCCTAAGTGTAAGTGTATGTACCTTGTGCCACAATGTTGGTAGGTACTAACAACATTCCATGATAGCAAGCTAGGTACTCGAGTATGGTACACAAATCCGGATTAACTCCAAAGTGCTTTACACGTCACTTCACTACACTCGTTAGGTGACAATGTCCTTGTCTGTACAATTACTTTCACAAAGCTATCATTACACTATCTTATACCCAAGACATTTAACTGATTGTTACATTAATTACTTTTATTTATTTATTAATAATACGTTTAAGGTAACTTGGCTAGCGAATCGGCACCGTCCTAGGATCTGCATTCTTCTTTTAAATATTTCTGCATAAAGAAGTTAGGTGATTCTTTTTGTAAAATGTTTAATATTTTGTCGCGTGGTAGAGAAGTTAAGGTATCTATGTGGCTGTGCAACTATTGTCATTCCCTCTTCTAAAGCGTTTGGATATCGTGGTTTTTTTAGTAATAAAAAGATAACCACTATCGTCACGTCATAGTAAATGACGATGCGGTCTAAGATATTAGCTAACACGCGCATCTAGAAGCTACCTGTTCAGTCGCCACTTGAAGACACACAAAATTGTATCAGTAAATCATAAACAATTATGGTAATTGATACGAATAAACTAAAAACTTTACACTGTTTGTTTAGTGGTTAAAGTTAACTTATAATATGTCACATTTTAAGGCAAAGGCCTTTTCCCTAAACCCTTCTCTAAGCAAATGAAACACAAGGTTCCAAAGTGAAACATATCAATTATTATCCAATTTTACAAGTTCGCGGCACAGAACGCGGGCAATAATTTGATATGAACTGCTCGGCCATTTGCCTAGATGTATAGAGATAAATCATCTAGTACACCACAATACAGAGGGTTCAAATGTGACAGTAATGCACGTATAGAACTGACTGACACAACATGAAGTGTCCATAATGTAATGTATGTTATAATAATAACTAGCGACCCGCCCCGGCTTCGCACGGCTATATTATACATGTATTATACATAAAATATAAACCTTCCTCTAGAATCACTCTATCTATTTAAAAAAATCGCATCAAAATCCGTTGCGTAGTTTTAAAGATTTAACCGTACATAGGGAAATAGTTACAGAGAAAGCGACTTTGTTTTATACTATGTAGTGAAGTGGCTAAGTTTGGAAGGATGTTTGAAAGTGGTAATCTTCGGAACTTCTGAACTGATTTGGATACTTCTTTTACAGATGTAATGCTACATTATAGGTTGGTCTAATGAAATCACTCATTTATTCACATTAAATAGATTAATAAGATGTCAAAATTATAATAAAGTACTTGGCTATTTATCCTCATTTGAGGTAAGTATGTGAATTAGTCTAAATTTATTAGTAGTGAAATGTCAAATAATAAAATTAAGAATGATTACATAGGATATCAATTAAAATAATGTCATTAACACAAATTGTTATTTGGTGATAGGTTAATATTTTATTTTTAATTACATTTTGATATTTATTTCAAATCTTTCGGGGTTTAAAATCTTTGGAATAATATATGTAATTATCTCACGTTTAAAAAAAATAAAAAAATTCAGGACATATTACACTTCGCCATCCAGCCCCAAGCTAAGCAACTTAATGCTTGTGTTATGGGTGCCAGATAACGGATAAACTACTTATATACTTTTTTTTTTTGTAAATATATACATATTATACATATAGTTTAATTAGTTGATTATATCCGTGGTCGTATCAGTTATGTCCGGCCGTTCTCACCACCTACTGGTTTTGGGTTCGTGATCCCATTTTGTACAGACATATAAATATTATGATTATTGGGTGAACAGGTAATTATCACTATTGGGAGTTGCTCTATTGTAGTTATTTAAGTATTTTATCTCTCCGCCTAGATGTTATCTTTACAGTGGAACTTTGCATAGCCGTTCGTAACCTATGATTAATTGGTAGACTTGTAGAGGAAGGGAGGACAAATATGGCGATATAAGGCGCTGGAATTTTAGAAGGTTATTTATGGAAATTGGGGTTTATTGTCGTGTTTGTATGTAGGTGAGTCGAGTTGGTGGATTGTGAAGTAATTACTTGATACAATCTATAATGCTTTGGTAAATCAAATATTTAGTTTATACACAACTAGCTGAGCTTCGCGGCTTCACTCATGTAAGTTTAGAATCTATGTCCTTTTCCATTGTTCCATCTTTCTCAGTACTTACCTAAATATATTAAAATTTGTTCAGCTGTTTAGGCGTAACAGACTGATTCAGCTACTTTCGCCTTTATAATATTAGTGTAAATAGTAAGTCTTACCTACTCACGGTCACGGACTAAATGTCCTTGAAAAAATTTAATGGGCCCTAAAAAGGGATCAAATAGACAGGTGAACATGCAAAGGGCTAGAAAATAGAAAAGTAATTTCGTTTTAATTTAAATGAATTAATAAATTAAACAATATTAAAAAAAAATTGCCTTTGGATTAGAAAACTAACTTATACATCTAAATTTATTATATGAGAGAGAAGTAGACGTGAGGGGCCGGTGAAAACGCCTGATTGTAACGGATTAGCAACTCGAAGTAGTAATACCTATAGATATGGCCCAATCATAGGTAAGGTCCGTATCGTAGAGAGCGTACAGAGAGAGGTTCACGAGTCGACACAATGGTCCCCTGTCCATTAGCTGGATCTCGACTTATCAGATCATTTACCATCGGCATCCTACCACATCGTCGTACTGAGAACAATGAGATGAACTAACAGACATTTCTCTGTGATATTATTATATTAGTTATACTGCATCGTGTGCTAGGTTCCTAAATAATGGTGATACTGTCCTCCTCTGGCTCATTTAGAAACGATCTACTGTACATTTTAACCAAAATACACTTTACTCATTATTTACCTGACTGTACTTAGGTTTCAAAATAGCTTGCGAGACGGGACTTGCGTCTTTCAAAGTTTATCCAAAGGACACAAGACTAACTGTATGAAAAATTAAAACTTTTGCTACGATATTTTGGAGCATTGTGAAATAGGATGTTGGCTATTGCTACACCACAACAGCTCTAAATAGTTAATTACTGGCAAAAACTCACTGGTTACTTTGTCAGTTGAAGGAAGTTCTCTAACTTCCCTTTCATTTAATCAATTAACATGTTGTTGTTTTTGACTGTCATTTTAGAGAAAAAGCCAGTCAAAAATAGACAGACCTATAGAACATATAGATTGATTAAAGCGTCCTTGTGCTTTAGCTACTTAAGCATTTTGATAGAGAGCGGCCAAACCGCTTTACTTACGGCAATAACCATCAACTCTTGCGCATCCATTAATAACAATCTCATATAACCGTCTAATGATTGAGTGACGAGTCAAAGCGAACACTAAACAATTGCATTAAACAGTAAAGAGCCACCTAATTTCTAAACACAATAGATTTGTTATCTAAATGGTGGATCCGGTTGTGTTCAATAAAAACAAACAAAATGTTAGTTGGTTGGACGATAGATGTGCGCCCATTAATTATATTTGTCCTGTCCTGAGGAGAGACAATGGTGGGGACATCCTACGAGTGGCTCGGTTTGTACTAATGTGGATAACGGGTTCGTGTCTACAGGGTGACCTTTTCATTTAAAGTAAGTACATTTTACTTTCAGGCTATTTTTTACATTGATTCGTATAAGAAAACTTTGAAACTAAGTTTGAACCGCGCCCTCCAATGAGAAGAAGCTAAAAGAAACAAGTTATCAATCAGAAAATATCCAAGATTAATTCCAATTAAAAAATGGCAAGATATGTTCTTATGAAAAATATTAAAAAATCGCAACTCGCGAGGTCCCCTTTCCAGGACTAGTATAAAAGTACAAATATCTAGTCAAAAGTTATGAAACCACATTGAAACTAAGTAAGCATGTGCTTCGAAACGCACCCTTCAATGAAAAGCTAAAACAAATTCATGGGGTTTACAAAATATCGCAAGATATATTCTGAACAGTAGTAATTTAATAATGTCCATGGATATAGAACATCCTGTACACGTGGTATGATCAGTGGCTGTGATCAGGAGCTGTCACTCGTCAGGTGGTCACGTCACGTACGTTCGATGCAGGCCGAGTTTAATTGAACATCTTGAACAGTCATGTTGCCAACCGGATATACTCTTACATTAAGCTTTGCATTGTATGAGCTGAAAGACCCAGTATATGAGCATAAACATATCTTGCACTAACCCGGAACAGCCCAAAAATAAAGCCTTATTAAAAAGCTATTCTCTCATAAACAGTTATTTGATAGAACGTTTTAAGTTTAAGATAAGTTTGATCGATTGTGGGAACAAGAGCGCAGCAGCGCCACGAGCGAGCGTCACCACTCACCAGGGTCTGGTGGTGACAGTAAGTTACATTAAAGTTGCTTACTTGATCGGTGCTTAGCGTATGAGATGAGTGTGATATTATCTTATAAGATAGTGCAGTGCGGGCACGGTGTCTTGGTACTTTAATTTTATTAAAAATTAGGCACTAGTGTCTTTTGAAATGCGCTGTGCTAGATTTGGGTTTTGAGTCCAAAAAATAAGTAACATACGTAGACATCGTGTTCCGCCGATTTCTAATAAATTTTCTCTCAAACTTACGCCCCGCGCTGAACATTTCACGTAATATTGTAATATAACGTAATAATATAAAGAAAGAAAAATATTAAATGAGACACAAGCACACGACGAACATGGTGATCCAATTGGTTTATATAACTGATTGAACTATACGGGGCCCAAAATCGTGGCTAAACTATTCCTATAGTTGGATAGGACCCCGCATCACAGTCCCGCAATTTAATTTAAGTACCTAATTTAAAGATATTTAACTCGCTATCAAGCAGAAGCCTATCTGAACAAAATGATTTAATACGATTTGAAAATGATAAATAGCAATGAAACCTCTATAAAATCCTTCAAGTACCAAGTTCACGCAACCAACACACACCAGCCAGCACTGTACCTCATACATTATGCGGTTGACACACATTAGATCTATAATCCGTATAAACACACAAACATTATAGACGTCATTAAAATTAGTGACGTCACGAGCGACGTCACGTCGCTTCGTGTGCGGTCCATGCGCGGTCCGTGTGAGATGTATGATAAATAGCTGGAGTAATGGGACAAGTTAGTGAAGAGATTCTTTTAGTTTTTATTTATCAAAATAACACTACTTAAACAGATATAGAGGCGTATCTTTTTTTCCAAATCCTGACGTTTGAAAGCTTTGTAGCTTTCGAAGCTTTTCCGTGTACCTACTGTAAAGCTGAAATCTGTCTGTCAAATCTAGAATCTTTACATTACACAATTCCTATTATTAAAACGTTTTTAACCATTTTAAAACAGATGCTTACGGGTATGACTGGCAACAAACGGTATTACACTTTTGGCTCCCGACTGTACCTAAATTTTAAGGAGTTTATAACGTAGAAGATGTAAAGCATACTTTGCTCCTAACCACACCTACTTCCTAATAAAAATGCCACAAAGTAACCCCTAACTTCCCACAAACAGTTTGTAATACACATTTGGCTTCAGCTTGTACTTTTGACTCCTGACTGTACCTACTTCTAAACAAAAATCCCAACCTAAAATAACCCCTAACTTCCCGCAAGCACTTTCCGAACTCGTAACCGCATCACCGAAAGCCTCCATCCCGTAAAAGCGTCGAGAATAAATAACCCGTTGAAGGTCCCACGAGTCGAGGCAACGAGGCGACGACGACGAGCGACGACACACAGGCCTATGGCTGCCATGCCATCCTATGGGGTGTACGTGTAGGTATATGTGTGGGGTGAGAGCCGTACGACGCGCGACGCGAGACGGTCGTGCCGTATGGGATGTGAGTGAAGCAACAGGTGGCGGCCCGTAGGGTTAAATGCGGGTATGCTTGGTAATGTGCTCTGCTACAATAATCATATTTGAATAAATAATAAATATTGGAAGACATGCCACACAACGCCATCTAGCCTTGTGTTATGCTAGCCAGACGATGAGCTGGCCAGCAAAAGGCTTCAGAGACTTGAACATTGTCGCAGGGCGGCAAGCTCATCAGTTTTTATCAGATCCATTTCGGGGAGTGTGCAAGAACTACACAATCTAATTTTGTCATCATCAGTTGCCTGCATCTATGTTCCCTGACTTCTAGGCAAGCGTGCTGCATCTGAGGCCACATCGTCACATCAGACAGGTGTAATAGTGATCAATCGCTGACCTATCATTTGTAAAAAGAATGCGGAAATTTCGGAATAAAAACTGTTGTTCCAGAGTTTCAGCTGTTCAATAGATTAGATGCTAAATAATTTAAACAAAAATTACTGAGGTAGAGCAACTTCCAAACCAAAAAATACAGGCTAAACATTTTCTCATACATCTGAAAATCCGGGCAGCGATGCGTGGTTCCGGGGTCCCATAGACGGCAATTTACGTCACACTTTGTTTTACGGGGCTCTGAATAATTCCCGTGTATACGCCGCCTTTGTGCCCTCTCTACTTTTATGGCCAGCTTTATATTTTACGACTCAATTTTGTACTGCATGTGTGTGATTTAGATGTTTCACTTTAGAATTGATGTGGTCGTTAATGTTTGAATTATGCTGCGAATGCTCGTCGAACTGTGCGTTTAGAGAAAGGATTATATCTAGAGAGCTCACAACCAAGTACAATACAATACAGGATAAGTTTTACTGTGTGTTTTGCTTCTCTTTTGCTTTGAAGTAGATGTTAGATGTTAAGTAGATTGACGATTTTGCGTTATGGGGACAATGGGAAGTCACAAAATGTCCTTTTCGTTGTTCCATTGATACTTTCTTTTCACCAGTTAGCGTTATTTTTGTTTCAACTGCCTATGATCGGCGTAATGGAAGACGAGTGGCATGAGCTCTCTATATCTACATAATAGGAATTAATACTCTAAGCTCGATTGTAATAGACTCATTGTTCAAGTAATACATAAACTATAGGCCTTTGCGACAAAACAGGAGTGGAGAAAGGTATAGTCTGCTCCAAAACCAGAGAGATATTATTAATAGATAATTGAGTTGAGTTGTTCATTATTAAAGTTTTTAAAACTATGTTTTTAGTTTTTGTTTTGTTGAGCTTTTAGTGAAAATAACACTTTGAAGAAAAGTTCTTGTGTTTTGTGTACTGTATTTTAAGCAAATTAGACGATTAAATTAGAAATAGCTCTACTAAGGTGTACAAGTGTAACCAATACGTAAATGTCTGATTTTTCTAATAATTCCACGTCGGAGTTTCATTGAAGAGTTTCTCAAAACAGATACAAAAAATGACAAATCTTGATGCATATTTTGCTAAACCTATTATTATATAGGCAAAAATGGTGCGAAACCAAAGCTTGAACGAAAAAGGTAGATAAAATAAAAGCTAACCTCTTTATAACCCCAATCACGACCTTACCACAATATCCCGTATAACCCGAGATATCACACGCGCATACCTAAACGGTCCCTAAAGGCTTAACCTTAAGATATTTAACATTACAGGGGTATAGAAAGATAATAGCTAAATTTTCCGGAAATAGTGCCTACTAGGAACTTGGCACCAGGCTTTTTGAAACAACAGTAAGTAATAGTATTTAGAATTAAGTTCTTCCACAAAAAAAATGTGCTGTAGTGTATTTTTAACCACGGCGGATGTAACTCAGATTAATCTTTAAAATAATGAGTTAACAGTACCAACCTTCCCACCTAATATATAATCCCCAATGGGGATATTTTAAAAACAGGCTAATGGGGATTCATCATCAGCCTGTTTTTAAAATAAATAAATAAATAAATATTGCAGGGCATTCCACACATCGCCATCTAGCCCCAAGCTAGGTAACTAGACTTGTGTTACGGGTGCTAGACAACGGATTTACTACTTATATACTTTTCTTTTGTAAATATATAAAAGACTAACTATTTGTAAGCAAGAGTTCGTCCACGTCGTCACAGAGGCCGTTTCATTGAAACCGTACCCTCTATACCCGTATAATGTGAAATATCTTTGCCTTCCCCCTCGTCACAGAGGTACACCTACCTACCTATACCTACCGTTACGAACTCGAACGTAACGTGACGGCTCACGTGATTATCGTTAAACGATGTTAATTCACGTTAATACGATGTTCCCTCATCTATTTACTTACGGTTGGCTTAATTATTGTTGTTGTTGTTTTAATGTTATTATGTGCATGGGAATTGTTCGGTTCGTTTCATTTATTTTATTAGTAGTTCATTAAAGCTTACCTACTTTAATTGGCGTAACTACTTGGAACATCACTTAGCTAGTTTTTATAGTTCAATCATTTAGAATCCATTTAATTTTAAGTCCCCGGTAAGATTTCATAGTGAAATATAATGTTAACTAAATGTGTTACGAAAGATGAAACAGATTAGATTAGCTACATCTGTTAGAATTATGGTGACTTTATTTCGGGTTCAGGATAAAAATTCGATGACTGTCCAGAAGTAGCTGGAGTTCGGGACACATGAAGGCCTTTTCCCAGCAGTTGAAACCAAAAGGCTAGCTTAAAAAAAAATAAAACAATGAACCATATTTGGTGAAAATAAATTATTCATGGTAGTATTTTCTAAGGTTTTCGCGATTTGCACTCATCTTCTTAATATATATAAATCTCGTGTCACAATGTTTGTCCTCAATGGACTCCTAAACCACTTAACCGATTATAATAAAATTCGCACACCATGTGCAGTTCGATCCAACTTGAGAGATAGGATAGCTTACATCCCGATATTCCCACGGGATCGGGAGTTACGCGGGTGAAACCGCGGAGGGCAGCTAGTAATTATGTATATATTTTTAACGGATAAGTATATTCCCGTTTTTTATTTTTGTTTTAAACCTGACGTTTCGGGAACTTTGCAGATCCCATGATCACAGGCAGACTGAGATGACATTCGTCTTACAAAAAATATTATGTGAGAACTACTTCATCTAACGCAGAATTGACTAACGGTGTCCCGAGGTACTGCAACTGTTGTTTGCGGGGTTTGAGACCTAACCAAATGCAGAACTGGGTCCCAAACCGGTTGTACACTCCAACCATATTTTCCATAATTTTTTGTAAGACGAATGTCATCTCAGTTTGCCTGTGACCATGGGATCTGCAAAGTTCCCGAAACGTCAGGTTTAAAGCAAAAATAAAAAACGCCAATATACCGTTAAAAATATATATAATTATGTTATTCATGGTAGTTTAAAATCCTATAACTTTAGTAACTTTATCTAATTAATAATATTGTATGACAAGTAACAAATAGTTAAGTATACCTGAACCCATTACCCGTTATCCCACAACCTACCACCTAGGTACCTACTGTGTAATGTATAGTGTAAACAAACATACATTCTACTCCACGGACAGCTTTAATCCTACATGAATTGTTCATTAAACTACTTTCAAGTACTAGCTCGCGATTGGTACACTAGAGGTACAGCTTGCATAACAACTACTACTCTATTATTTATTATGTTTACATTCCTAACTGATTAAAAATTGGTTCAATATATTCTCTCACTATACTGCAGCTTACTGGACTGGTGAGTTTTGGCGGGATGGAGAAAAGAATAGTGTTAATTAGGCGTTAAAAGCACATTTTTTGTAGAAGTTTATTCGATTTAGAGCTCATATGCAATGGTATTTTCATGTTGCTCCAAAACTCCGACTTTTTACAGCTTGTAAAAAGTATGAAACCGAAAATGCCTGAAGAGCTGTTGACAATTAATTCTAGCTTGTTGTAAGCAGCTACGTCAAGCTATGGAGCTGTTTAGGATCAAGTCCCCAAAACTAATCAGATAAAGCTCCGGAAAAACCGGCACGACTAGTCTCCAGACTCAAATAATACAATCCTAATCAATAAATCACTAATTGTAGTTCTGAATTAGGCAATTAATTTCAGATTGAGTTGACATCAGTTGTGATTTGCTGACGGTATCGTCCCGCTACGTGTGTCGTGCTCGTGCGTGTTATCTCACGCACAGTTTGTTGCTGACGCTACTTCCATACGCGGACAGCTTTCCTGATAACATACACAGATGTACGGTTAGCAGGATATGCTCTTAATTCTGTGTATTGGGTTAACAGATTTGCGCAAAAATATTTTGCTTTTAAGTCATTCGTGTTCGTGTGATTCGCACTTACCTACCTACCGACTTCACGCTTAGATTATTCACGCTAGTGTCTTTCGCACTCTGTCCCTTGGAAAATGACGTTCAAATTAAAGTCTAATCGCGTATTTATGCCGATTTAAACAAAACAATACCTATATATAAAATACTTACTAAAAGGTGTCAGACAATTTGACGCAAAATTTCATCGACATCTGTCATTTTGCTACGAAACCCTATGTCAATTCAATGAAATTTGACCACAATAATTCACTATACAATCATGAAAAAGTATTATCCTATTCATTTCTCACAGTAAAACATATTTATAACCTCTGAATACTTTTCATAGACACCAAACGTTTAATAACATTAACAATGGAGGGGCCGGAATCTAGAAAATAAAATACAAGTTTCATACTTAATAAGTTTGCCATACAAAATAAAACCTTATAGAACGTTACATTAATATGTATTTTCTATTGTAATGTATGGATATGACATTAGGATACCTATTTATTCAAATAATGGATTGTATGAGCCGTGTTCAGTGGACTATGGTACGATCAGATGGACTGGACAATACTTGGAACAATAAAACTGTGGAGATTTATATTTTAGACTAAATAGTTGGAAAAATGACACGTAAGATATATCGCCATGGACATTTGGAGACACGAAACATGGTTACCCAACATTTCAAATGAAATAAAATTGAATGTGAGTTTTAAAATATTTTGTTCTAAAACTTTCAAGCTATAGAAAAACCATCATCAAATTGAGAAAGGGAAAACTGAGTATACGTTCTTTGTCTTTTTGTGTAAATTATTTCCACTTAATCTCTTTGACAACCCAAACCTATATTCGTCATTTTCAAGCAAACCAGATTGTCTTGTTTCCTAAACGTACATTTACCGAAATTAATAGTTATTGAACTTAACTTCATTAAGATATTTTGGTTTCTCTGTGCGTGATTATTTGTAAATTTTTATGTAATAAATAAAATAATTATTCCGTGTATGTGGTACAAAATGGTCCAATTTTGATGTAAATATGAAACGTCTCCATTCCATTCCGTATGATAAACCGAGCACTGATATATCGGCACAACTCCGCGCACATTACAATTAGACCAAATCAGGGGCCACATAAATATTCCGGGACATTTGGTACCGATCCCGGCATTCTCGCTACAATCCCCTGTTTGCTGATCTCACGATACCATGTGACTAATACGGCTGCTAAACTGAAGGTGTCGTACTTATTGTTCACATTGTGCCATGAATCATGCCAAGAAAATAATGTATAAAAATAAAATCAGGGATGAAATTTTGTGGGTTAAGAAGTACTGTAAACCATATTTATTTTTAAGCTTTGTAGCCCAAAAAAAATGTTTCAATAAATAAATAGAAATTTTACCAGCGTTAGGAGAAAATATCGAATTATCCTCATACCAAGTTTCAATATAATTGGTCCAGTAGTGTCAAAGCCTTATTCCGTACCAAAATGAAACCAATCTTAATAACTTTAGTGCCTATGTTATTGCATGTAAATAAATCCTGCCAATATGGTAGTAGAAAATCAGATAGGTAATAAATCCCTAATTAAATGTTAATTCCTTCCAGTATAATAGAAGTAATTAACTCCATGTTTTATATCTGCGTTAAGATTTCTGGTAAGTAAACTAGCGAGAGATTTAGCCGTCGTGATTACGTACCTATTGCAGGAGTTATTTTACGTTTCTAGGTCATCTCGTTACTTTATCTAATTACCAATTAAACTTTTAATGATAATGATGTGACTAGCAACTAGCAGTACATCGCTATTTAACTTAAATAATATATTGAGTAATTCGATGCAGCAAACTATCGATATTCCGTACATCGCGTTAATGAACATTCTTTATTCAGTAATTCGGACTTTTGTACTTATTTATAAACTTTTGGCAAGTTACAGGAATAACAATTCAATATTAAAAAAAAAATTAAATAAACTACCTACTTTACTTTTTACACTTAATTCTGTACTTTAAATCTAATAAATATACTAACCTTATGAATCTTTGGTCTGAAATAAACATATATTTATTTATTTTTATTATAATACATCTAAAGAACATTGAAGTTCCGAAGGTCGATAAGCAGAAATGATTGTTGTCATCCGGTTTAAAGAGTATTTGGTTATTGGTATAACTTAAGACAATGATGATCTCATGGCGAACACCCGCTTGCGATGTAGAAGGTTGTAGATTCAATTCCCGCATCAAACAAAATATGGTAATGTACCTACATGTATTTGTTTCAGGTCTGGGTGTTTGTGTACGTATTATAAGTATTCTGTTTGGCTTCTCGTCACTATAACACAAGCCTAGTTGCTTAGTTTGGAGCTAAACGGCGCTGTGTGAACACCTACACTAACCATCCACTCGTTCTGTAACTTGTTCCACATAAAAAAGCATAAATTTTCCACAACAACCACTTCACAATATAAATTATGAATAAAAAAGGAAGAAACTACCCGCATAATAAAACTAAATCTGAATCTAAAGCACATACCATGAGTTTTTAAAAGCTCTTCAGTTTCCACACATTATCGCACGGGTGGTTATTACGCAAGACGTCGTAATGTTCATAATGGTTGCATAATAGCCCCTCTAGCCCGTGTGAATACACCCTTACCACTGAGAAATGAACCCTAGACTAAACTTGTACAGTTTCTACACGTAAGGTTCTTTTTAAACAGGTGTTTTTGTATTTTACATTTAGTGGAGTTTTATTCGTCGTTTTTAGTTCTGTGAAGTTGCTTAGGGGAAACTCGGACACAAACATTTTGGGTCAGCTTTTTGTGATACTTATTTGGTTTGGATGCTAGCAAAATATTTAATTATTCCTTTTGACACCCATTTTTTATCCCCATGGGGGTGAAAAGAAAAGAAATTCCTTCCCGCCTCTATAGGAGTTGAAAATAAGTATTTATGAAATAAGGTACGTTAATAAAATAATCTGTAGGAATTATTTCCAAAAAAGCTTTTATATAAATTCACATAGAAATCCCACGCAAAACTAGACCAAAAGAAACATGATTGCGTAAGAAAATTGTGTGAATTCAAATCTCTATCGGTGAACCCACGGGCTACCACTAGTAAAATTATATAAAACTTTCACACTTTATGTTAAAAAATCCTTCAATTTGTGAGTGAAACTGTGTAAAACGCGTGAATTAATTTAAACGTCGTATCCATTCAGGCATAGAATGGAACAGAGAGTTTCACGAGATAAATGTACCGAGAAAATATGTAATGTTTTAATATTGCTATCTGTCACTGGAGAGTACATGGTACAGGAGGTAGCGATTTAAACTGATGTATTGTAACTGAATGAGAGGTTGGATGAAGATGATGTTAGGACGATTCAATATGATCTTAACTGCGAATGATTGCTGACATAAATAAATTTTGACTTAAATTTTGTAGTCTCACATAACCGGACTGACGGATAATTAATGGACTAACACATTTTCAAGCCTAAATGGGCTAAATAAAAAAAAATTATAGGTAAATTGACACTAGCGTTATGCAAAAATCGTGAGGACCCATTTTTAACATGGCTGGTTACCTGTTAACTCTGCAGTTCCAAAATTGGGTAGGTGTAATGGAAACCTGAAAACATCATGTTTAAAAAACCAAAATGCCAATCAATATACTCGAAGAAGTAAGGTTAGCAACATCCTTTTAATGGCGTACTTATGACATCTATCATTTGGTTTTCGTAAATGACACCCTACGTTTTTGACCGATTCTAAAGCATTTTACACATAAAAATATTTTCTACTCGTGTTGGTTTTAATTGATCTTTTTTGGAAGTAGGGCTAGTTTTAGTGTTGCATTTTTTTGTTATTGCAGAGTGACAGGTGTTATACAGGGTTATTGGAAATTATACTAGCAAGCTGTTGAGGGCTACTTCTGTGCACCTGAACTAACAACTTTTGTTCTACGACTTTTGGAAATTCGAAAATATTTTTGAAAATGTTGAGGTTATGTTTACCCAAAAAACAGCTGTTTCTTACACGGAGAGGTCAATAACCTTAATATTTTACTTATTTTTTAAGTCATATCTACTGTTCTTAGTCTGAATGACCTTCGTTTTAAAAAATTTGCTGTTTTTCGAATTTACATAACCTCAAAATGTTCATTTTTTTTTTAATTTCCAAAAATCGTAGAACAAAAGTTGTTTGTTACGGTGCACAGAAGTAGCCCTCAACGGCTTGCTAGTATAATTACCAATAACCCTGTATAGAACCCGCTATCGTTTCCAACTTGAACCGCTATCCCCCGGTGACGTGCGGACGTGTCATTAGTCGGTGATGAATGGAGCGTTAATGCCCCATTCACACTGCCTGATGCGTCGACACTGCATGAACCAAACTACCGTCTACGTAGCGCCTAGCGCCTGTCTGTACCGACCTTTATTATAGTTATCAAGTTTGTTTTTATTTTATTATGGTTCGGGTTCTTTTTGGAAGTTAAACGCGAGCAAACAACATAGCGTTGATGGCAACCTTTAGAAGTTTTAACACTAAATAACAGAGCCTTAAACGTCGTCGTTTGTCAGTCTGTTATCGGATACATTTCGGGCAACACAACTATACGACCTAATTCTGCCATCTCCATTCTTCTGTCATACGACCAGTCAAACTATTAGGCAACACCGATTCATGGTGGTAATACCAGATATCCGTGCTAAGCCTTTTGCTTTGTCATTTCTTATTTGAAAGAAAAGAAATACAATTTTAAAATGAGCAATTAAAATCATGCACATGAACTTCTTATCGTTAAGGTTTTGCTAAAGCCTTCTCAAACATCTAAAATACTAAATCTTATATACTCTACCTACAAGTAGGTAAATACGTACAAATTATTACAAATACTTGAGATAATCGATCCGAATACAATCGATCTACAAATCAACAATTATCACTCGCTATAAACAACGCCCAACGGTTCAAACTAAACTCTAAAACAAACTAAACAAACCCGTACTAAATCTATCGTGGAATCGGACCCGTTTTGCAATTTGTTGGACGTTGTACATTTTAGTGTAATCTGATGCTGAGTAGTGGGGCTGTTCCGTAAGCGACAAACTTCTTCCTGCTTATGGTAAAAATGTAAAGGTTTATTCTCTTAGTACGTTTGTCTCCTCTTTACGCAAACACTATTGCACCGATTGCGGTGAAACTTGATATGTTTGCAGGAGATTGCTGAAGCCCTTGAATAACTAGATATTTTTTATTATGATATTCCCACGGGATCGGAACTTAGGCCAGTGAAACCGCAGGATGCACCTTTAGTTAGTTATAAGTTTTTCAAAATGTGATTAGGGTAATATTCAATACGTGGCAATTATTTACTTAAGAGTCCGCTGCCAACATTGTGGTTGCCACACCATCCAAACTCCTTAAATTTTCAGACAAACAATTAATTTTCCCAAACTTTAAATAAAAATTACCTTATTGTTTTATTTTTATGCAAAATTTTATTCAGCAATATCCCGGTGGTACTTACATATGTATGCTTACGTACTACTACGTACCTGAAAAAGAAATACAGAGTTTTTATTACACACTGCATAAAATAATAATGAACGCCAATAAAACCCATCAAGAGTGTTAATGTCGCAATAGACGCAGGAACATAATCATATAAAACTGTAACAACGTTGTACTGTCTGTCTGTCCGGCTCGCGTCTAGGCGCTAGGCACTATATAGGCACTAGGCGGGGCGTTAAGATACACTATCAGCTACACTAATGCACTACTAACTCATTCTAACAACCGGATTAGGTACCTACACTGACTCACTATGTTCCTATAGATGGTGACAAGATGAAGAAAAAGTTTATATCTGAATAACCGAAAGGCACGATGAGGAGCGGAGTGAGCGCGCGCTCAAAAAATTCAAAAATTAGATGGTTTATTGCTTAGTATATCTAAATCAATCTATCTAAAGTTGTACATGGGCCGCAAAAATTGCTGCCAACTGTTAGAGTATACGACCAGGGGGTCGATATCGACCCCAAAGTACCCTAAATCACGCTTATCCGAGACCAAAATAGTCCTAGGCATAATATACGGGTTTATAAATAAAGATTTAAAGCCACCAGTATAAACATATGCGTAGTAGAATCGAGCGTTAACATTAAACGTTATCAAAGAGTTCCAAAAAATATAAAACCTTCATCTAGTCAGCTCCGGAATAGACTTCACGTCGGAGCTGAAACACATTATTTTCAGAAACATTCCAAAAGACATTTGAACCAGTTATTACACCTTAACTATAAAGTATTCTGCAACCATTAGCTATAATATTGAACAAAGTATCGACCAAAGAAACACGTTTGAGTGAGTTAACCTTATCAATGGGACAATTTGTCTAGAGTATACATACATACATAAAGCGTGTGTACGAATGTACTAGTGTACGGGTGACAGATGGCTGACGTGTTTATGTGGTAGATAGGCTTATCGGGACACGCGGTTTATTGCTCACTTCTCTAGCCGAGCCGTTCGCGTTATACGACGCGACGTAGGTACGTACAGTAATACACTGCCCTTTCGAAAGTAGTTTAGGATAAGATATATGTACCTACATATTATATTGTTGTTTACGTAAAAGCATATTCTGAAAGTTTCCGGTCTAAGTGTTTCTAATGTTAATGTTTTAAATCGATCATAATGTACTACAAAAAAAAAATATTAATTTACAATTCTGTACGTCTTGGACATCCCGGGCCCTTTTGTATTACGATATTTTTTTATAACGCAATGTATAGGTAGGTACTTAAGTTACCACAGCACATGCCTAGTTGCTAAGCTTGGGGCTAGATGGCGGTGTATACAATTTCCTGCAATATTTGAATTTTATTATTATAACGGACCGGTAAAGTTTTTGTCGCCTTCACTCGCGTCTCTCGAAGGCCTCCGTTTATTTTGGGGGTCTTTAAGTCGCGTGGTACATCTTAGACCGCATCATCACTTACCATCGTCTGATATAGGATATATTTATTTTAAAAATATATAAATAATCATACTTATAAATAAGGTATATAATATGATTGTAACTATATAATGTATGCAGGTGAACTTGTTTAACATAGCATAACAAAACGCAACATTATACTAAACCAAACACTGAACGTACTGACCGTCAATAAAACGCATGAGTTACGTGAAATGGTGTGTTTTTGTATGCGCGTGCGCCGCGCGCCGCGCCACGCTCCCTGCGCGGGACATATAATATACCTAGTGTCCAACTGATTACTTGTATTTAGTGTTAAGGCTTTTACATAATATGTTCTACAATCTACATTAATAGTTCAAAGGTAAGGTTCAAAGGTTGAAAATATAATAGTAAGTACGAAAAAATGAATAAAGGTCGCTGCATACGTAACGGGATATAACCTCAGACGGGACGGGGACGTGACGTGCATTGTTCATAGAGTGTTCGTGAACTTTAAGCATACGTAACGTGATCTTTTCCGTGCCGGACGGAACGTGACTATTTCTTGACAGCGTTTCATATAAACATATCACGTTCCGTCCGGCACGGGAAAAATCCCGTCACGTATGCAGCGACCTTAAGTCGAAGTGACCTTATGGATTGTTTGAAGATAGAAAAAAAGTGGACTTCGACAGCTGAAGAAAAATAATAGTTAGTATTATTGTTTTCTTTTTTTTACGGGGCAATTCGGTATTGTAACCAAATGAAATTTATATTTTAGCCAAAATGGCACATCACCACAAATCTAAGTTCGAAATTCTAAAATTTTTCTCATTTTCTAATACAACTAAAGCTTTCGATATTATATCCAATTTGCCGAGACGAAGTATAGACAACTCTCGTGCAGCGTCCGCGCGTCCTGTCCTCGTCTCCTGCGCACGTTGGCTGCTTGTGAAGTAAATCAGTAACCCGATACGGTAGTGTCTGCGTGTCGCAGGTCCCGTGACACTACTCGCACACCGGTCAAGGGGTGGACTTAGGGTTACATAGGGGGGGGAGATGGAGGGGTTGACATCCGGACTAGGCTTGTGGGGGTAGGAGAAGATACATAAGAAGAGAACGTAGGTTTTTGACAATCACTAATCTAGAGCAGCAATTAAGTGTTAATTTCTAACTGAGTCGTATCCACATAGGATACCATTAAATTAAGTTCATTTACGAATTCTCCATAACACAGGTCCAATAATTGGACCTGCCATATTGATTTAAGTGGCTGCTCGGTCACAAAAATCTTAACTAATGGTTCAGACAATTGCTAATGTTGCTTTTTGAAAACACTATCTTTTTGTGAATCTTGATGAGCTGATCCGATTGTCCAAGTCCTCAGTCCGCCCCCCCCAAGCGTAGGTCGTGTCCCCCCCCCTGGTGCCGCATGCGCCCGCGCCCCGCGCTGGTGACGTATTTACTAACACGTTGATTATGTAGACAACGTACAAGGTTCGGGAACACGATCTCGCCACGGAACACTCTAATGTCGATACACCTTTACATTACACGCTGTTTTCTGGAAATGACCTCTTTGTGTCTCATGCTTGCCTGGTACTTTTTGTTCAACATTGTATTGGTATCCGTGTGAATTACAATGCTATTTTAAGGTTTAGTCCCAATCTATCCCTTACATTGAACCCGTTGTCTTAACTCATCACATTTAAATCGAATTCTCCATTCATCTTAAACTGAGTTTGGACTCGATATTCGAAGTACCTATTTTGTCCTCAAAACATGATTTGAGTACTTCAGCTGAAAAGTAAAATCGGTGAAATAGGATAAAAAAATGTCGCAATTTGGTGCAAACGACTAGCACCTCTTATATTATCCGCTTTATTAGTTGATTGTATTTAAATGTAGTAACATCTAATAAAGAGTAACGCTGCCAGCCTTTTGGGCACACTTCCTATGGACTTTTAATTTAGTATAAGTAAAGTACATAAGTAGTTTATTTAATTAATTTATGTTTTCGTTATTTAATTGTTATTTAGTATAGTATAGTTACTTGTTCATTTATAATATACTTTGTTTTATGAAGAGTAAGTAGGAAGTTACAATGACTCAGTATACAAATATATGCATACAATATCACCACATTGGTCCACCGCGACCAGCATCAAACCAAACACTGTTGTAATGCTCAATGTTTACGGTTATCGTCTACAACTTACCTATCGTAACGCAAACTTACATGCTATGTAACTACATTATTTCTATTTTATTACAAAACTAGCTTTTACCCGCGATTTTGTCCGTGCGGGAGTTTAATTTACCAAAATCCTTTCTTAGCGGCTAATAGCAATCTGTGCCTAATTTTATCCGGATTCGTTCATTGGGTTGAGATGTGCATTGGCAAATCATTCAGTCAGTCAAGACTTTAAATTTCATATTATTACAGAAAATGTTAAGTGTTAAATCCAGAATTTTTAATGTGTCATGAAATCCTGTGAGTTGAATACGGACTAAATCAACTAGCAGAACTTGCCTTCCGGTTTCACCCACGTTAGTCCCGCTAATTTTGGAGTTCCCACGGGATATTATAACTGTAAATCTTACCATACGGTACACAATAGAACAGAATCTGCGACCTGGACTCTCATCGCACCACTATGTCATGCGATGCAGTTACCGTACCAATTCTGTTAGCCAAAAGTGGATATACACTGATAAAGGCGTCTTGATACTTGAGATCAAACTACATTGAACTATATCTGTGTTATAAAAAAGTGAAGTGTTCTAAAAATGCCATTAGAACTTAATTTAAAGGCCTTTAAATATGAGTAATAACTAAAATTTACTGAAATAATACATATTTTTAAGACTCTAGCATGAGCTTTTACCTTGGTTGGCCGACAAAGATACTGAGGATCTTCAAGTAGAGTCAGAATCAGTAAATTACATAGAAGTTAGAACTTATCATTAAACATTTAAATGACATAGTTGACTTATTTAAAGTATTTAGACCTGTAGTAGCTCTAATAAATATCTTAATAAAAGAGCTGAGTAGAGCCGAATCGCATAGCAATAATCTAAATGCATAATAAACAAATAGCAATTTAGAGGTGTTTTTTTTTTCTCTCTTGTTTGGCCCCAGGAACTTATGCCATTTTCATTTTGTTCTTCATTTTCAGCAGGTTTTTTTTTTCTTCAGTTATGGCTTCGCACGGTTTGTGCATATAGCCAGTATCAAGTAATATTTTGCATCAAGTTATGGCCCGATTTACAGAAATCGGGCTCAAAGTGTTTCAAGATGGTCAAGTCGTCAAGTCACAGTTTGTCAAGTCAGGGGTCATAGTAAAGCGGTGGCTACTTTACTATAACCTTGTAGGAGATTTTGGAGGCAACGAGAAAAGTCCATGTTTGACACTGATTTTTACTTTCACTACACTTGTGCAATTTCACAGAACTAAATTAGATAACTTTCCACCGTAATTATACAATTTAACTCGGTTTACAACTAAGTTTCGTGTAAATAAAACTGCAGCACGACATGTTGTTGGCTCGTTCCCGCCAAAACTCCATTTAGAGGTGTTGAAAAATAAATCATTTTCCCACAGAGTATACTAATCTATTTCTGTGGTAGGTAGGTAAATAAATACTCTTTCAACGAACCTGTCATCCTGTGGCACCTTTACTCTAAAGTACCAAGACACCACACGTCCCGTATAAAGGCAATTCCAAGCAGTCAGTACAAACATAACAGTGACATAGTGAGGCATTGTCGAGGCTAGTGCCTAGTGCCGTGTGCAAGCGGCCCTAAACGCACATTATACCAAATTATATCACCCCTTAGATATGGTACAAGTATACAACAACGCCTACCATACCAGTACACACTTCTAGCCCAGGGCATAGACTAGCTATCTCTTATGGTACGAATATTTATGGTTTTGGACTCATTCCGTACTTGTATTGTTAGATTAGAGTTGGTTTAGAGTGTTTAGGAAGTGAAAATAACGTATGTGTATAGCTTAGATAGAATATATCTGTGTTTAAACTAAACTTACAGTGAGTTGTGAAGTATTTTGCCGATGGTCTTACGAACACTGAAATACGAAAACCCTTTGAAAATAAGAATTTCTTTTTCGAAATGTTTACCCCAGAAAGAATCATCTAAATCGTACTTCATAGGCGCGGCGTGAACATCGCTATAATTATTGAGAACCTCCTCCTTTTTATGACATCGGTTATAAATCAGTTATTTGTTGAAGAGGTTCATAATTGAGTTTGAACTACTGATTCTAAACTTTAATAATAATCTCTATTTCAAAAAAACACTATGTTTTCCGGTAAACAAACATGTCCTTAAAATATTAAACCTCAAAAGAGTTCGTTCGTTCGAAATCGTTGAAGTTTTTAGTCTTACATGACATATAAAACAACTACTATTTCATTTTAACGTCGAGATATTGCTCTAACATAATTTGCTCTATAAATATAATATTGCTTTCATAAAAGTAATTAGATTTTTTGCACTGAATTTAGAAAACAATCTTTTGTTGTTATGCAGATAGCACCTTTAAAAATATATCTGGATAACTTATATCTATTGTTTAACTAAACCTATTAAACAAACTATCGAATTAGCGTAACATAACCCATCCGATCACATATCAAGGTGGTCGTGATCGCCACTAATTGCCGCAGCCGGCCGCACTCGCGCACAGACACGACACACCATCATTCCCATTCATCATAGACATATTGATAAACAATTGCCCTACCTTAAATGAGGGGTCAACTCGCCTACAGTAACTAGAATATAATCTCAATATAAACATACAAAATACAACTGTAAGTCTCTACGACAGAGTTCAATTTTAATTGCAATTAAAAATGGAGTTGTAACATTTAAAAGTCAAGAAGGAAAATTCAATTTTTCCGGTTTATCGATTATTGAAATTAAAGCTCTGTTATTGAATAAATAATGTTTAATATCATTTGTGTCGTGTAGAGAGGTAGAGATGGCTCGGTTGTCGGCGTGCCTTTGTCGCGCGCCGACAAAGGTACGTGGGAACGTGCGCGGGCGCATTCTTCCTACTACGAGATATAGTGTATGTATGGTGCGCTCGCGCTCGCGCTGTAGATAGATTTACTATGATAGATTGATTTTTTTGGCCATGAGTATGTGGAGGTCAGACGTTTGCGGGTAATTGAAAGCGGTTGGTAACCTTTTCGTTTAGAGATGGTGAATTAAAGTTGAATTGCAAAGTATTTTTTAGGCTCTTGGTCGACTGATTACGAGTACTAATCCTAAGGGGTCTTAGTAACTTTGTTTAAAGCATGGACTTTCGAGAAAACCTTACAATTTAACTTTAAAATTTTAAATTGATTCCAAGCATCGACAGAGCAAGAGATGCATTTCTTGCAGTTGAGTTCGTGAACGATCTCATCCTACTAATATTATAAACGTGAAAGTTTGTATGTATGGATGTCTAGATGTATGGATGTTTGTTACTCTTTAACGCAAAAACTACTAAATTGATTTTAATGAAACTTTACAATAATATAGCTTGTACATCAGAATAGAACATAGGCTATAATTTATAAAGATATTGTGTGAATTGTCCAAAATATAATGAAAATTGACACTTTGACATCCGTCAAATGTGACTTTGACATCTATGAAATGTCACTTTGACATCTGTGAAATTGCTCAGCGTTCTGTATTTACATTTATGCTACTTAACTTTCGTCATATTATTATATTTTCACGGGATCGGGACTAACGCGGTTGAGACCGCGGGGCGCAGCTAGTCTTACATATAGTCGACACAATTCTGACGGATACAACTTATCCAATCTTGTCAATCATCAACTTTGTGTAACAAAAAGTTTAGATTAGCAACATCTAATCCATTACAATTTAAGCGGCATTTGTGACGTTGCATCCGTAACATTTAGATTTAGCAAGTGACTCTCCTGACCTGATTTCAAAGACGTCTCAAATCGAAACGTAAAAGTTATAATATTGAAGAGACCCCACATGCAGCCACAAATCCCGCGAGTCACGGCCGCCGCGCGCGCCGCCGCGATTATGATAACGATATTGGCGCTGTCTACCTATTACATACCCACTGGGTCTCCTCGGGGAGCCCATTCAGAGGGCTAACTATTAGCGGATTCGATTCTCGCTGCCTAATCGAACGATCTTAATTAATATAAGTAGGTAACTATCTACCGGTACGGGTTTTCCTGTTAAGTGAAATTGGGACCAAGTGTAACTTAGAAGGTATATTTTGTTTATATTTTTTTTAACAAAGACTTTAGTACGACTTGTGCATTATCTATGTAACTTAGTGTCAAGTAAAAGTATATGTACCAATCAAATTTTTAATCAACATTGAGTCAAAATTATTTCAAGTATTTGTCTACATATCTGATGGACGAAATTGCCTACATTACCAAGTAAGTTACCATTCTCATGCCAATCTGGTCACCATATCACAAGCCTAAATGCTTAGCTTGAGGCTAGATGGCGCTGTATGGGATTTCCTGCAAAATGTAATTATCCCACTATCCTAATTCCTATCTTATTAATGGTATGAAGGTAAAAGTATTTGAGTAGGTTTGTTACCTCTTTACGCAAAAACTACTAAACTGATTGCGATGAAACCTGGTATATAAATAGCTAAAATTTTGGACTAACGCATAGACTTATGTTTATCCCGATATTCCCACGGGATCAGGACTTATGCTGATGAAACCGCGGGACGCAGCTAATGCTAACCTCTATCAATAGTAAGAAGATAACTTCAATTGACACATACCTACCTACTTATAGAATACTTGGAGACATTGTATTGGAATATCGTGTTATTGTGTCCAGCACTAATATCGATGTTTTGTAATACATCATTCGTTTCGGCTCGCGTCGCGTGCCATTTACATCTAGGGATGGGAATCGTGTTTATCGATCAATTGAGAAATAAGTGTGAAACAAACTGTTTTTAAAATTAATAGATTCGGGTAAAGTAATACCAGTACATGGGCTTCACTCAGATCAGCTTTTTTTTTCTAAACTATTTTGGAATCGCTCGATAGACAGCACCAGGATCTAATTATAGGATATCTCTGGTCAAGAGAATGCCATTTCATTTATTTTTTACATTGTCAGGGAAGGTAAGGAGCTCCAAAACCTAGTTAGATTTTTTATTTAATTGTTTTTTTATGAATTCACTATTTTTCTCCCTAACCGACTTGCTTATTTTGTACAAAAGTTAATCCTTATTGTAAAAAAGAACATAATATTATGTACATTTTTTCCTAATATTTTCATGGAAACCTACTTTGATGAAATCACACAGCTAGTGATAAAGTAGGTATCGATACTATAATAGACAAACTATCGACATATCCCATCCCTATAGTAAACAACAGGTCCAGAATCAATCGGTCGACGTGACCGACACGTGTTTAACTCGATATGTATAATTAAGTTGCAAGTAAGTTAGAAAGTGTAATTTAGAAATAGTGCGCACGAGTCGAAACAATGAGTTACATTAGTGAGGGGCTATAATCAAACCGAGCGATGTATCGATTACTGGGTTTGTTGTTAATCTAATCGATTATCGATAGATGAAAATCGTAATGATACGTGTGGTATTGGGTTATGTTTTTTTCTATTTTGGTCTAGCTGTATGTGATTTTGGGTTAGGAGTAAACATGTTCAATTTATTATATCCGAAAGTTACTGTTATATTGTTAGAAAACAAACGAATATCGGAATGCGAGTTTGAAAACATAAGACCTTAATGTCACATAAAACATAAATCTAGATGTTTCGGTTTAGTCACTTAGAACAAATTGTTAAGTGATCCTCCAAATAGCTACGGCCTAAATTGAACGAGTTTAATTAATTCTAGAATCTATTTAATGATTTTTTCTTGCGTGATTTTATAAAATTCGTCTCCAAATGCCTAATTTCCGAGATCATTTTTATCAATAAAAAATATTCTCAAAATAGTTGAATGATTAACACTACATTAGGAATTGTGTTTTTAACTTATTTCTGTACACGAAAACTTACAAACTCAACAACAAATTAGTGATTAGGTACATTTAATTGATTCGAAGCTCAAGTAAATCCAGTACACTTTGAAGTGGATCAATTTCGACGCATTGAACCGGATCAAAACTTTACAACGGAATTTAAATTCGATATTTGAACAATGATTTCGTAGAACGTTCTCGAATTTTGTCGCGGGCAATTAAAAAGTTTACCGATAAAGAGGTTTTATGTGTTGTTTTTTTTTTTACGGTTTGTTTTCTAGAGTTTTCGTTTAATTAGGTTTTAACGAGTATATTTTTGATTGGCCTTTTGCAAGTGCTTCGGTTAGTATTGTGTAAATCGGTGAAAATAAACTTGCATGGAAAAGTTCGATTTTGTTTACATTAATTTTAAATTGTAAAGTTTATACCTACTGGCAGGAAAATAAATATTAATAAATATAAAATAAAAATTACTCACAGCAAAATAAGTAGGTACTACCTACCTCCTTGTGTAAATTTAAAATCGTCCCTAAGAGCTTTACACAGGCAAATTGTATGTCGCCCTGTCTTAGTTAGGTATATACTTAAGTACCTAAATACTTATTATTATATAGTAGGTACACATTTTAATTAATTTCACATAACGTGCACAAAACATGGCCTTATCATGCTATCTCTGACAGGCAACCGTTTGGACGAATTATTATATTGAATCAGAGTTCCTAATAAATGCTCATGTCAGTGTTCAAACAAAGCGGATCTTTTCAACCGTGTTTTGTAAACAACATGTATGCTTACTTAATGGGTGGGAGATAGGGAAGGGACGATCAGGATAAGATACGGATTATTATAAATAATATAAGGAAATATAAGGAGTGTGTAATCCACAAAAAAAAATATTGTGTGAACTATGGATTTCCAACTTGGAAACAAACTCTAAGCTAGATGGTTGTAAGGAAACCTTTGCACAGAAGTGAGACAATGTAAAAATAAATAACACGAATCTTGATTGCTTTTTAGATGAATTTAAAAAACAGCCTTAACTAAAACTATGCAGAGAGACTAAGGGCGCAAAAAACTAGCGACAAATACGATCTTTACTAAAGTGTGCTCACCCAATTACACTCTGAAGTAGTTTCAAAATCTATTAATTACTTCCAAAAACTAAACGTTTTTCCCTTTATGACCAATAATAATACTAAGTACCTACTTGCCAAGAAATAATTTAGAAATGTGTTAATTTGAAAAGTAAACCTAGCGAGGTAGATTATTTTATCCGTACATTACCGTAATCACATCACCCCATCTCTACACTGTGCTTGTATAAAAATTGCTGACGATTTTCCCTCCATTTTTGATTCAACATGGCTACCATATTGACTGCAATCGCAATGTTCATACAGTCAGCATTTTTGCAACGTGTTTGTTAACTCCATTTTGTTCTTTGCTTTACAGTTTTATTTCAATGTTATTATTGTATTTTGAATTAATATTTTACTTTAACTAATGTGAAACAAAGAAATTAAGCATCGCTCATATGAACGGCCAATTACATATAACTATTTCAATCTCTAAGACATACAAACCCAACGGGTTTCATTAATATTAATTCACCTCAACAAACCCCATAAAATAGAGGACCATCTTCCGAATATAGTCCGAGAGGACGCGGACGGGTGCACATTTGTCCCACCACCTCCCCCCCGGGTAACTCCGTCCGTCGCAAGTTTTGCGGCACATGTGTGCCTAATATCCGACCATTTGTCAGTCTGTAATTGCGAACCGATTCTTCGCTGTCCCTTACTGAAATCTTAATGTCTGTTCGTATAGTTGGGATTAAATGGTCTCTCAGTTTTGCTTGATGTATGGCGGTCAATTTGGGGAAGGTTCTGGAACTATTGAAGACGACGTATTTAAATAAGATTTATATCTACAAATATTTAGGTACATATATCCATCATTATAGTACAATAATATGCCAGATTAATTGACAGAATTTATTGACTCCTATCATTGTTATTAAATTCTATGTAATTTTAACTGTTAGATAGTCCATATCGTGTCACCTCGGAAGTAATAAAATGAGTCAACCAACAATACCTGAACCTATCCAAGACTCATAGATCCAACAACTGATTAACCTAAAGACATGACAGTTAACTTGCACATATCCTTATATCATCATTAATACTGAACTTATAGAAACCGTGGCTGATTGAATCACTAAGAACCAAGTTCTCAGACCCCTGCATTTTACACAACTTAAACCAATCTATTCAGTGCTTAAAGCTCATTTCAAATTGGCCAAAGCCTTTTGCTAACCAGCTTTAAAGAGCTATAACTGTAGTGTTATCAGTCAAAGGACGTTCGAGTTAGAGAGGTCTTGTTAGGTTAGTTGTGTGCAGATTTGCTTTTGCCACGTAAGTAATAAGTGTAGAGGTTTCTAGCACCCACGCGACGCCTACGGTTTGTCCTATCTGAGTTTTATGGTGAGGGCATGGTGGTTGGGAAAAGAGAATTTAATTGCAGAATTGAATTTCTATGTTTTTGTACAATTTCAAGTCTCAGAGGGATAGGTGCAATTCAATGTGAAGAATTTATGCTCAAAATGCGTTGGCTGATTATTTACGGTCGTATAGATCAAGCAAAGCCTGCCACGGTCATTTCTTTGATCGGTGACCAGTTAATAGTGTAGCAAAAAAGTTCTCGCAAGTTCCTCCATCCTTCGAACCTCATGTGGTGTGGTATCAGTGATATTAGTTATAGTTTTTAGGCCAAATTATAAAGCTCCGCGGCGACCTACAAACTAAGATTTGGTTCAAGATCCTCAGTGAGTTTATTAAGTATAATTAAATTAAACCTATAACTTGACGAAATCTTGAATGTTATGCAAAAAATTCATAATTGAATTACACTGTAAATACTCGTACTCAGTTGAAATAAACATTTTTGAATCATGAAATGTTATTATAACCACAGTCTTAGTTGAACTCATGTCCATACATAAGGCAAAGGGCGGTCGCGGTGCAGTGGGATGATGTCCGCGTTTCGCAATGTGTGAACACTAACGTTTCCCTTCCCTAACCTCATTACACCTTTATTTGGTCTCGGATAATGTCAGATACATTATAATGTAGTGTTTGTTGTTGCAGAGTTTCAACTACGAAATAGCGAAGAGAGAGGGTAAATCAGAACATGAGCCAGTGCTCATTTGTAACAAGAGCTGGCTCTTGTTATCTCATTAATTTTCTGACTGTCATAAATTCTCTATATAAAATACAAAGTAGTATAAGATAGTTGAATATTGTAGGTAGTAAAACTACACGCGTTAACTCCAAGCATTAAGTTTTCAATAAAGGAGACGGCACATATTGCCGAATATTCCGGGCTATTATAATTTTGATACGGGTCGGGTCGAACCCGGTACCCGGCCGGTACGAATTAACTTATCACGGCCGCACCGCATCTGCATACCTTCTACATTTATATGTGGGACGGACTCAGGTACAACTCATTTAAATAATTTAATTCTAGAAATCTAAAGTAAAGTTAAGGAATAATATTTTCATAGTTTGAGTTCTAAATATCTACTTATATTACATACCTATATCTCAGCTGGAAGATCAGCTTGAGATTCCGAGCATTGCTATGCTGTTTTCGTTTGGATATGCTATGAAGCCAAATAATTTATACGGACAAAAATTATTTATACTTATAAATTTTACGCCAACAAAACCATTCACAAGAAAATAAACGACAAAACGAGATTTTATCGTATTATTTTTGATAAAGATGGTATGAAATGCCAGTACGGTTCTAAATTGGGCATAGTAGATTAAATATTATGTTGGACAAAATATTTTTCCAACATAATATCATCGAATACTCTAATACTTTCATTATAATTATTTGAAAATTAGCTAAATTAACTTGTGATACCTAAATCCCCGCCTGTGCCACCCCATTCGGACTCCGGGTAAGACACATATCTCAGACGGGGATGCAAGAAATGCCCACACCCCAATATGTAGATTCCGACTTCACCCACTCTTGTGGTCATTATTACACAACGATCGAACTTATTTGATATTTGTAGGTTTAATTATTAAATACGTTACAAATTAAACAATAATATTTACCTAACTTGTTTCTCAAAAGTTGACTAATAGGTAACAATAATTAATGTAAAGAAATTATGATATTTTATACTTAAACTGAAAATTTCTAGATACTAAAACAAAACTAGGTATATTAAAACGATACTTATAAATAATTAAAAAAGATTACATGTTTGCTTTAGGAACAGGGGGAATGCTTTCCGAGTTTATTTTTTGAGTGCTTACTTACCTAATAGCTGAGTATGGGAAGGGTGACGTACGACATCTTATTGACGTATGAACGAAGACTTGTTTCAAATATTGTCATCAAAATATTCAATTCCGATACTGATATACATTATAAGAATTTGAATTTTTTTAACGATCACTAACTTTTTGCCAATTTCTCAATTTGCACAATAAAGTTTTAATAAACCAATCGATTGCTTATCTATCTAATAGATATTGTTCGACAAGACGTTGTTAATTTGAAATAGTAAAAACAACAAAAGTGTCAATATGTATGATCATAGTACACTGAATCCGATGTAACATACCTCGTATCGAATGATCACGTAAATGTTTTGTCTGGAGTCCTCCGCCCGCTCGACGCTCGCTCCTCCGGCTCTCGGAGCCCGAGCCTCGCCGCGTGCCGGCATATGGCGGGAATATCCTTCATTGCCGACGACATGTTTCGATTAAGACAACCCTTTTAGGCTGAGTGGTGGATGCTGATTAGTTATAGTGTAAATATGTTTATAATTATTTGCTTTGCCGACTAACTTACAGCTTATGCAGGATTTAGGAACAGGATTATTAAAGTAATCTAAAACGGGATATTCACTATCTAGTTAAAACATGTTAAATATCTCCGAATAATTAACTTTGGTAGTTAAAATAAAATAAATAATAAGTTAAAATAATTAATGTATTTAAACTTTTCGAACATAACCACAGTAAAAATATAAAATGCCATTGGGTTTCTTCTTATTGAAGAGCGCGGATTGAAAGGAATTTAGGTTTAAATACGTTGTGAAATTATTTTATTTGAATCTTAAGTCGGTCGATGTTTAAAGATAGTCCTTAAAAGCATTTAATTTTATAATTTTTATGTTTTTTTGAATAAGCAAGTAGGATTATGGTTGGTCAAAATATTGTTTCTATATTTATGTACTTATTAATTTAATAAAACAATCTCAATTTATTATATACTTACTTACTTAAACCTTTTTTTATTAATCGGTCTCTTAAACCTAAACAATTGTTCAGTTATTTTTTTGTTTTACTCAAAATGATAGCCGGTGCGGTGCGGCGAGCTGTCGGCCGACTATAACAAACAATGAAATCAAAATTGAACAAGGTAGTCAGTAACCTCTCGGACTACATTATCTTAAGACAGGGTTGTCACCGGCAGACGTCGATATAATAACATTATAACCTGGGATTGTCGTATGTGTGTCTGAAGGAATTATTTATGCGCTACTGCACCCGGACTCGCTTGCCACTGGACGGGGGGACGGGGTGTCCGACTTGAAAATTAACTTGAGAATATGTTTCGGATAGAATGAATTATTTCTGGGGTTAGTGAGAATATCGTAATGGGTTCGTTTTCGGTATGTTACTAACCGTTATTTTCTGAGAGTATTTTAATCTGTGACGTTTCTATACAAACTGTTCAGAACTTTTAGTAAGGATGTTCTTTCAAAGTGACTCTGACTCTTCACGACTTTTGAAAATGTTCAAAACAAATCAAACATTTTCAAAATTGTATGAAATCTAAAATATCCTTTTTCTTTCCCTAAAATCCAAGAAGCCTTGTGTAAATATCTGTGTTTATTTAATTTTAATTGTAAGTAAGCCTAAGTAAGTTTTTAGTAGATAGGAATTTTTGAGTACATCCTGGTGGCATCTTTATTTTAAGCTCACTGATGGTTTGAATGGTACCTTCCTGCTGCTTGAACTTAAGTGTTCAGAGGGGAACTTTCTGGTCAAATCGGACGGATAATGAAAAAAAATATATATTATATAGTTCCATAGAACAGTATCCTGATGAAATCAATGAGAACATACCAAATTCTGCTGCGTCTAGCGGAACCTATATCTGCTAATAAGCTCCTCAGGCCTAGTATGCCCGGGCCTGGGGCGGTCAGATATTATATAGGGGAGGTCAATCGTGATAAAAAAGCTAGTTGTACTATAGATACCGTAGGTAGGTGTGTATGTTGTATATTTGGCAAGAGTAACTCTCTACCGAGCTGCGCTATCTTGAGATGGTGGACAATGAAATATTCTCTCATTAGACCGTCTACTGATTAATTGGGCTTCTTAGTGTTGAGGTGGGGTTACACTGATAGCGGTCATAGATATATATTAACTGATACATAATTTAGAGTACCTATTAATAAAAATAAAAAAAACACCGATTGCATAAATCGAAAGTGTTTTAGGTAAGTGCCACTCCATACTAATAACCTAGTTAAACTAGTTAAGCTTTTTATGACAACTCAGACCAGACTGCTGTCCCTAAATGGGAACAATACCAATTGTATTTGAATATTTGAATCTATAGTTTGCATTTATCTGGAATTAAACAATGTTTGTCTGTTTGTGCGCAACTTTACACGACTGGTAGGAAGGTAGAGGACTCACACATTCAAGGCATAACCGACATCATGTGTGTATATACCCACATTACCCCATTAGTACCCACGTGTGACCTTAGGTTTAAAACGACTCAACTGATTTTTATAAATTCAGTCAGTGTAAGTATTAAAATCTGAAAAAAGGCGAATTTTGACGTAAAACGGTACGTTTTCCATTTAATAGAGTATGGTGATGATTGATGGTCGTGATTTTTACACTACAAGATATATTTTGAAACTTAGTCACCGCTCTCTGTACAGCCACGTCTAAGTTGTCGGCTCTTAAGTTACCCATTCCATTGTTAGTTAGAGATACGTGTTTTGTCGGTAGCACTGGCCATAGAGACGTAGATTATACTAATAGTTAGTATGATACTAGCTGGTTTATGAGCTAGATAAATAGGACCCCTGATGTGTTGCTATCTATATTGATATTTGTTGATAAATCTGTGCAGATTACTTGATAGTCACTTAGCCTGTTTTGGTTTGGTGATTACATAGATCTGTTGGTGATTTAGATACTTGGAGAAATAAATATATTTACTGCTAAATTTATTTAAAATGAGATATTTTCCATGTTCTTTGTTTATTATTTCGTGGAGCTCTATATTTTTAATGTTTTTACCAGCACCATTTTCACGAGACTCTAAAAATTTGCAAAGATGTATGAACAAAATCAAGACCTAATTAAATCGTTTTTATAATAATAAAGTTGTAATTGAAAAGTCAGGAACAAATGACGCTATGTTAACTTGACAAACTATGACAAAAAAAATCGGGAAGGTTGTATCATGGACACAGTTTCGGTGAAGTTCGTGAAACGTCTTGTATCTTTCGTCAATTCGATACAATTTTAACGATAGTAGATAGATAAAATATTTATTTAGAGAAAAGACACATGACAAATAAACACAAGGTAGAAAGAACAGTAGCTAATACAACCTCTTCAATTCAATTTATTTCCTACCAAAATATGAACGGAAACAGTTGTAAAACACCATCAAACAAACCTCAGCGCAAACATTAAATTCCGCACAAACATTCGCTAAACGATATGAAACGTGCTCGAAACAAATCTCATTAAAGCTGTAACCAAACAAAAGGGATATATCATTAACATATACCTGTCCTTGTCATATTCACACAATTAGATAAAGATAAGTTACGTGTTTTACGGTTATATGGCCGGATTCACTAACGCAAGGGTATATATGGAATCACGCGCTTGATTCTGTCTTTCCTAAGACACATTTGGGGGTATCAAGTGTGGTGCATCTTAGATCGCATCGTCACTTACCATCAAATAGTTTTCAAAATGGTTTTAATTGTTGTCTAGATTTTTCTAACTATCTACGCCTCATCCGCAGTTTCACTCGCGTAAGTCCCGATTCCGTAAATATCAAAATAAAAAGTAGCCTATGTGTTGATTTTAGTCTCCTCTATCTACATATCTAGTTGTAATTTTTAGGCGAAGAGAAAACAAAATAATAAACACCCGGTCATTTTACCTGCGTAAATCCCTATTTCGTAAGGTTATCGGCATAAAAGTAGCTTAATGTTAATCTTGGTTTCCATCTATGGACATAATCATATTCATTGCAATCGATTAACTAGTTTTTGCTGGAATAAGTAACAAACATGCACACAAATCTTTACAATAATATTTTCAGGATACATTTAGAAGCCGAATAAGTGAAATTTCAGGTGAAATAGTATAAAGAATGTAGGTAGATAAAGGTAGGTTATTGGTCTCACATGAATATAATTGTCGAATACAGATGTCGCGCCCGACCGAGATTAATTCTAACAAGGGACGCACTATAATTATACGGGTTTATTTTATGTTCTATGTCAAAAGCGGAAGCTATCACACTTCTATGGGTGACTTACACGCTCTGGACCAACTTTCTGTCAATTGAGACTGGTGGTGAGATTCTTATCACCAATAGATTTAGAATAAGTAATATAATTAAAGCTTAAATAGAAAGCTTAAAAATTTAAAATTAAGTTTGAATTTATTGAAATAGACGTGGCTGAAATTGCGATAGTGTAAAATAAGGTTAATATTTCCGTCTGTCAAAACCGCAGTTGGGGCATGACTCTACATCAAAACCGCAGTTGGGGCATGACTCTACATCAAAACCGCAGTTGGGGCATGACTCTACATTAGGTCTGATAACTTTTGACAGCGTTATATAAGGGTTTTGAGCTCATAAAGCTTGTTAACCATGTTACATGAAATGTTGTTCGTAGGATGATTGTTAACTCGCTTATTCCCCCCTAACTTGTACCACACCCTCAATCCTTGTATTAGGCCACGTAGGCAGCGGGATCACGTGATCTAGTTTAATCCTAACTAACACAGACACACGTCGGTCTAATCTAGGGATCTGCGTGTTGTATTAGCGTTATAGATTTGATGTTTGCTTTACTTGTAGTTATATGCTTTACCTACTATAATCATAGTTATATACGTGCTATATCGACGAGCGATGTGGACTTTATAATAATTATGTGTTATGCTGCTGTCTACTATTCAGCGACCCGAAAACCTGGTAAACGACATTCATCACAGAAGTTAGAGTGACAATTGATATTTGCCATTTTATTGCCACAAGTTGTTCCACTTGACAGTATGAGTGTATGTTATAAACAGGTATTTAACGTTAATATTTGACAAATACCAACACAACTGTTGGGGCTGGTGGTACTGGCCAATGCTGGCAAAATGACTACTATCAATATTGATGCTCTAATTTCGGTGATCGGTGTCGTTTAATAGGTTTTTCAGTTCGTTGCTTTTGTTGGGTTTTAAGACTCTTTGATAGATTAACCCTGCGAGGTCAGTTTACCTTTACCTACATAGTCGTATATTAATGTAAATATTATGTAAATACTGAATCCCAACTAGTCCCTAACTATAAAGCACCAAAGTCAACTAGACACCCGAGTACGCACTAAGTCATCCGAGCGAAGTCTCAAGTTAATTTTGCCATGTCTAAAGTGACGGTGTGGATCTTTGAACATATAGTTTTGACAGATGTATATGAAATCACTCACGATTGAGGTGAAATTAACATAGATATTTGAATTAACATTATTTTAGGTTGGTTAAGTTATGTTATGATATGTGGGCAGGTTGAATTTACAAGGGACTTTGATAAGGTTAACGTTCATATGACGGGAAATGACAATGTCCCATAATATGTACAAAATGTTGGATACAGTGGGCATAGAGCCTTATAGTTTACTCTTTTTAGGGTTCCGTACCTCAAAAGGTAAAAAAAGAACCCTTATGACATCACTATTTTGTCCGTCTGTTTATTTTTCAAGTAATGGCACGAGTTGTGCATAAAGCCAATGTCATGTAAAGCAATATTTGCATCAAGTTTGTTAATGTTATGGAATTAAATTACCGGAACTTAGTCAAGGAGTTTTGGGGTTGCAAGAAAATTCACAAGTAGGTATTACTTTCTTCTTACATTCGTGAACCTTCCTTCACTGACCTAAACTGAATAAAGTTACAGCAGTAAAGATCGAATTAATACTAACCTAGCGAAATAGAAAAACGGAATAGAAAACCCGCGACGGAATAGAGGACGGTGACGCATTTGTGCACTCAAATGTTACCACTTGTCTTTCCTCCACTTTCACTTGTCACACATTTTTTTATTATTTCCGCCAAAAACTAGTACATTCTTTAAATAACTTAAGAGGAGGAATTGAGAAATTCCTTCGTATTTTTAATTCTGCTAAGCAAGTGTGAAATTGTCCCTTAAATCCCGCTCCCCTCCTCACATCCTTCAAGCAGTTCTCCACCCAAACAATCAGTGGAGTTGTAAACGCGTCGCAGACATTTATGGGACATTAGTCGTATCATCGTATCACACGTCGTTACGTATTTCGAGGAAATTGAATCTCGCTAATATTCTTATACCGTTCATCTATGAAGATTTGGATGTGGTGTTATGCTTGTTATTTTTGGATCTACATGGTCTATGTGACGCCAATCTGGTCAAGTTCAACGCGTCTAAGACCCAGGCGTGTCTATTCTCCGCTAAGAGCAGTCCATTCCACCTGACTCCCACTTTCCGAGATGTGTCCGTGCCGATAGCTGGCCATCTTGAGCTTCTTGGCATCTCTTTAACACCAACTCTTAACTTTGGCACCTACATTGAGTCCAAAGCCCAATTAGCCTCAAAAAAGCTTGGTGTTCTGGCGAAGGAGAGACGGTATTTCACGTCGGGACAGTTGCTCAACTTGTACCAAGCACAAGTCCGCTCGTGTATGAAGTACTGTTCTCACCTCTGGGACGGTTAGGCGAAATAACAGCTGGGGCGTTGGAGTCAATTGAGAGGAGAGCCAGAAAACTCATCGGTGACGATAAGCTTGCCAACAAAAGGCTTCAGAGCCTGGAACATCGTCGCAAGGTGGCAAGCTTGTCGGCCTTTTATCGGATACATTTCGGGGAGTGCGCAACAGAACTCCACGACCTAATCTTGTCATCTCCATTCTTTCGTCATACAACCAGGCAGACTGGTGTGCGGCACCGGTTCATGGTGGACATACCAGACATTCGCACTAAGCTATTTGCTTCGTCATTCCTTATTCGTATTGCAAGGGAATGGAATCGGTTGCCTGCGTCTGTCTTTCCTGGCGTATACAATTTGGGGGTCTTCAAGTCGCGAGTGAATAGGTATCTTCAAGGAAGGCGTGTTACATCTTAGGCCGCATCGTCACCTACCATCAGGCAGGTGTGATAGTGATCAAACGCTGACCTATAATATGTAAAAAAAAAATCGGGACAAATGCAGTTGGGATAATTTTTTTGCCAGTTTTTACTCTGTTGCATACTGAAGCAAAGCAAGTAGTCAAGCTTTCGACCATTTGCAAAATGCCTTTCGCATCTGGAATATACTATATAGCAATATGTATTTTTTGAACTTAAAAATGTTAGTAATTTATTTATTTGTAACTTTCTTTATTTATAAATTAAATATTGATTGTTGTTTACTGTCTAAAATATGCCACATCCACACGTCCCCCTACGTAGTTAGACAATGCAAGATACGAAGCACACGTAACGAGTTCTCAACAATCGATATGATTAATTCGGATATGGATCCGATAGCCGTAGCCCTAGCCGCCGGCGGCAGTACGAGTGGGACGAGCAGGACGAGCGGGATGTGGCTTATCGATATCGATACTGTTTCCGCGACATATCGTGTATCACATCACTACCGAGCGACGGCGACGGCTACATGACATGGATCTTACTGAACGGACGTCGCGTCCGTCGTGGGTCGCCCTAGTACTTCAATGAGTAGAAGTCTAATAATTGTACTTGGGTTAATACGCTCTATCGCCGTCAACGTGAACTTTTAGCCTTCATACCAAATCCAATACAATTTGAACCGTATCATAAATAACATTCATTCATTTTTTGGCGACCCAGTTGGCACAATTGGTCACCATCCTGGACTGCCAAACACAGGGTTGCGGGTTCGATTCCCGCCTCAGACAATTATTGATGCTTTGATATTAGTCTGTGGTCTGGGTGTCTGTATGTATATTATGTATATATTTACAAAAGAAAAGTATATAAGTAATATATCCGTTGTCTAGCACCCATAACACAAGTCTAGTTCCTAGCTTGGGGCTAGATAGCGATGTGTGGAATGTCCTGCAATATTTATTTATTATTTATTTTTTTGCTTAGAAAATGATACAAAAGCACATTACTACCTACTTTCTTTTTTTCCTCGTTCATAAACAGTGCGTTATTAAACCCTGTGATATATCTTCACTCTAAGTTCTATCCATAGGACGTTAAAAAATACGTATAAAAAGTTGATTTAAAAGTGGGTTAAAAAAATCTTTGATTTTGAAAAAAAAAAGGAGGGTATGGTAACCGCAAGATTCCTAATGGTAAAATATGCCGTCATGTCACATTTTCAAAGGAAATTTTTGCTGATGATAAAGAATGGGAAAAAGGACATTTTGTAATAGTTGTCACTTTCTGAGAAAGGAACATTTGGCGATAGAGGCATTCCGAGAAAGAGACATTTTGCAAAAGCCGTTAATTCTGACTGGCAAAGTTCGTATAAATCCTTGTCAGTGTAGCGCCTAAAGCGTGGTGTTATGATTGAATTGCATGGAGAAGGGTGTTTTTTTATTTAACGTATTGATATTGAATATTGATGGTTTATGGTGGAGTCGTATTGTAGGTAAGTGATATAGAACGGATCTAATACACGATGGATACGGCTCGAGGGTTGGTGAAGGCGGAGTGATTGGAAATGTAATCGTATATCTACGCTGTGGCGTAGACTTGTACTGCGGGTTCGATTCCTGCGAACCCGAAGTACAAGCGTGCGTGGATGGAACATCGGTATAGGTATTATAGAATTTTAACCCATTTTCGCGAAATCTCCTTTGTGAGCATGATCACAAAAAAAGATCATAAGTTTCTTGTGCCTTCTTTTATTTTGTGGGCGTGTTCTAAAGGCACACATCCTAACTTAGTTTTTAAGATGTTTGAGACGTTTAATTTCATGTAAATTGTATGATTCCAAATGAATAAAGAATTTCGACATTGAAATTTATACAATTTTACTTTTCAAAAATAACCTGTAGCAGGTACATACATATACCTACCTAAACCTACATTGTAAGTTTAGCAATAATAACAAAAGTACTACTAATATAATATGTAGTTTACTATGAAGGAAGGATCAAGGATAGAAGACAAAGTTCGTACTAGTGGCGAGTGCATGCAGCCGGTGACGATGTAGTTGGACAACTTATATAATCTCTAGGACGTTATTCTGGACAAAATTGTCCTTAGCAATAATTCTACAACATAGGCAACCCGTACGAGACTTGAGACATGTTAGTACTTAGTTTTTTGGAAAGGCAAAATAGGTATATTTAAAAGCCGGCTGGCTTGAGCTTAGGGTGGTAGATTTTAGGAGCGCCGAGGACCTTAAAAGCGGCACCATTCAAATTATTGTTTTGATATCCTTAAACGACATTATAATTTATACAAATGTAACTAGGGACTCTACCAAAGTGTTTAAATATTAGTAAATATATCGTAGTGACATCGCGTCGCCTGTGTTGTATAATATCTAGAATATGTCCTCGGAAGAACAGCTACACAAATCTCACGTATTTCATCCTTGTTATTCGATACGTACCTCTACCTTACGATATGATACACCGGCGTATTATCTACCTAACCTACCTACCTACTCTATCATCAGACTATATTGTATCGAGATGATATTACATTCATTACAATGCACTTATTTGCATGGGTGTATTACAATTCCGTTAATTGGATTTTACTTTTAAACAAAATAAATGAGTTATCATAAGCCCCTTTGGATATAAAAATATTATTGGTATAACATCTGTTAGAATTGTGTCGATTTCACGTAAGATGTTCGCATTTAAAAAGTAAACTCCAGTCGCGCGTCAAAGCGGATATGCACAACACAATTTTGAAACAAATTATATTTAGTTTTTGATGCCCGTCTACCTGTAGTATTAAGAATATTACCATCTGTCCGCCTCGTCTGTCCCGCTATAGAGGGTCAGATAGGCATAAAATAAATAATTTCCTTCCCATCATTAATAAGTGAACAAATCAAACTCTTAGACAAAAAATAGCTACAAACTAAACGGTCAGCCGATAGCTCGCCAACAGTAAAATTAAAACGCAAAAAAGAATAATCAATTGTTTATATAATGTCCCTTTTATTTAAACAAATTAGAGTGTTATCATCTCTATACCCCATATAGAACAAATAACTCAGTCGTCTCAACCAATCAATGGTTTGAAGATGTTTGTCTATCGAGTGAGCGACGACGAGCGTGTGCTGATACTGGCCATCTTGAAGGATTTCAAATTAGAACGAGTATCTTGTTTGAATTTAGATTGTCCTTTGAATTTCGAATGATTTTATGTGCATACGCCTTTTTTACTGGAGTTACGTGAGTAAATCATGTTTTGTCTTCGCTATAATTTGTGTTATTTAAAATTATTTCAAACTGTAGAAATATTAAATTCAAGTGCTATGCCATTATTTTTCATGATGTCCTAAACTTTAAAATAAAGTTCAGATATAACTAATACCTTCTTTTATTTTAGCCGAATTATTTGGTCTACAACCTGATTTCAATGTGTTTTACTTGACAATAGCTTTATACATCAGTCGTGCGAAGCCATTACTTAAAACAATAAATTAACTTATTATTGAAACAAAATCCTGCTAAGTATGTGCAATAGCCACACAAGTAAATCAGCAGTGACAGAACAAATCTCTAACCAATAAAGCAAGTAAAGGTGCGCGCGCGCATACTGACTGCGCAAGTCACGGCGATTATCGTCGCGTTCTCACACATTGTCACATGCACATTATTGCACATTTGTTTAAATTACATTTGCATGTGTATGGAATTGTTAGGTTACAGGCGCACTCGGAGATTATAATTTAATTCAATTTCATTAATTTCAGAAGGTATCGAAAAAGTAAGATATTGGGGGTATAGAGACTGGCATGGCTGTTGGAGAAAAGGGGCTTCTTACTTATTTTATTTTATTTATTTATTTTTTTCTCAATGGAAAACAAACAGTAAAATTATCAACATAAGTGGTTACAAATACACCATTTAAATGTTTTCACATATAGATAAATACGAGTACGCTTGTTAGCTAGAGACGTAGAAGAAAATTTAACAACAAAAAGAAGGAAAAAGAGTTACAAATTATAGCTCAAGAGTATTTTACTTTTCCGACAGATCGGGAACCAACCAGCTTGAGTTAAATTGCATTTTAATTTTATGTGGTGCTGTGTTAAATAAGTCGAAGTCGGGATTCTCGAGATCGTTAACTTCTCTCGCCGCTCTAATGACAAATAAGTTTCGTCTATAATTTGTGTTACCTTTAGCTACACCTAGGTAAGGCGTATGTCTTTGAGATTTTTGGATGGTTCACGTAGACGTATTTTATAGAGCAAATAGGGAAAATCAATTTGGTTTTGTGCAATCTTAATAAATAGTATAATGTCAGCTAGTTTGCGTCTTTCAGCCAATGGAAGCACGTGTTGCCTTCGGCACCTCGCCTCATAGTCGACATCGTAACACCTACATTTGTATTGAAGAAATTTGAGGAATTTCTTCTGAATCGCTTCAATTCTATTAATATAAAAATCATACCCAGGACTCCATACTTGCGAACAATACTCAAGAATGCTACGCACAAAACAACAGTATAAAATTATGATTACTTTGATGCTTGAGAATTGTGAACTGGTCCTGATGACAAAGCCCAAAGCTTTTCGAGCTCTTTTGACAATGGTATCGATATGGTTCTCATCCGTTAATTTGGCATCCTGTGTCACCCCAAGGTCTCGAATTTCGTTTAATTTTTTAAGTTTTTTACCAATAGAAGCTAGATTTATAGGTAGTTTGGTTTGATGGTAATAGCTTTGGAACACAAACAACTAGTAAATAACACGATAAAAAGGTTCCAACAAATAAGTCAGAAGCCGGTCAACACAGACTCAACTCAGCTGGACAACATAAAAGCAGAATGAGCAAGGGACTATTCAATAGAATAAAACAAATGTAAATATTATCTCCCGTTGCCCGACAATCCTAACCTAGTTATGTCCTGCGAGGAGGAGGCGTGGGCGCGCTCGCGCTGGGTGCTCGCGCTCGCGATGCGTGTGCGATTATATTGCATTAACACGCGCAGTCGTACCACTAACGTAGGTAGGTAATGTTAGTGCCCAGAGCGATATATCTCACACTGAGATATACGTATTTCAAGCTATAAACATATTTAATACGTAGGTATCTACAGTCTTTGTCACAAGTGCAGTTTAAGTTGTTCATAAAAACAGGTTATATATCGTGTTTCAGATTTTATACGACTGACCCAAACTGATTAGCTCCATCTGCAAAACTCTCTCGTGAACACGGCTTGCAATAGTGGCTAATTTGTTTTTTTTTTTAACCAAGAACGAAAAATCAATAGTTCAGGTGGTGCAATCAAACCAACATGAGACAAGTTCACACGTGGTTCGATTGATCGAACTACATGGCCCGGTGGCCACAGTCAAATTACCCAGCTTAATAAAATAAAAGTGAGAAATGTTAAGGGATTCTTTTGAAATGGCTTTCAGCGCGACATCTTAAATTAAGACAGCGAAAATAGGCAAAGGGGTCACGAAGTTGATTTTAACAAAAACTAAATAAATATATAGTTGTCGGAATCGAACCTGTTGATTTTGCTAGTACAAATATTAATGTGCTTTCTTCCTTTATTTTAAGTGTAGATGAAAGATTAAACTTGTAACCGTGTTATAATAAAGCTCGGTCCACACTATCATGAGTAGATTGGACACGGTCGCTAAGGTGCGTGCACACTGTACGTAATTAACTCACGTACGGACACCGCATAATGTTGCCATCATGTCGGTACACTTGTGATCGATATTGTTTACTACTTGTTGTGGACAACATTATCCTACAAGGTATACATATAAAAAGGGGTAGAAACAAGGTGACTACTATACTTCTTTAATTTTCTTTTTCATTCTGCGTCTCAATACTTCAAAAAACAACTACGCGAAACGTCTCAACTCTATAGTAGTTAATACAACCTCAACGTTAGAACCTGACAAAGAAGATTAACTACATTCTCTTTCCTTGTACTCGTTATGACGGTTCACGATTAACCGTCCCCCTAACGATTCCCTACGGAAAACGGTCCCCCTGGACTTGACGTCATTTATACGAATTTATTATGAATGTTGCAAGTGACCCCCTATTTAAAAGACGTTTAAATGTATTTAGAAATCGTCTGCGAAATCGGCCAATGAAAAATGAACTAACAACATAATTATGGTACAATTTTGTCACCGAGAGTATAAATGCGCACACGCAGCGGTGCGGAGCAGATCGTCTCGTATAGGCTACCACACGTTGACGCCGCCCACTCATTCTACTCTAATAGACTACATTAATTACTTGGTAAATCAGAACGTTGCGGTTTATTTATAGCTACCTAGGTTTAGGCGGTTACTTCATTACTATGTGCTCCTATTGGCTCATTTAAAAAAAAATTAAAAAATGACTTAGGATGTAGCAGAATTCTACCAATCATTGATTCCGAAAATTAGCAAGACAGTGTGCAAAGAACACATGTTTACTAATATACCCAAAGTTAAGGAAATGAAAAAAAAACAAGAACCAAATCTGTCCGCTCAGTCGACAATGGTGTTGCCATATCTTGAAAAAAAAACTGAAATACAATGCATTTAAAAAAAAACTCCTACAGGGTTTTCTTTTAACGTTTTATATTATCTCCGTTTAATAAATGGCGTAACATATTATACCTCTAGAAAGTGGGAACGTAGGATATGATAGATATATGGACGTTGTTAAACAAGAGGCAGTAATGAAGCAACACTTGACTCACACGACCTCACATCGACACACTACTGCATAATGCCGTCCAATTTCACGGTAACGACCCTAAATTGCTATTAACTATACTTACCCTGTTCTCTATGGCTTTAATATTGCATTTTGTTAACTGGAATGGCTTAGGGCTACCGCAGACTTAAAAGTACGCAGTCGGCCGACAATAAGTAGAAATTAACATTTCGGCCGTACTTATAGGGTATTCCCATCATCCCCCAAATTGAATCCTTAAATGGGGGAATGCGGGAACTTGCCGTGGCATCTACTCCCAAATTCATAATCGGGGAAATTTGGAAATCGGGGTATTCCCAAACGTAATTCTCCATATTGGGGGAAAATTTTCATTTTCGTGGCATTTTCTCTTAATGTTGGGGGATTATGGGAGGTAGAGTTGCATTTGACCCTGACATCGATGGATTAGAGTGGAACAAAAACTAGAAACAAATCCATTTATTGATTTATTCAATGGATTAAAGTGGAAGAGGGCCTAACTTAAAGGTAAAAACCACAACACAAGTAAACAGTTACAATCGTTTAACTGTTACAGTGTTGTTACCAACAATTATCTATCAACCGATTTAAAGTCCGCACTCTATCGACCTTGGGTTGCTCATTTTCACTTAATTGTAATAATATGGACTAAGGGTAAACGCAGATTAAAGACTTTCGTCTAACTAAAGAAAACGTTTGTATCAAATTCAAGTAAGGATTTGTTAGTGCATATTTTGAAACATGTCTGCAGGCATATTTTGCTATTTTATTAGTGCACATTATTTTAGATAGACTAATATTATTCATGCAAAAGCAACTCTGTCTTAGTAAACTTTTTCGCCTAAACTTTCGAACCAATTTTGATGAATTTTGAATTCCATTCCGACCAACTAAAACAGATCAACTATTTTTTGTGTATAGATTTAAAGACGTAGATATTGACTATTTTTCACCTCGAGCCTGAACTTACGCGGATAATACAGCTGGACAAAGCTAGTTTATAACAAAAATGTCAGTAAATGATTATCAAAGGTAACATTTGAAATTGTAACTCCACCAGCTTTCCAGCTCCACCTGTCGAAGCCAGAGGAAAACATTCCTTTCATAAGTTATAGAAAATGTTATTTTCCTCGCAGTTTTGAGTTGGTTATGAATTTTTAATGAGATACCAGAGATTATGAGTCAGAAAGTCATTTCCCGGTAAAGGAGTGGAAAAAAGGATAGCTTCGAACGTAGCGTTGCGTTGGTTAGATTGTGGCTAGGTAACGCGTGGGTATATCAAGATTAACTAAGTATTTATGAAGCCTTCAAATCTTTGACTTTTAACGATGGTCAACTTTTTTCCCCGCTCTTTAACTTTGATAACTCTTTAGCTTTAACACCTCTTTAGTTACGATTAATTTGATATAAATAAGATCACATGTGGATAAAGTAATCAAGTCCATAGTAGTGTAATCCTTTATGCGTTGAACAAAAATTTCAGAAAGCCCCAACGCAAGAGATTATTGCAGAGGATTTTTGGAATAAGTGCCTACAATAAATGTAACATGTTGCAATCATCTCATATCAGGATAAAAGTTACTTAGCCTATGTCTTATTCCAGGATACCGCCTAGCTAGCTATACAGCTATCTCAAATTCGGAGACAGGCAAGAATTACGAATCCTGTTAGTCCCCATTTGGGAACAGCATTTAGGGACAAGCAGGAATAACTTTAACCACAATAAGTTTCTCATTTATTCCTAACATTAGCAGGATCTCAATTAACTCGAATTTAAAAATCTAGACATTTTAGTCTTTCCCCTCGTATTTCATAGCCGCCAGACCCACGAGCCATCTCGAGGGCAATCCAACGTTTCGGGTAGAGAGTAGCGGGTTGTGTGCTCGCAACCGAATTTTTGTAGCTTTTTTACTTTCTTTAACTATTTTTGTTATTATTTTAGTTTTGCGGTCCTGTTGGATCTGTTGAGTGTCATTCAAACTAGGTAAGTACTTTGCTTGATTTTTTGTTGTCTAGAGATTGCTGTAGCTACTTAGTTTGCAGGCTTATTAGCTGCGCGGTTTTATGTGCCTTAGTTCAAATCCTGTGGGATATCGCGGTAAAATGAAGAATTTATGTTATTCTAGGACCTCAGCTATAAACAATTTGATCGGAATCGGGTAATTAATTTTAAAATTAAACACAAATTATGACATTTAAGTATATATTAAAAAAAACAAAAATTCAATGATACCAGTCATCATAATGCAAAAAGAAACAAACCTAGGAAAGCCAAAACAGCTATAGCTTCTGCGTCCCCAAATTCGTTTCAAATAGTTACCAATCAATGAAGGTAGATACATTATACCAATAATATAATGCAAAACTTCAGTAAGCATAAAAATAACGAACTTAAAGGAAACAGAATAAAATTGTAAATTAAATGTATTATAAAATGGAATCTTTAACAATGGTTGTATGATGTATTATGGTTGTACTTCGACCGACTACCGACGACGACGGTTGACTGCCGAGTTGGTACCTACCTACTACCTACTGACTGAATGGATTATGAGTGTCTTTACGAAACCATAACGAATTGCCATGTCTACCTCATCCGTCATACGGTGACATCATAATGTGGATAACATTGTATAATTTTTAATCATTTCGCACATTTTTTTTATTAACAATTAATTGATCAGTGTTTGACCAGCAGTTGATAAGCTCAATATATAACTTTTAACGAAACATCGTCGGTGGGCGGCCTACCCGGTGGAAGATCTTCTCTTTCAAGGAACATACCACCGAGTAACTGCAAATACTTGTAAAATAGGTATTTTTCTTAGTTTTTAACTTTTATCCAGCATGATAATTCTTATTTTAGCCCCAATTTAAATAAAACAGGGCCTTCAATGCGTGTATTTTCTGGTGTCATATCCTCCCTAGCTTGTCTAGTAAGGTAACACACGTCGGGTTCCCTCACGTTTAGCACGCGAGCTTTCATAATGCATCGCTGAAAGCTACGAGTACATACCTACCCAGTAGGCTGTCCCTTCACTTGGAATATAATGAATCAACTACAAATTACATACAATTAACATACGAGAGACGACAAAACGGTTCATTGCGATCACGCAAACCATACAAATTATACGTAAATATTATATTTCTGTCAAACGACATTATCACACAAATCTGTTATGAATAAATTATAAACCTAAAACTTCCTTATAAAACTTGTTATTGTAAAGGACTGTAAAGGCCTCTGCGTAATATAGGACAGATAACAGACAAATAACTACTTCAAAGATCTTTGAAATTGGAGTCATGTGATTCTGCCTTTTATTATTTTTCACCTATTCAAGAACCAATAAGCTTAATTTTACCCTTCATTTTAGAAAAGTTTCACAACTAGTCCTACCAAATACATAGATCTATCACGCTCGCCTAATGGTAGGTGACTATGCGGCCTAAGATGTAGCACGCTTTCCTTGAAGATAACTGCGTGACTTGAAGACCACCAAATTGTACACGTCAGGAAAGACCGACGCAGGCAACCGATTCCATTCCCTTGCGGTACGAATAAGGAATGATGTAGCACAACGCTTAGTGCGGACGTCTGGTATGTCCACCATGAATCGGTGCCACACATCAGTGTTCCTGGTTGTATAACGAAATAATGGAGATGCCAAAATTAGAATGAATTGTAAATTAATTAGAGCTTAAGTCGCACGTCACTCCATTGTGTATTGTATGCAAGGTTAGTCACAGTAAATAACAACCCCAATGCATATGAATTATCGAGTGCATACTTTATTTGTTAACTAACTGCGTCCCGCAATTTCACCGGCTTAAGTCCCGATCCCATGGAAATATCGGGATAAAAAGTCGAAAGTCAAAATCAAAACCCTTTATTCATTACAAATCATTCGCATGAAATTACACTGGAACAGCTTAAAAACTAAATAAAGATGTGTATGACTACGAGTTGTTCCATAAATCCAGCTATCTAATTACGAAATTTCATCCTAATTAGTAGTTTTTGTGTGAAAATGTAAGTAACAAACACACAAAGTTTCCCTTTAGGATCATACCTTTAGAACCAATAAAATTTTAACTTCGTTACGTGATCAAGGGAAGGCGTCGATGGTAAAGCAATGTGAAATTACCAACAGTTGACAATTTCAACCTTTTTAGTTCCCGAATACACAATGACTGATTTTGTAAGTAAAGGTCCGAAACGGATTAACCTATTTTGATGTAGACTAGCTTCGCCCGCGACTTTGCCCGCGTAGGGTTTAACCCGGCGGGAGTGTGGTTACAAAATATTACATCAAGCATGTGGTGGGGTGTGACGTGCCCAAAACAAAAATGCATGTATTTTATTGTTGTTATTTAAATTTAGTATTTTTAAATTTTTATAATGAATTTGGAGTCTCTATTTATAAATAAAAGGAAAAAAATTGTTATATTTACATTATTTAATAGTTATTTACCATCAAAGTAAAGGCACTAGTTTTTGGTAACAAATCTAATCAGTCATTCTCAAAGGCATCAAACCTTTTTAATTAAAGGCAGGGTGTCACTCATGGACGTTTACTCGCGTGTATCTCGAATGCTAGCTGACGCAACACTGTGATCACGCCACTACACCTCCCGCACTACCTCAGCTCCAGCTACTCGAAGTCACTCACACGTAACATACAATAATAAGAATATACGCCAGTAAAAGGAATAGGTGGGGTATGCTACACCCCACCACACTCTCGCCGGGTTAAATTAAAAAAAAAATCATTTAAGACTATTTCATAACAGCTTAGCCTAACAGTAACATTTTAGCCTATTTATTTTAGAATTTCAGAAAATACAAATCATCCAAGTTTCAGGTATCATATCAGTCACTCAGTCAGTTATTCAGGACAAAGCATTTTATATGTATAGAAGATAGATAGAAGATTACTTTTTATATCGGTAATTTATTCCGACGAAATCAGAAAGTTGTTTTTAAAAATCTATTTTTAAACAACTTTCAAGGAAAAATGTATCATTATTTTTCTACTGAATACCACTACATATTCCAAAACAAAGTCTCCTCGCCGCGTCTGTCTATCAGTCGAAATGCGATTAACCCAACTACTGAACGAATTTTCATACGGTTTTCAGCAAAGGACGGAGTATTGCATGAGGAACGTTTGTGTATATTTTTGTGTAAACTAGCTGAAATTTGACAGGAGAAACGTAGGCGTATGTGCTGTGCTACCTGTGCGAAGCCGGGGCGTGTCGCTAGTATAAGGAGAAGGTCATGGGTTAAGTATTATTTAAAAAAGTAAATATTACAATTTATGTTGTAACGGTAAAGAAAATGCAGTATTGTGTGATGAAATATTGTGCTGCAGGATTTTTTTTTATCGAAAACTAAATAAGTACTTTTCTAGGTTAAGGGCTAATACAGACAACACGCTAGAAATATTTGGTTTGATTATAGTTTTCAATTAGTTGTTTTAATGAACTTTTTCCGGAAAAAATCGGTGAGTAATCTAATTGAGTTCATAATAAACTAGGATAAGAAAAGGTCGTCATAAAAAAAAATGTGCATGTCTTGAGCTTCAACGAGCACATCTTATCTAACGTCAATTCGACGAAATTCTAAAAGATGTAGCTAATCTAACCTCGATGTTGAATTAGTCAAATCCTTTTTTGTAACGCTTTATTATACTGACCATCATATTTTCACATTATATTATAATTGTCTACAATAATAATTGTCTACAAAATTGATCAAAAGAATAGGGAGTCACATTCAAAACCAAATGACGGATGTGACGTCATTGTTACCTATTAATTTGTAACGGATGTTGCTAATACAATCCATTTGGGTATTTAAGTTTATTGATAGAGACAACACTTTGGTAAAATGGTTTAAACAAGACATTTTCAAGTCTCTACTGCAGCTGTGACCCTGATTATTTTTCAATGGAATCCAGATTTGAATCCAGCCAGTATATCGAGCTCATAAAGGAGGATCTAATGAGGTTCCGAATTGAAACGACATCGACACTTCACACATCATCACGTTACACCTTCATTAATCGGAAGCTCCAATTAATAAGTTCCATGTATTCCTGGTACGGTGAGTGAGTTCGATACTGACATTAACGAGAAGTTACTATAGGTAGTTGAAGTAAGGTAATAAAACTAAAGTTGAAATAAAGTTTGAAAACTAATTCCCGACTAAGGAAAAATCGCGCTCTAAAAAGTATGAAAATACTCTGTGGATAGTCGTGAAAGTATGCCGCTTTGCCTTAAGGAAATGGGAATAGATAAACATACGTCATACATATCCACCAACTTAATATTTTATACATACATATGGGTCAAAAACATTACCTTTATCTTAGCCGTAGTAATCAACGAAATCAAAAGAGGCCTGGCCTTGTCGGCCCCTATTCCAACACCTATTAACAAGAGATCAGTGGCTCAAAACAGCAACATTGCAGATGACAATCAAAGACAATGTGCTGAGTATCTAATCCAGCTGCCATTCCTCGAGTACCGCGCTCTCACGACCACAAACCGAGTGAGATATAGGGGTTCCCTCATGACGTCATCATATCCTCGCTCATTAGGAGTGCGGTCACAAGGCCCGCACCTTACGAACCGTCTCGATGGTGTTATAATTGGATCTTACAGGTTTATAGACTTATATCATGAGAGCTGGCTTATGTTACAGACTTTGTAATATGTTCGTGATATTCTAGACGATTGCTAGTTCGGTTAGTCTTCGTCTTTGCCTCCTCTAAGTTCAGGTGGGGTCGGAATAAGCTGATGCAAGAGATATACATTTACTAGCCTTTTTGATCGAGTTAACTTAAATGTGGGATGCCAATAAAGACATTATACCTAAATGGGAGGTTTGCCTAGAAAGCTTTTCGCCCTAAGCGAGAGATGCCACTGACGCTGAATGCCTAAAATATTAGTATTGCTTTCTAAGTGTTGCCTCTAAGAGTCATCATTTCATATTTCACAAAACCTCAGAACGTAAAAGAGGAGTGGACCAGTATGACTATTGAAGAAGGAAGTCCTATCAGAGCCGAAAACCCAGGATAGGATGTCTTGACGTTGACATATATAAGGAGACACTGTTATAATAAGAAGTGTTTCAACACGAATTATTAAATGGATTATTTTTTACAACTTCACAAGAAACAAAATGTTTCAAACGCGTGTAATTGAGTCCTCTTCAGTTCTTTTCCATCAAGTTAGTACGTATAACTCGTCTCACGCAACTCGCAACGCAAAATAAAACTATTTGCATTAAATATAATGTACTTGTTGTTTGATGTTTGGTATCATTTCGGTACTGTTGTTGCCGTTTTGGCGGGAAAATTGGTGATTACTTTGTGATTTATATTTGACCTAATGTTGAAGATGCGAAACTTTGATTTTATGTTAATGTTGTTGTTGGTGGGCTAGTGGTAGATACCTCGACTTTCATTCTGAAGGTCATAGATTCGAAATTCCGGATCATCACTGTAATTAATTTAACGATTTTTTATGTGTTTATGTGTAGGTATGTGTACAGATTGTATTTTTTTTTACAAAACTTTGTTCGTTTTAACTAGCACAGTTACAGGTTTTAAATTGACCTTTTCATGTTTGTGACCTTTAACCTTTTATTGACATTACCATACCACCTTGGCAGGTGTAGAAACAATACACTTAGTGGTAGGAAATGGACGGGAAGTGAGGGTGTGAACGCATCAATATTTGTTCGGCATTGATTCTAAGCTAAATCACGCAGTCAATAAAATACCTTTTAAATTATAATAAATGTACTTATTGGAAAAATCTACTGTTTCATAAATTGCACGTTTTCATATAGAAAACAAAACACAGTAAGTTATATAGAATCGATACACTTACATACCCAATAACCCAGATCCGAAACTATAAACCCAACATTATATTAAAACTCCATTCTAAAACCATACTCTCAATGCCATTACGTTAAAAAAAGAAAAGAATAAACAATTTAAAAAGAGAACAGTGAACATGCAACGTTTCATATCACTTAGAAATATTGTCTCAAGATATATAGGTAACGGAACGTAAAACGTTGAATGTAGAGTAATCGAAACGTGAAAGTTTCAACGGATACAATTCTGTAAATGCACCTATGCGGTATTGTGGGACTCATGTAGGGGTCATGCAATGGGTTCTACTGTGAAAAGTTAATAATAAATATTGCAGGATATTGTATACCTACAGCTATATCTAGTCATGAGCTAAGAAACTAAGCTTGTGTTATGGTAGCTCGACGACGCGACGGATAGAATAATTATATTTATTATTTTTAAAATCAGGAAGTAGAGATGGTAACTTGAAGGTTTTTTTTTCAGTTTTGGATTCGCGCGATAAATTTTCATGTTAATCTTAGTATGGTTCTTCTATCTTTCATCTATCTCCTTGTTTTTTACTAAAAGGCAGTGATCATCACGCTCTGCAGGAAACTGAGAAACTGTCAGATATCATCTATTTACTTGTTTATTATAGGTAGGTATTATTTATTTATTTAAGGTAAATACCTATAATTCTAAGATACGCTAAGTTAGAAATAAAACAAATAACATCGAACTCAGGTTAAAACTTGGTTGGAGTAGGATGATGATAAATATTTTCCATAAATTAAAAATTAATTAACCAATATGGGTTTAATAATTTTTGTTTTTTTTATTCTTGAATTATTAACCTAAGTATTTTTTGCCATTCTTGATTTTGATTATGGTAATAATCACGCAAAAATTAAATATATTTAACTTTGAGAGTAGCCCCCGTACGTCGTTCAGGAAAGCTTCCATTGTGTCTTGAATGGGACTGCTTGCTCTCTACACATTGTGTGCGGAAACAAATTTTTTTAAGAACGCATTCTTTTTTTAATATTTTGAAAAGTATTATGAATTACATTCAGGTATTGTTTCAATGTCCCGCACTTCACAATGGACGCTTTCACCTGTATTTTGTGGAACGAAAAATAATAAATAACGTTGTACGATAATGCAAATGGCACCATCTAGGAAAACCTAAGCAACTACACTTGTAATATGGTAACCAAACAATATCTAAACTAATATTATAAAGCTGAAGAGTTTGTTTGTTTGAACGCGCTAATCTCAGGAACTACTGATTCGAATAGAAAAAATATTTTTGTGTTGGATAGTCCATATATCGGAAAGGTTACTTTTTATTTAGATATTCCCATGGGATCGGGACTTACGCGGGTGAAACCGCGGGGCGCAGCTAGTACCTTTATATTCCTTTGTAAACATACATACATAATAGGCTTACATGCATAAAAATGTGTATGTAATGTAACCATATCACAAGCCTCGCCAAGCTAAGTTCAATGTCATAAAATATTAGGTATATACTCCAGCTGCGTCTAGTCAAACCCGACACTCGATGGAGTGTCGGGTTTGACTAGACGTAGGGTTATACCCATTAGCCCCCAAATGGGAATAGTGGGAATTTTGCATTTTCCAAATATGAATTTGGGGGAATTTGGTACGCGTTTTGGACTTCGGTTGGTTCAGGCATAACGTGATTTAAGCTGACGCTGTGTTTTAGGTATACAGAGAGTAAACAAGTAAAACGTTCATAGAAAAGATTATAATCTAAATAGTAGAAAGCTTACAAAGACACCTTCAGGCTGTAACAGGTAACAGTAAACATAATTAAACTTAATTCAGTACGTAAACAATATGAAATAAACAAACAAATAGATAATAAAAGTCAGAGTGAAATAACAGTGCGTATTAGTAATCATTTTGATATGTTGCTTGAACGCCGATGGACACGCGATTCGGTACAATCCTAACTGGTATCGAATATTCCTTGAAACTGGCAAGAATGAAAAAAAACTACATTTTTGTATAAATACCAAATTAGAGATCGAAATTTGAAATTTTCTCACGATCCATCTGTAAGGCCTTGTCCTAGGCGAACGACAAACACGGTAACGACACGCGATATAAAGGTTTTTTATTAGATGGGCCTTTAAGTCACTTCCTAAACTATATGAGATAACGAAAACTAATAAAAACGCGTTGCCGCGTTTGTCGTTCACCTAGGACTACGGATAAAGTCATAAGCCTCCAAGATAAATTATCAAAAAAAAACATCTAAACATGATCAGATATTTCAAGGGTCAGAAGAGTCATTTGTTAAAAATAAAAGACCGATGTGATGTCGTAAATATTTACGTCAATAAAACGTCATAATTTGTATAAAATAATTTGTGTATATATATATATAATAATATGTTGCTAATCAAACCTCCTATTATTGCATTAAAACGACCACTTTTTAGTTTATAGAGGAGGTTTTCTCGTCTCTAATACGCTCTGATGCAGCGCAGTGTAGCTGATATTATATTTTTTTATATATAAATATAAAAAAATATACAAAAAAAATGTTTTTCGTCGGTTTAGAATAAAGAATATTAATTTGAATATTTTGTATGTAAAATTGAAGTTCGCATTAGGAAGAGACCGTTAAGTCAAGGCGTGGCGTTGGTGTCCATTACTCGCTAACTAATATCGACAGCTTGCTTATGGTCGGGATACACGAGGACGCTATGCCTTGATTTGTGTTACTACCTACATTTTATTCATTGTAATACTAACTCTGTCTCGCGGTTTTACTTGATAAACTTCTGCCATTTTAGGAATATTGAGAATATGTATTGTTCTAGAGATTCATCTATATTTCAGCCAAATTTCTAAATCTCCATGTACATTATATTTTTTGCTATTTTGGAGTTAATTTTGAATTCTTTTTTTCAATCTGATTTTTTTTTGGCTATGTAGCTTTTACTTTTAAAAATATTAATGAGAAATACCTAGTTTTGTTCTCAGCCTAAAACTACAGTCCATAACAAGTTATAGTTGGCCACTTCGTCTTAGTGAGCCATAGTTGGCCACTCGTTAGCCACTTGAGTCCTTTCACGAGAGTTATTCAAGACATTTTCTAATAACTGCAGCGTTTCATATTGCGAACGAGAAATCTTTCAAACTACTGCTAATTAAACAGATTTTTTTTCTCTTTGAATTGTTTTATGGAAGTCAGAAGAAGAGTTTTAATAGGTACTTATTACCTTGCCGTAGTTTTACCTAACTTGTAGTGAAGCCGCATTCATGTAGAAAGCGGCGACTAACAGCGACCACCATCCGCTTGTTGTTTTCAATTTTATTCCATAGCAAAACAATAAACGGGAAAATCAGCATCTGTCCAATGTCCATCAAAACTGGCTTCCTACATGAATGCGGTCAATCGTACGGCAATGAGTCAAACGCGTCGCTTCAGTCGTACGAGTAGTCGTGTCAGTTTGTCCGGTCCAGAGCAGTCAGATGCAGACTGCAACCTTGAAATGAGCCGATACTTTTGTTAGTTTGGAACATTTTCTGTTCAAATCTGAAAGTTACAGTCTAGTCCGAGAACGCCATACAAAATACAGTTGAATTAAGTACTTCCTCCTTTAAAATTGTTTAAAAAGTAACTAAAATCTGTCCAATTCTAAAAACTAAACGCCATTCGAAACTAAGTTCAAACCTCGAGGAAGTGCAGGTAAAGAGGAACCACGTAAATAGATTACGTGTTAAACTGTTAGCCGATGGCACTTAGTGCCTTATATGCGCCGGTAAGTGCCGTCCGCGTCCGCGCCGCGTCGTTTACTGCGATTCAATTTTATCCACGTCTCAGGTGGAAATTGAGAGGAAAACTAACTTTTACTAAGGTGTTTTAAATAGATATGGAGTTAGGATGCAATTTATCTGAGAGTTTGTTAGTCACTAGATGGTATTTTTAAGTGTTAATCTCACACTTAGGGAAATTAGGAATCTAAAACATCCTACTCTACGAGCCTCAGTCGTAAATAAAAGATAGCTCTTTTTAAAAACCCACTAAGCTATGGGCGTGAGGTTCTCGTAGCTCAGTTAAGTTAGAGTTTAGGGCACTGCTCTGCTATGGTTAAGCTGGGGTCATGGGTTCAAATCTCGGGTGGAGCGTTGGATTATTGGAAAGTCTTTTCTATTTCGATTTAGATTGTTAGTGGCTATGACGTATAATAGTTTGTGCGATTGTAACAAATTTTGGAATACACTTTTCATAATGTTTTTGTCGTGATTAATTTTGATTATTTAAAATTTGTAATTTTAAGTAAATCGTTTTATTTATAAGTTTCGTCATCTAAATATAATTATTTAAATATGTCAAAATCTATTTTTTGTAATCAGATAATGATAATTGTTTACACAAACATAATTATTATTGTCTACAAAACACAACACAACATTATACCACAAATCAAAACAAAATGTGTTCCCTACTCCGAATTCGCGACGACAACACCATCAAAATTCAACCCAAAATAAATAAATATTAATTGCATGAAATAAACTCGAAATGGAAAATAAAACAATGTCTCACATACATTGCGGTATAATTAGAGAGAGTCTGAATGAATATTTAAATGTAAAGAGCTCACTCTCGGGCCGCGATGACGTTAGGGGCGGTGCGGCGCGGAGGGGCACGGGTGGACAGATCGACGAAAGATACGTAGTTTTTGGAAGTCAAGTTCCGCCTTGAGGTACACTGGGTGAAATTATGGCAGCATTATCTGTTCCATTAACTTCAGTTGTCAAAAAATTGTAATGAAAATAATTACTCAAACGTTGAAATATTATGCCTTTTGTGGCATTCTAACCGTAAAAGGCATTCAAAGGTAGAATAGTACCTTATTTTTTTTAAATAGAGCCCTTCATGTTTGGATGCCGTTGAAAAATCGTTATAAAAAATCCTAGGTCACTACGGAGGAATTTGTGTTATTAAAACCTAGTTTTATCTAAATCGGTCAAGAAGTTTTATAGCCTATTAATTACAATACAATCTCTTTAATATAAAACCTTTTTCTGGAATTCTCCATTAACTTGTTTCACCTCAGTGTATCTCGGTAACAATCGCCGTCGGGACACGTCAAAGATACAGATATACGAGAGAGGGCGCGAGTTTGCCAAAAATATAATTTTAATTGCGGACCCCTTTGCCCTCCTTACCCCCACTCACCCTACAGTTGCATTCGAATAAATATGTAACAGACATTGTATTGACATTTTTTAATTTTATCGCTTTATTACGTCTACGTACGTTTTGATATACTAGTTGCAGAGCTCGGGTTTGGTTTGTTATTTTGAAAAAAAAAAACATGAGTTGATTATGAGTCTTAAGTATTATTTATATTGTAACACAAAATTTTAATATATTATTATGAACTTGTATGGCATCAAACAAGTTGAAAGGTAAAAAGGTCACATATTGAACAGTACATGGTAATTAATTCTTTTTAAATGTATCAGGTTTTTCTTTTTTTCCTAAAAACATGACTCAATAAACACACTTTTCTTTGTTGTTTTTCTTTCTAAGAAAATATTGTTTTCTAAACAAATACTTAATAGTCATGAAGTTTTTTATCTAACAAACAGACATAACAAAACAAACATTAACTACGTATACACCCCTCTAACCACAGAATACGTATCAGTACGAACGACCCTTACCAAAAATAAGAAAACCTCTCATTTCCTCTTGAATTTAAAAAAAATTAATGAGTGCAGCACACACACGCGGGAAGACAAAGGGGGATGGTACACCCGACCCCCGAAAATACCGCGAAAATATGGCGTAGTAACAGGTAGGTAACAGTTTCCTCTCGCACTCATTATCACTTTGTTTATTTTTTTGACAAACAGTGACACAGAATATCTAATAGTTTGTATTTCTTTACTTTTAAAATATAAAATGTATTTAGTGGCCTTTAAAATAGAAAATTTACACTGTCATAAAAGGTCCTTACAAATTGGGTTAAATTAGGAAATCGTTTTTAAATGGGATGAATGGAGACAATGGGAGCAATGTTAGGACAGAGTTGAGACTAAATCACAACAATTAATAAATCATAGTAATAACTAATGTATGCTACACGCACTTTCAAAGGCTCATTAGCCACGTGATATGGAATATATAAATGTACTAGCAGCTTAACTCCCGATCCTGTTGGAATTTTGGGGATAAAAAGTAGCCTATGTTACTTCCAATGAAGCAGTCTATCCTCTTACCAAATTTTATGAAAATCGCTTCAGTAGTTTCGGAACCTATTTGTAACAAACAACCAAAACACAAAAAAACTTTCTTTTTTATAATATCAGTGAAGATAATTAACCCATCTATGCACGACCAAGAGTTAAACTGACTTTTTTGACAGTTTTGCTAATTAGGTAAACATATCAAAAAAATAACATTTTATCCCTTGTTCGTTCGTGGATAAATAGTTTATTTTGACCAATAGCGAGTCAACTTAATATTTACTTGAGAATGACGTTAAACATCACAATAATTTACCATCTGTAATGAATTTCAGCATTAAATGAAACCTCTTAACCTTAGCGTAGGGTAGAGTAGGTACCAGTTATGAGAAATGTTCTGGAAGCTAATCCAGAGGCAAGATTACTGCACTGCGTCCTCAACTCAAGTTAAATAGGTTTGGTTTCATCGTAGGTCCCTCACTAATGTACTACTTCGAAGATGTTGTTAGAGATGGGACATGCGGTGTTGATATCGATAAATAAATCTTTGGAATAATTGTAGTAAAATGTTACAAAATTAGATATTTCGTAGCATACATCTACTTGGTTTTGAAAGATTATTTTACTCCAGCTTTGTGCTTAGTCATAACAGATTAATTAACTGCAACATGGTAGGTCTACAATTTATCGTAGCACATCTGTGCTTCTTTGTATCAGATCTATGCTTCGCCGTAGTCTATAAATATTTCGATGTGTTTCTTTGTAACTGATCTGTGGTTTATCGTAGTAGATCTAAACTGCATCAAAGTTGATCTGTGTTTCGTCGTAGCACATTTGTGTTTCTTCGTAGCAGATCTATTCTTTATCGTAGTAAATTGATTACTTTGCCGTTTTTTTCTTTCTAGCCTTTGTCGTAGCAGGTCTAAATTGCGTCAAAGTTAATCTGTGTTTCGTCGTAGCACATCTTTTATCGTAGCACATCTTTACTTTATTTGTTGTTGTAAATCAAATAATTCTCCGCCCTTCTTTATAGCTTATTTGTTGTTTATCGTAGCACATTTGTGCTTCAACGTAGCTGATCTGTACTTCGTCGTAGTAAATGTTACTATACCGTAGCAGATCATTTGCTAATATACATGTACATTTTACAATAGCTAATTCCTATCGATACTTTTATTGTCTCATCACTATCGTACAGTAAAGGCGGACGACTACTCATGCAAAAATCCCGTCTCAGGTAAAATGAAGTCAGAAGAGTGGGCTAAGACATGCCGGCAAAACAAGAACAAAACATGGGATATTTTATTGTTTTTATGTGGTGGCAATGCTTCCCCCCCCCCCTCACCCCCTTTCACCCCCTGCCTTCGGCCCAGGGTGGTAGTACAGTAGGTTTCCTTCATGATATTGCTTTATGTATAAATTGTGAAAGAAATGTAGATTTGCGCTGTTGTGTGAGTACTTATTCGTATCAGATACTATATGATAACTTTAACATAGTTCGATTAATATATATTTCGCTTTTAATTATTTGACTAGTCATTTATAACCGAGTTATTTTGTGCTTTTAAAAGTTACTCACTTTAAAAAAGGAGATGACACTTGAGACAAGCACGTAAGGGTTAAGGGCCTTTTCAAAAAAAATCCGACTGATCGAGTTAGTTTCGGAGCGCCTTAATTTCAGTTTAAACTGTTACCAATAACCTGTCATCAAAACTCCTAGATGTCAAAAGGCCTTGTTAAAATTTGACTGTGTTAAAATCCCTAAATCCTAGAATACCATTTCTTCTCAAAACACTAGATCGAACCGCGCGCGGCACGCAGTCAAACCACGTGGCCACAGGTATTATTTTTTAAAGTCATCAACCATAAAATACCTATTTTCCACTGGACTCTAGGTATCTACTTAACAAAAATAAAAATGTTTTATTTAACAGACAGACGGACAGTCATTTTATAAAACATGACTTTTTTTGATTGAGGTAATTAATAACCCCTATTCATGTTTGCTTATATCGCGCAATTAGTATTAAACGGTCAAAATTAGCTGCCTAAATAGAATTTTCTCCCCCAGTTACGAACATGGAAATAAATATAATAATAATAGAAACATGCCAAAACATCTAAAGATAACTGAACCAACCAACTAAAGTCTTAAGACAAGAAATCTCGTCTCAAGTACCACTACCTACCGGCTAGTTAGTTCAAACTGAAGATATCTTTCAACTGTAAAATTATAAAGGTCTTACCTGTTCGTTTATTTTAATCTAGTGTACTTTTACTCGATCTATATATATAAAATTCACAGTTCTGACTGACTGACTGACTGATATATCAACACACAGACCAACAATGGACGGATCGGGTTCTTTGGCATACAGCTAGCTGACAAAACCAAACGCCATGTACGTTTGAAGTGTTGTGCGAGTGAATTAAAAAACAGCGAATGCTTGATGTTCTGTTACAAGTTAATTCTATAGTCACTCAGCTTATTTTAGACGAGTTGCTACTTTAGGGTACCTCAGAGTTAAACGAAATGCTTTTAGGACGAGTTACCAGTTGCGTTTTAGGTGAGTTGCTACTTTAGACTACCTGAATTTGCAACGATTTCATACTAACTCCTTAAGAGGAAGAGGTACTGGGCGCTCTCTTCATACAAACCAGGGGCATAGTCATGCAACAAAAATATTTGTGCTAGTGTCATTATCCAGGGAGGAAACAGTCGACTACATTTGTATGGAGAGAGCGCTGGTACCCTTTCCTCTCAAAATAAATACCTGTTCTAACATTTATCGCTAATATAAATTCACAAAGTAAATCTGCAAATGTATTACTATATTAAATAGATTGTATTTCTATTTCCGTGTAATTTTATTGCAGTTTTTCCCTTTACTCGGGTTTTATCTGTACGACCGTGGATTCTTGGACAAAGTTACCTTCGAATTGATTACTTTTCCATTAGGTATAGTAAAACCACGGTCACTTCTCTCACTCAACTATCTAAGTGATAGTGACATTCGTTTGACGATAGTCGTCGGAATAGTAAAAGCATAAATAAATGATTTGTGAAATAAAATAAAAATATTACTACTTGTATTTTACTATTTAGGCGTACACTATGACCAAATGAAACCTTTTGGAGAAAGTTTTGCCGGGATCAAAAACTAGTAAACTTTCTTGCGTTTTGTCTTTGTTAAAATCAGTGAATTTGAGTTTAATTGTATAATTGCTGACTTTTTATCCAATTTTATTCATTTAACGTGCTCAAATGGGAAAGATAAAAGTAAAGAACGACATATGATTTATTGTGATATCCTACAGCTCCAAGGCATAGTTCAGGTGTTGTGTGATATTTCCTAGCCTTATACAGTAGTGACAAATATTTGAGCCACGGGGAGAATCGAACTCGCAACCTTCTGATTCCCAAGCTACAGAGGTCGTCAATACGAGACAAGTAAACGGTGTTGTTATATTTTGATCCACGGCCAGGCTTATTTATACCTCGCACGTGAGGCCTACAGTCGTGCGAGACAAGTGAACGTAGTCGGACTATACATCGAGCTGTAGTGGATTTCCATCGAACGAAGTATTTATTGCTTTCGGTTCACTGGAGGCTGTATTACCTAAGTCACATTCGAATTTAAGAGAAAAATAAAGTATGTGAAAGAATAATTGAATTTCGTCCGGCATAAAGATTCTCAATTCATCCCAACAAGTGTTCCCAATCAAGCGATGATCTCGTGCATGGTTGCAGGAGTCATCGCTCAAAAATTGCGGGTTCAATTCCCGCCGTTCGAACGTAATAGATTCTGGTCTGAATGTTTTTCTATGTATAAAAGAAAAGATATAGGTAAATCTTTCTAATATCTCATATATATATAAAAAATGGTTGTCTGTAATGTCTGTTTCCGGACGATAATTTTACGTGATAACGTCATAAGAAAACATTGATGGTAACCATGGCAACGATAAAACGTTGCTATAGTTACCTTGTCAATAACATGAGGCGTTCCAGTAACGACGCGTGACGTCACACTTTTTTGAGATTGCAGGTGTTCACCAATTTATAAAACGTTATCACGTCAAAAACATAACCTTCCCTTTTGACTTCGCCGTAGTCGGGTAATTACGTGTCACGTTGTTTGTGCGCGATGGACTCCTAAACTACTTAACCGATTTTAATCAAATTTGCACACCGTGTGCAGTTTGATCCAACTTGAATGATAGGATAGCTTACATCTTAGTTTATCTTGATATTCCCACGGGATCGGGAGTTACGCGGGTGAAACCACGGAGCGCTGTTAGTATTCTATATTCTGTTGTCTGGCAATAGCGCCCATATTACAAAGCCTATAGTTACTTAGTTTCCGATTAGATGACGATGTAATATCTGATACATAATATTTATTTATTTTGTTAAATAGAAACCTACATCAAGGATTTTTATAAAAAAAATGGAGTTTTGTTTATAAATTTAAAAATAAGTAAACTAGATTGATTTTAATGAAACTATTGCCATGATAAATATGGAATTCTTGAGAAGTAATACGTGCAACTTTTTGTCAAGATATTCCAAATGGATTGATGCGTCGTTAGATATTTATAAAAGCTGGTCATAAGCCACTTGAAGAAATCAGTAAATTTCCACTCACTAAAGCACAAAACAAACATAAAATTCACAAGACATTAATACGCATTTATAAGACGTAAGAATCCAGGGGGTGTTCCTCGCGGAGTAAGAAGGCCTGCTTAATGATCCAATTCCTGTCATGTACAGGAAAGGGTTTAACCCCCTAAAAAACTTGAAACAAACCGCGCAAAAACCGAAGACGGCTCGTAGATACCCCCGAGGGGGGTGTTAGGGGGGCGATGGGGGTAAACGGCCACCCCCGTGAATAATTATAAAAGAAATAAGATAGACATTGACTTCGCCACGTCAGTTCTTAGATGAATAATAATGGTTTTTTGTTTACGTGTGCTGTTTATGACCCGTTTCGGGTTTTATGGGTTCGCGGTTAACAGATTATTAAAGTAACATTTAATATGTTATGGATGGTTAATGGTTTTTATATAGGACTAGCTGTGCCCTGTCTTTATTGTCTACTTGATGGATCTAAAATATACTACGACGTTCCCAGAAAATAGTACTATCCATAGTATTTTCTAGGGTTTTTGGCGACTTGAACTCATAATTATAAATATATTTGAACGGATATATTCGCGTTTTTATTTTTATTTTAAAACCTGACGTTTCGGGAACGTTGCAGATCCCATCCCAGTCTGCCTGTGACCATGGGATCTGCAAAGTTCCCGAAACGTCAGGTTTTAAAATTAAAATAAAAACGCGAATATATCAGTTCAAATATATTTATAGTACTTTCCAATTGTAAAAACCAGATTTCAATGTTTTGGTTGCCTAAGTACCTAACAAATAATTGTTTTAAAAACTTTTTGCCTATTCTAAGAAATATTTATTTGTATCAAGATTAATAGCTCAGAAAATGTGTAAAGTAGGTCTGTTTGTCTATCAGTTCTGTCTAGGGTAAGGGGTTGGACAGACAGTTTATCGAACTTTCTCTACATATATGTAGTACCTACCTACACCTTTACTGGTCCTAAATTGAATACAGTTCCACCAAAATAATGCAATTAAGGGCTGCTTGCAGCCAAATTGCTTAATTTCGATTTAATTAAATCTAGAATTGTCTCAAAGACAAAACTCGATTTTAGCTTTCTGTTAAGAATGTTTATTTCATAAGCTGCGCCCCGCGGTTCTACCCGCGTAAGTCCCGATCCCGTGGGAATATCGGGATAAAAGTAGCCTATTTTTACATCCAGGTCACCAGCTATCTAGATACCGAGTTTCATCGCAATCGGTCCAGTAGTTTTTGCGTGAAGGAGTAACAAACATACATACACGTACAAACTTTTACATTTATAATATTACTAGCGACCCGCTCCGGCTTCGCACGGCTATATTATGCATGTTTTATACATATAAACCTTCCTTTTGAATCACTCTATCTTTAAAAAAAACCGCATCAAAATCCGTTGCGTAGTTTAAAAGATCTAAGCATACAAAGGGATATAGGGACGGCGAAAAGTGACTTTATTTTATACTATGTAGTGAAGTAGGAAGGATTGTATTATAGATCTTACAGAGGCATAATAGTCCACATATGAGCCGTCTGCTGGGCATTGCAATTGTGTGGCGACAGACCGAGGTTTTCCTTACTATAGGTACTCGATAAACAATAAACTCGTCTAGTTATTACATTGTTTTTTAGATGTTCAGCAATGAGGTTAGTTGGTATTTGAATAGTTGTGTTAGTTTGTTTAATTATTTAAGTTTATTAAGAACTAGCAACAACGAACAAATTTACTAGGAGCCGGTTTTGTCAAAAGAAATGTTGTGTACTTAATACACCAAGGTATCACCTGAGAGAATAAAGTCTACTACGTTATATTATTATTATTCCTAATTCACCTGGAAATTACTAGACGAATCAAATACCCAACACACCTAGGTGAATTAGGTCGACGTCACCAGAAACAAGATAAAATAAAGTAAAAGTAAAGCCTAATAAATAACGCTAACATAACAGAAAAATAAGAATGTCAAAGGATATGAATGATTGTTGTATACGCAGAACGGATAGCCTCGTGCGGTGCTGATATGTAATATCACCTAATAAATGTGAAGATTATCGGTAAAGGTTTATAATATCAGTTCAAATAGCTAGAAAGTTAACAAGAACAAGTTGTTAGGGCATAAAATTAACAAAGTATGCTCAATGCGAGCCGGATACACACAAATAGCTGAGGTCTGACTTACCTGAAGGGATCCAAGCTGCCGCGTTGGGAAATGGCCGGCGCCTGCCGGTCTCTGCAAATCCAGGTTAATTTCACTTGATTTCACTTATCTCACACACACACACACACACACTTGAAGCACACGTTTCACTCATCGTCCGAATAACTCACAGCTTAAAGTTTTTGGATTTCACCATTAATTTCCAAAAAGAAAATTCTGTACGTGTTACGCGACAAAAAAGGCGCGGAGCAAGCGAGAGCGCAAGAAAGCACGCCACCAATTGTCAATTTGAGACAGTTTTCTTTTGACAAATTATGGCATCGCGCGACTTGTGCATAATGCCGAGTTGATTTAAAGATTGAGTCAAAATACTCCAAATCACTGATATTCCATTTCAACTAAACTAAGTAGGTAAATTATATTTATTCGTATTATGGCCTAAACATATTTAATTATGTATTGACTAATTAAATCGAAGTTTGGTAAAATCAAGATTTTTCAAGCAAGCCGCAAGGTATTAGTTGGCAAACTTCACCTAAACGGCTGAACCGATTTGTATGATTTTTATGTCGTTAGATCTGAGCTATTTTTTATCGTTTTTCTTTTTCCATATTTTTTTTTTCCTTTTTTTGTAAGTACAACATGGTAAAACGACGTTTGCCGGGACAGCTAGTAGGTATGTAAAAAAACCGATTACGATGAAACTTAGTATGTAGATAGCTGAATGGTGGAGTGCTGAAGAGGTCCGGGATTAACTTAGAGGCCAAATTTTTATCCCGATATTCTTGGAGGATCGGGGAAAAAAGGTTGATAATTGTTTTAGTTAACTTTATGCATATGCATGCATGTTTTTCTGTAGGGAATCAAAAAATAATTTGCGTATCACCAATTTGAAATTAGAATGCTTAAATGACACTTCTGACAACATTTCGTGATATTCGTGCACAGCCATAACCACAATAAATTCGGTCTTCGACCGAAGAAAGAAAAAAAAAACTTCGTGATATCAAATCAATTCATATTTCGAACCAACATAAAACGTATTGAGAGGTTTGGAATCAGTGTATTGAAATGGCGCGGTGTTAGTTACCAAACTCCTCCGAAACCGCTGAACAGATTTGTATGAATATTTGTGTATATTCGTTAGATCTGAGAATCGGCCAACATCTTTTTTTTGTAAATGGCAAAACAACGTTTGCCGGGACAATTAGTGTACGTTATAATGAAGAAAACTAGACTTAATGGTATGGTGGTAATAGCAAAGGCCGTGAAATAGGCAATTGCATGTCGAGTATGCCATTTGCCATTTCAGTCGAGGTATTATACAGGGTGAACTTCCTTTGATTTGCCATACTATGTTTGTTTCCAAGAATTAATAGGTATATCAGCAACACTATTAATAATATAAAAATATATAAATATTGGTATAAACACACAGGTGATTTTTTTTGGAAAATCACGAGGACTGATTACTGGCTAGGATAATGACTTTTTTTATAAATCAAATGGGGCAGTTTTAGTTTTTATCAAAATCAGGCAAGCAACTCCGTTCAGCATTTTTCGCTATCTCCTAAAGTTTAGGATTTAGCCCTGAAGGCCCATGTAAAAAAATCACCCTGTATAGTGCTTTTCATAAAACAATGCAGGAAAATAAAACTTTATTAACTTTTAATAACAAATCAAAACGAACTTTCAGCTTTGCTGCCAATTTTTTTATTTATCATCTGTGCCGAAAGGCAAACGCATTTATGGCTATACAGCCACGTGTACTAAGCAAAGCATAGAAGCAAAGAGACTTACGAGTTTTTGGCGGGAACGAGCCAACAACATATCGTGCTGCAGTTTTATTTACACGAAACTTAGTTGTAAACCGAGTTAAATTGTATAATTCTGGTGGAAAGTTATCTAATTTAGTTCCGTGAAAGTGCACAAGTGTAGTGAAAGTAAAAATCAGTGTCAAACATGGACTTTTCTCGTTGCCTCCAAAATCTCCTACAAGGTTATAGTAAAGTAGCCACCGCTTTACTATGACCCCTGACTTGACAAACTGTGACTTGACGACTTGACCATCTTGAAACACTTTGAGCCCGATTTCTGTAAATCGGGCCATAACTTGATGTAAAATATTACTTGATACTGGCTATATGCACAAACCGTGCGAAGCCATAATTGAAAAAAAAAAGAGACTTACTTTGGTATGCCAAGAATGATAAAAGAGATCCAGAATCAAAAAGTATTTTATAGCCAGCACGCCGTTTCATACAACTTTTTTTTTTCTTCGGTTGCAGACCGAAGTTATGCTGGGACGTTGTAATGTTCCAAATTCAAAAATGCTCCTGTAATGGATTTGAGTTTCTTTAGTCTCTAAATTAGATACTTTGCGTGTTCTTTTTTCGAAAATAATGACTATATTTCCATGCGTGTTTGAGAAAAAGTATTAACCTTCATTACCATACTCTCGAAGCTTCCACAGAAACTGCTAAACTGCTAAATAAACGCAAAAAAAACTGCCAAATAAACTGGTTAAAAGCAAACCATGAGTTTATTGAAGCCCGATACGAATCGAGGTAATCAATTCAAATGGGGAGCACCGGGGAAAACGAACACACGGACAACTTATGAAATTATACCGCGAGAAATCTATTGAAACGTCTGTGTTCTGGGTGTATTTCTGAGAAAAAATATTACAATTATTTTATTGGTTGGTACTTCTTAAAAAAACCTATGATATAAATGTAAATAAAAACCGCAAGACATTGAACACAACGCCATCTGACTCTAAGCAAATTAGCTATGCTTGTGTTATGGTGACCAAATAACGTATAAAATACTTATACTTAATACATTTTATATAGGTGGGTACATTTTATATTATGCTTAAGGCGACATGCTTTTTACAAGATTGTTATTCTGGTTTACTTATACATCTTGTAAGTATGTATTTATTATTTGTGATTTGGCCAATGCCAATGCATTGTTCAATTTTCAAACTAGCATTCAACGAGTTTTGCCAAGGTCATTCTTGCTTGTCACCCTGTCTGAATAAGGAACAAACAGGAATCAAAACTAGCAACCCGCCCCGGGTTCGCACGGCTATATTATGCATGTATTATACATATAAACCTTCCTCTTGAAACACTCTATCTATTAAAAAAACCGCATCAAAATCCGTTGCGTAGTTTTAAAGATTTCAGCATATATAGGGATATAGGGACATAAGGACATAGGGACAGAGAAAGAAAACTTTGTTTTATACTATATAGTGATAGTGATACATATACTGTAAACACTTTATTTTATCCAGCGTATTAACAAAAAAATGACGGTAGTATACTTCTAAGAAGGCCATTCCGACTAATATTAAATGGTTCGATTCAAAAACTTAATTCCTCCCAATGAATCAATGTATCCTCATACTAAGTTTCATCAAAATCGGTCCAGTTAATTCGGAGAATATTCGTTACAAAAAAAGAATCAAAAAAATCTATCCTCTTTATAATATTTGTATAGATTAGTATAAATTATAACCGATATTAGGTACGATATAGTTCGTCATCAAAATCTACCTTTGCACTCCGCATATTTTTTCTCTTGTATTTGTCGATTCAGTCTGAAAGTAAATGGGTTAGAAAATTGGATGAGCGTGTGCTTCAATGTTTGACTTGTGTGAGAGAGTACGCGGAGAATGAAAACAGCTGCGTTTTATTCGATTACTCGTACTTACTCGTTTTGTTTCTTTTACATTCGGTTGTGTTTTGTGTCAATTAAGGAGTTTATGTATGAGGTTTGTTTATACACTATGTATGTTTGTGGCTCTTCACGCATAAACTACAGAATCGATGGCGATGACTCCGTCATATTGTGTCGTTTAAAAGTATACGCCAACTATACCGGAAGGGGCTAGTACTTACTAGGTACAGTCGGTTGCATAATTGCAGCCCCCGGTAGAGATGTAAAATTACTATTATTGGAATGTTTTCATTCTAATATTTTTTGTTTGATAAATTGATGAGTTAGAAGACTTTGAACTTCAACTAAAGCAGGTGCCTAGAATCTTGCTTGTGTTGAAAACATTCTTATAACAGCCGTTTTGAAGTGTCTGCAAATATGCAGCCGACTGTACGTAACCGGACCGACCGGACCGGTACTTTTCGCCGTACTTGACAAAGGTGTCGATTTTCTTTTGTCTACGACAAATAAATATAATACGACCTAGTTGGCACAATAATCACCATGCCGGACTGCCAAACATAGGGTCGCGGGTTCAATTATTTATGCTTAGATTTTTGTCTGTGGTCTGGTATTTGTTCATACATATGTATAAACTAGCTGCGCTCCGCGGACTATCGAAAAGAAAAGTACCCTATAACCTTCCACGATAAATGAACTATCCAACACAAAAATATTATTTCAATTTGAACCAGTAATTCCTGAGATTAGCGCGTTCAAACAAACAAACAAACTCTTCAGCTTTATAATATTAGTTTAGATATATTTACAAAGGAGACGTATATAAGCGTATAGTAGCACCCATAACACAAGATTAGTCACTTAGCTTGGGACTAGATGTTGATGGAATGAGTGCTTCCTGTCCTGCAATATTTATTTATTTGTTTTAACACATTGGCGGTCCTGTATGTTTCGCCTCAAAAGCTTTATAGTGGACGTTTTGACGTCTTTAATGAGGCTATGTCCCTGGTACAGCCTACACGATTTCTCCTAAACTTATAATAATAACATACATATTTCTAATACGATTGTCTTACTCTTAAGGTTTGATCGATAAATATACTGCCTACAGTTCGAACTAGAACAGGATACTTGCATTCCAGTATGGAGTCAAGAGTGAAACCGTTTGCAAAAACTAGTAACGTCATAGTCGCATTATTATTAAACCCACATCTGTTAACAAGCTTGAGGCATTAGCAAAGGAAGTTCAGAGGAAAATAATGAGGTCGTGTTCACCATTACATGCGGAGATTCAATGCGCTTATTTTATGACCGTAAAAGCAATGAGGGGGTTGATGTTGGCATAGCATCGTCAGGTATCGGGCGTTTCAGTGCTCTATGTCTCACCAATATAATATTATTAGAGACAAATGCATTTCCAAAATTTTGATATGAACTCGCGACCTCCTACTTACCGTGCGGGTGCGATAACCACTACGCCATGCCGTCCTTGAATCTATTTTTAAAAAAAATTCTACCTAATGGTTCAATGCTAACTGATAGGTATAAAAAAAACCGACTTCAAAAAAACCTAAAAACAAAAATTAAAAAACCTGAAAAGAAAAACAAAAAAGTGTAAAATAATCCATTTCGGGTTACTTACTTGGAAGTCGGACTGGGTTAGATTGAATGTTGAGAGGTATAAAGAAAACATGGTGTCACCCAGTCCGACTTCCAAGTAAGTAACCCGAAATGGATTATTTTACACTTTTTTGTTTTTCTTTTCAGGTTTTTTAATTTTTGTTTTTAGGTTTTTTTGAAGTCGGTTTTTTAAATTTTAATTTATTTTTTTATTTAACCATTTTTAGTGCCACTGTCACTGGAAATTCTACTCCTTGAGGCGAAAGCGACTGTTTCTTCAAATTGCAACCTGTACCTAATCGTAACCCATTGAAGAGTTTGGTGATAAGAAGGTGTTTTCAGATGCTCCATTCATCGGTACCTATTTGTGTATGGGCCACTTCTATTAGTGGAAATGGAAAACTGAGCAATTTGTTGAATCTCGCTGTGCAGATCTGTTCATCACTCCGTGGATCCTTATCAGATCTTCGTTTAGGATAGGGTTCTCTATCAAAATTCATTCAAACCCAGTCCGGCGAGGCAAAGGCGAATATTTTATTCAAATTGTAACCTGTAATCGTAACCGATTGAAGAGTTTTCTGATGAGAAGGTGGTTTCAGATATTCCATTTATCGGTAACTGTTCGTTTATGGGCCAATTGTACTGGTGGAAATCGAAAACTGAGCAATTTGCTGCACACTCGAGGTGCAATTCTGTTCATCACTCCGAAGATTCTCATCAGATCTCCACCAAAATTTTATGGGACCACCCCTGAGGTGTCACCTTCCGAACACAAAAAGAATCATCTCAATCGGTTAAGCCGTCTTCGAATGATCGCGTAACATACACACAAAAAAAAAAAAAAAAACAACAACATACAGACGAATTGAGAACCTCCTCCTTTTTTGAAGTCGGTTAAAAAACTGCCGTGTCTTCTTTATTTAATTCCAGTTGATATCATTGTTATTGTTGAAATCTAGAGCTCCGGAATGAACTAATAAGGGTATTGCATCACCCGGCCACATAACAACCGACTAAGGACTACATCAAAGAAAGGCCCTCACATGTGCCGCCACTAATGAAAAGAGTCGTACGATCTGTCAATGCAAAAGATAGGAAAATTAAAATGTCTAGACGACATCGACGTTTTGTTCTGCCGAGACGGGCCGCAACTCCGCGCCTTCCTTCGTGCCCCGTATGCAAGTATTACTTATGCTACGAGAAATTATTTAAATCGAAGACGGTATGCGGAATAAATCTTACCGTATGATGCGATATTGAAAGAGAAAAAGAAAAGCTAATTTAATAAATGAGTTCGAAGGAAGAAATGTTGGTAGTGGTATGGTTGGGTCGGAAAGGTTCGTCTTGTCGAGTAAAAAGGCGAGTTCTCTTCATTAGCGACAACTCGACAAGAGAAGTGATGTCATTGTGCGAGTTGGTTACTTGTGAGAAGCCCGAAGCTCGACCTGCGAGCGCGACGACTGCGGAGTGTGGCTTCTCTCACCCCCCCGCGACAAGGAGGCGGACGGCTTTCTCTTTCATTTTTCCTTCGCTCCTCAGCTCATCCAGTTACATCGTTCTTATGTTTTATTTTTAATTAAAGCGTACGCAAGTCGACGGCGTAGATCTTACCCCCTAACCCCCTCTAGGGGGTATACGGGGCTACGTGGTACATACGCCCGGGTGTTGATGATTTTTCAATGGGGAGAAAGAGTTCCCTCATTTTCTTAAGAGAAAATTGCGTTTTGTTTTCGAGTAGTCGAAGTCTGTAGTAATCGCTTTTGTTTCGAGAAAGTTCGTCCGTTGTTCTCGGTACATGTGAACGTAAATTGTGTACTTTAAAAGTTTTTAGCGAAACTGTGGAGACGCGGTTAACGTGTTATAGGACGTAAGTGTATTAAGTTTTAGTGCCCTAACTTTAGACATGTTTATATTTAAGTTTATACTCATACTACTCATACTCATTTATTTAGACTGTAGGTACATACAGAACACTTAGTCACGTCAGAAAATTACATATTTTTAAGGACATTGAGTAAATTACATCACAGGCATAAGTAATAATATTAAAATCTAAAACAATTTTTAAATACGTAAATAAAAATAAATCATTTATAAATAGGTGCTGCTGTAAAGGGGCATTGTCAAATTTCAGTTCATTTAGTAATTTAAAATAAAATACTAGGTAATAATATGTGAAAAATGTCATAGTTTAGAATAAAAATTAAATTAAAATAGAATTCATCGCAGCTGTATAGGGGCCTAGTCAATCATATTAAATAGTAGTATAAAATAAGTAATAATTAGTCAATGGTACATAAAAACAATATCGCCGAAAACTGTAGGTAATGTCAAACAAAACAAGTAGGTAGTAGTACCCACTTATCCAAAACAAAACAAAATCATACCCAGTTCTCGTCAGCCAGTGCTTCATCCAAAGTGTAGTAACTTTTTTTTATAAGAATTTGTTTCATCTTACTTTTAAACTGTTTAATACTAATTTCTCTCATTTCTGTAGGAAGTTTATTCATTAGTGTAACACCATTGCCTAGAAAACTTTTTGACATTTTTGCAATTCTACACCTTGGATGACCAATGTTGCCACCATGTCTGGTAGGGTATTTATGCGCGTTTCCCATGGTAGGAAATTCTACTATGTTTTTTTTTAAGTTAAGTAAGCATTCTAAAATGTATGCTCCCGTTAAAGTCAGGATATTTAGCTGGCTAAAGGATTCGCGGCAGGAGTCTTTAAATTTTAACCCAAGTATATAACGCACAGCTCGTTTTTGAAGAAGAAATATTCTTTGCGCGCCTGCTGCGTTGCCCCAAATAAGGAGGCCGTATGTCATTAAACTGTGAAAATACGCATAATACACAGACATGGCCGCATCATAACCACATAGTTCTTTGACCTTCTTTATCGCGTAACATGCGGAGCTCAACCTATTCGCTAGTGCATTCGTATGAGTATTCCAAGTTAACTTGGAGTCAACTTTAAGACCAAGAAATGTAATGTCATTGACGGGCCTAATCCCACACTCTTTTTCTACCACTTCCTCATTGACTCCTCTGGTTACTTTATTAGTGCCCAGAAAAAAGTGTACGAGGTTGGTTTTATTCAAATTTAGGAGTAAATTATTGCACTCAAACCATTTTGTTATATTGTCTATTGTCAGCTTTAGTTTCATAGTTGCTTCTGTTAAGGTTTTTGCTTGAATTATTAGTGATATATCATCTGCAAACATAAAGATGTCCACATCGTCAATTTTTGTAATACTACTACTAATGTCATTTACGTATACTAAGAAGAATAGTGGTCCCAGTATTGAGCCTTGTGGTACGCCACCAGTTAAATTATTTTCTCTGGAATTTATCCCGCAAACATCCACCACTTGTTTTCTATTTGTCAAGTACGAACTGCACAGCGAAAGGTCGCCGCCCCTCACTTTATAGTTTCTTTGAGCTTTCTTCTATGAAAATTGTATTTTAGTTTTAATTAAACATAAGTAAGTATAGTTCCCAAGAGCTATAATGTAACATAGTCTCCCTATTTGTTCTAATATTTAAGAATTTTTATAGTTCTTATTAAAATTTATCGTGGTATGTCTAAAACCTTCACACACCATTATTGTAATCAACACCACACATACTAAAAATGAAGCAAATATTAAACAGAAGCCTATCATCCTCGCCCTAAAAAATGTACAGTACACATACCGCGTTACTCCGGACTCAAAAGTTAATGTAATGAAAAACAAAGGGCCAAGAAAAGGGTGCGCTAAGTTCCACCGAAAAACGGGAATTTATAAGAAGTCCACCCCCTAGGGGGAGGGGGGGAAGAATGCCCCCTCGTGTGCGAAAATAAATTGCCAAGAATAATAATTATAATGAAAGCGAAAGAACGTATAAATTAGTGGGGACGCCTCCGAGACTTTAAGACGTTTGTGTGCGTGTGTTTTATACGTATACGAAATCCTTTCTCTATGTATGTAAATTAAAATATTCGGACTTAAATTGACTTGAAAGATGAATCTAAATGATTAAATAATGTTAAAGTGAAAAAGGACATGCTTTATAATATGTAAAGAAAAGCTCTTTAAAATAATGAATTGTACTATTATTATAGTAATCAAAGTGTATTTAAACATAGATTTTAAATGTTTAAAGTATTTGTTAATGTGCTAGTTTAAATCCAGTTAGAAGTATAATACTTAGCTAAAAAATAAAAATTAAATTAATTAAGAAATTTCAACCCTAAAACAATGAAGGGTCCATCAAAGTCAGTGACGTTTCATTTGTCCCCACTCGCCGTACGTGTCGGACCGCTTACGGCCCGTTCAACCGTTCACGGGCCGCAGTGGCTCTGATTGTCCCACTCTCCCCTATTATGACGACTAATGGACATTCCAACGAGTACGTTTTACTGTTCTCACTCACCGAGAAATGAGTGATAATTTTATAAAAAAATGACTCTTTTAACTTTTAATAAGTTAATGTCTTCATTTGAAGAAATGTTTTAACTATATAGTTGTTGACCTAACGCTATGGAATGACTTATTGTTTTAAATTGAGTAAAGTAAGATTACACTAATAGTTCCATTTGTTTTTTATTTTCATTTATTTATGTATAAGCTTCTTTACTTACTTCCCTTTGTTTTATTTTCTTACTAAAGTTAAAGCGGTTCCTTGGGAACACTTTTAATCACGCTAAGTTTCATCATCATCATCAGCCGTTCTCGAATTATAAATGTTGAAAGTAACACGACTTTGTTAGGTATGTGTTCATTTTAATATTATTCTTATTTAGGGTAAATTTTATGGAGTTCCGAAAAGTAACGCCTGACTCAATCAATTATTAATGGTTAAGTTAAGAAACCACGTTTCATAATTATCGACCTTCTGAATCAATAAACACAACACATAAACATCGCGATCGACGGATGCGAAAAAGGGGGAACGTAAAAAAAACTAATTAAAAAAGCAATCAAGGTTTTCTTGACGGCGCTCACGTTCGCCCATATCGTCTTACCCCCCGAGGGGTGGGGGGTAACAACACCCCCCGGCCCCTACACCCCTTTCAGGGGAGGCTGGGGCGCGGTACTAGATTTACGTAACACGTTTAAAGTGTGTTTTGATGAAGTAATCATCCCATTTCCAAGGACTGCGATGGAGGATTTGCGGTGGACTTTAGACTGCGGACGACGGATGCTGGATGCTGGTTGCAGGACGCGGATAACTGATTCGTTTCTTATATTACTTAACTTTTTAATCTGGATTAAGGGCTTTAGCTGCCAAGTAAAAAAAATAGAGATTAAAATAAAAACATGAATTAGGTATATTGGTGTAGGGAATTGAACTGAATAAAAGGTTTACAAAAAAGGTCTTACAATAACAAACACAAACCACAAACTTGACTACATAAAATATTTACATGACACTGGCAACTATGCATAAATCGCGCACATTATTCTAGGTCAGAAAAAAAAAATACCCTGCAGGTTTTTGACCCAAAACAAAACAGAGTAATTCCATTTGACCTTGCTCTGAATATATTTTTTAGTTGTTCAGTATTTTTTACTAATATTTTTGTTTTGTTTGTTTGTAAGGAATATGCTGTGATTTATCGATTTTGATGAAATTTGGTATGAGGATACATTAATTAATTAGGCATTATAGTTATTTGTTTCCCGATACTCAAACGGGATCGGGACCTATGCAGATAATGTTGCTAGTAATTCATAAAATGCTACCTCATATAAAAGTAGAAGTGTAAGACAATCTTACAAGCGTACATTCGTACATATTTCATTAATATCCTCTAAATAAGACATTACTACATAAAGTAATTGAAATTCCTACTGTCCTTCACAACCGTCTTGTCCTAGATAAGTGGGCAAGACATGATTTGTGAATCGAGCCACGCAAATTCAAACTTTAAGAGGAGGAAATAAAACTGTATATCATTTGTGTGGATGTGAGTTTATTAAAATACTGCGGCCGTACATTGCGCGTACAGGTAGGTACCTATAGTAGGTAGAAATAATAAAAACGAAGCAAAGCAGTTACTTTTATGAGGGCGCGAATAAGATGTTTTGGACTTGGTTCTGAGGAATGGGAGGAAAGGTTGGCGGACATTGGATCTAAAACACGCAATAATTTGACCTAGTGGTCGAAAGCTATTTTATTTTGAATTATGGGTAACTAGCGTATTATACATGTAAACCTTCTTTTTGATTCACTCTATCTATTAAAAAAATCGCATCAAAATGTATGCTTAAATCTTTAAAACTACGCAACGGTAGTTTTAAAGATTTAAGCATACATAGGGAAATAGGGACAGAGAAAGTGACTTTGTTTTATACTATGTAGTGATGGCCCAATTATCTCTTCTGATGCGCAGCCTTGCATAGAATTAACAAACATGCCTGGGTTCACCAATGTGCTCGTAGTTTTTTTACCCATGTAAAGTGCACCAGACAGTGTCAGGGTAAAATGTCTATTTTTAGTCAAGATTGGTCTCCCAAGTATTTTTGAATATTTTGCTGAAAAACAAAGATTTCTTCTTAATAATAAATGTTAAATTCAAAAGTTGGTTTAATTTGTTACATTCATGCAGAAGGTGGTGGACCGCTTGCGACGAAACTTGGTATTCATTTATAGAGCTGAGACTCTGAAATAACACATGGGCTTTTATACCGATATATTCTGACTTGATTAGGACTGACGCTGGTAAATGACAGGCTGCAGTTAGGTGCTTGAATAATTAATTTAAATCCTATTCAAAATCCAGCCTCATCATCTCCACCACGTCAAGCTCAAAATCGGGGCGTCTTTTAAAAGTAATAAACGCTTACTGCAAAAAATAATAAAATGGCGTTCCCTAACAAGCGTCGTTGGAACAAAGCGGTGGCTCAAATAATTTGTATCAATTTGTAAAAATGCAGCTCCACTTGTTACGTAGCCTAACGAGGCTGAGAGGGGGGAAGGGGAGGATCTCATGTTATAATTACTGATGGGAGAACAGCTGATTTATACTGTGCAATCAATTGATGGAATTTTCACTTGAAATGTAAAAAAAACAGTCAAGAGTCAGGAGTCACTTGCTAAAAGTTAATGAAGGTAACGTCATAAATGCGTCATAAAGTGTAACGGATATAAGCAAAGAGGAAGTAGAAGTCTTCTTCATTTCGCGTCGGTAAATATTTGACCAGTTATAAGTTTCCAGCACAATGGTTGGCCATCAACTGCAGCATCTTTAGCATACATAAAGCCCTCCCATGAGGAACTGCACCATGGATTGCGAAGGCACTACACCACAATCATATTGCTCCTCCATGGTTGCGATGTCCCTATTATCCCCCAAATAGGCTAGGTAGATGCCACATAGATTCCCATTTTCCCCCATTTTCGGGTTCGGGGGATATGAGTCATGTAGATGTAGCTAATCAAAGTGACCCTCTTCTCTTCTGACCGCTTCACATAAAAACTGCTGATTATATTTTACACAAACTAATTTAAATCCCATAAAAACCATCTCTCATATTAGTTTGATAACTATGAGAATCGAAAGATTCAATACAAAAGAATAACACGAATTCAAAAGAGTAGGTAACTAACAGGTAACAGTAATTCTAAATAAGCTGACCGATTTAGTAGACTTTCATGTTGAACAGTGCGAGCTCGAGTTCGGGCCAGTAATGGGAGTTGTATTAATTTGGAAACAATTTGTAGTTTCTTTTCTTACATTAGCATATAACAGGCCGTATGTTACATAGTGAAAGGAGAGTTTGGTAACTTTGGGATTTTTGGCGTTTTAAAAATATTTTAACTCTTTTTATTTGATTAGGGAAGGGTTTTGTTAATCCAAAATGAGTACTTATAACCTTGTACTTATTGTAGTTTCGAAAATTAGTTGCGCTCCCAAAATGATGCGTTTCTAATTTTCAATATGAGTCTGTATACTTATCGAAAATTAGAAACTCTTAATTAAAACTCTCTTAGAAACTCAGAAACAAATAATTATTAGAAAAATTGTATATGAGGACGATATTCATTTTTGAGAGTATTTAATGTTAATTTTATCATTTAGAAATCATCGTTAGATAAATAACTAGAAACTCGTAAAATGTAGAAAAAAATAAGACGTGGTTGATTCTGAAATCCGATTTTTTTTTCGGTTATGACTGTGCTCTGTCTGACCCTGGCATTATTCAGCCAAAATTCCTTGCTGCTAAATCATGGCAATTGTCAATATCACAAAAATGTCAATAACTGAAACTTTTTGAACATTAATTTGAGCCATACTTCTTTTTAATTTCACCCCAAAGTAGGTACGATGAAAGACAATGTCAAAATGTTTTGAAGCTTTTCGTTTTCTAATTCCACACTTAATAAAATTATGTAGTATGGTTATCGGTTGTGATCTAACCTCGATGTGAGTGATCGTAGCGTGGCGTGTGTGAACTCGCGTGTGCAACTCGCACTTAACTCGTACTGTGTGCGAGTTACGGAAGTGGTTATGGGTACGCTTCATTACCCATTGTTTTGGGAACTGTTATTTTTATGGCAACACGGGGGTTTTAAGGGTAGGAGTAGACTACAAATTTTTGTATCGGTCGATCGATCGCTGGCGTAAAGATACTTAGATATAAATATTAAATGTTAGAGGATACTGCACTCAACGCCAACGCCGCGCCGTCGACATGGTGGACCAGCATGGCCCGTATAGTGAAGAAAGAAGGACTACCAGACCCGAAAACCCAGGACAGGATGTCTTCGCGCCGACAGATTAGGAGAGCCGACCCTACGTGAAGTGGGAAGAGGCAAAGAAGAAGAAGAGGAGAGAGAGGACACTGCACTCAACGCCAGCTAGCCCTAAGCCAAGCTAACTAGACTTAGCTTGGCTAAGAAACCTAGACAGTGTGTTGCAAAGAGTGTATTATCTGCAAAAAAAATATTTGCTTTATTATGGGATTGAAATGTAAAAATTCTTTTTTTACTACACTTCGAACCTTATTAAAACCAAATTATGCTTCCATTGCATTGAAAACTCTCCGTACCCAACCGATTCAGTTGAGGATCGTGATTTTTTAAAAACTGATCGCGATTTTACTCGGCGAGTTGTCTGCCGATGATGAAATCTGTGGTCTGGCATAACCTAAAGGGCTAATATAAAAACAAGCATACGTGTGGAGGAAGTTGCGTGTGTGATTTACTATTTTATTGCTTAAACTTACCCTTTTTAGTTACCTACTTGGAAATTGACCTAAATTAAACTGCTTGTGAATAAATTTATCCTTTTAAAAAAGTGGTGTTAGATTAGTGGGAGATACGTTAACTTTTAATTCGAAGGTTGTGGATTCAAATACCTATACTGACCGTGCTATACTTATTCAAATTAGGGTCAGGGCTGTAAGTAGGTAAAGCCGCGGACCGCAACTAGTAAATTTTGATGTATATTTTCGACTATTTGTACTTAATTATACGACCCGCCCCGGCTTCGCACGGCTATGCATGTATTATACATATAAACCTTCCTCTTGAATCACTATATCTATTAAAAAAACCGCATCAAAATCCGTTGTGTAGTTTTAAAGATTTAAGCAGGTGAAAGGGTACCTGCGCGCTCTCCATACAAACGTAGTCGACTGTTTCCTCCCTGGGTAATGACAATAGCACAAATATTTTTGTGTCATTAAACCTATTACTGCCATGACTATGCCCCTATGTTTTGTTTTTTTTCATTTTCTAATTATCATAGAAATTAAAATTAAAAAAATTAAAAAATAAACAAAACCAAAAAATAGGGGCATGGTCATGGCAGTTATAAGTTTTATGCACCAAAAATATTTGCTCTAGTGTCATTATCCAGGGAGAAAACAGTCGACTACGTTTGTAATAGTTTGTATGGAGAAAGCCCCCGGTACCCTTTCCTCTTAAATAGGGATATAGGGACAGAGAAACCGACTTTGTTTTATACTATGTAGTGATAGTGATGTAGTGATAAGAACAAAGGGGTGAGATGAAGAATGAGGTCATTTTTTTATTAGTTAACTCGCCTGTCACTGGGCGAGTCGCAGAAAGCGATTTGACAATCTAACAAGCCTTTACCCGCGACTTCATCCGCGTTAGAATTACATTTTCCATAATCGTTTCTTAGCGATGCCTAAGTCATAATAGCGATGCCTAAGCCGATACGTCCATTTGTTAGTCGGGATTTTGAATTTAATATTTACATTTTAAAATTGCGCGATATTGTCCGAAAATAAAACCACATAAACATACTCATCAAATGATTCACAATTAGATGAGAAACTGACGGATGTCCCCAAAATGATGATAACTTAGCCATTTGCATGATGGCTTGATGGAACTAACTGATATACGGTACGGAAACGATATTTAAAATAAATATAGATTAGAGAGAGCATCTGATACTTTTTGTCTTTGATACCCGTTAAAGGAATGTGACGGGAGTCGGGAGTGACGTCATTATTAACAATTTTGTAACGGATGTTGATAATTGAACTTCTTTTGGTTGTTATTTTATTTGCATCAAAATGAAAATTCTTTGATTTAAATAATATATTTTGTCGCTTACTTGTTGTCCGTGCAAGAGTGCAATACCATGGTATTCCGTGATATCTCAATGATTGAAGATACAGTTTAGCTAATGTTGGACAAAACAGACGGACGAAAAAAGTAATCCTACATTTTCGTCACAATTTGAATATTCAAATATTTTTACTTCTCACATAAAATATTGGCTTCACATCCAACCTAGATGATTCAGGGCACTGCTGTGCATATCCCACCCTCTCAGCTCAGTCGATCGCCAACTAAGTCGCGGGTTCCATTACGATGCTTTCCCTCACCATAAGAGCAATACTAATTAGTAATAAATATTTCGTAAGAAAATCAACTGGTGCAAGGCCAACAGAGATTTAAAGCGCCCTTTGGAATGAAAGTCGACCTATCTGCCACTAGGCCAACACCGCTCGTTCTATGTGTACATACATGTTTATAAAAGGTGAGGATGTTCCCTCTCTTCCACTGCCTGCAATATCTTTGATGGAGGCATTCAACTGTGTTCCCATATCATAGGAATATCATACGAAATGATGATCACATTTTAATAGTAATAAAATATGACTTGAAAGGCTAAATGCGTCAAAACAATGGAGTACTATGTTCACTTGAAAACGACCTATTCTTCTTATTTTGGTATAGTAAGTACTCAATCAAGGTCCATCTCTATATATGTGTTTTGTTGACCTTGAAAAGGCCTTCGACAGTGTTTCTAGAGAAGCTCTTTGGTTGATTCTGCCTAAGCTTGGTTGTCCAGAGAAGTTTGTAAATCTTTTGAGACTATTGCATGATGACATGACGTGCTGTGTCACAGCGGATGGAGAGCAATCCGAATGTTTCCCTGTGACATGTGGGGTTAAACAAGGATGTGTTCTAGCACCAACATTGTTTGCGTTATATTTCGCTGTTGTTGTCCGCGAAGCTCTAAAACACTTGACTGAGGGTATACGAATTAGATATCGCACAACAGGAGGGCTTTTTAATCTTGCCAGGCTTAAGGCGAACACTAAAATCTGTGTTACCCTCATAACCGAGATAATGTACGCCGACGATTTATGTTTCGTCGCAGACTCATCAAGTGGTCTCCAACATCTTATGACCAGCCTAAACGAGGCATGCATGAAGTTTGGGCTTAAAATCAACGTTAAAAAAACCGAAGTGATGGCCGCAGGGACTAACGTCAATGCCCCAATGAATGTGTGTCTTGGAGAGAACAAATTAAATCAAGTGGATAAGTTTAAATATCTAGGAAGCACTATTACACCAAAGTATGACTTGGGTGCAGAAATAAACAGCAGGATAGGGGCTGCTGCTGCTGCCTTTGGTAAGCTGCGGTCTAAGGTGTTCCGATCACATGACATAAAATTGTCCACGAAAATTAGTGTTTATATGGCGATTGTACTTCCAAATTTCCTGTACTCATCGGAGACATGGGTTCTGTACCGTAAGCACATACGCGCACTCGACAGGTATCATATAAAGTGTCTCCGAGATATCATGAACATTCGGTGGCAGGACCGAGTCCGTAACACCGATGTTCTACAACGTGCAAACGTTGGAGGTATCGAGACCTACCTCATGAGGCGCCAATTGCGATGGAGTGGACACGTGTCACGTATGACCGATGACAGGATGGCCAAGCGCATATTCTTTTCAGAACTCCAAAATGGCAAGCGTCAACCAGGTGGACAATACCTGAGGTATAAGGATGTTCTGAAAAGACATATGAAAAGGTGCGAAATTGAGCCAGCCTGCTGGGAGCAGAAGGCAGCCCAACGCCCGGAGTGGAGGCGTCTCGTTAATCAGCGCGTCTCTGATTTTGAATTAGAACGATGTGCTGATTTAGACCTCAAACGAGACGCGATAAAGGCCAGATCACCCGCGGCCATTTCGTATAATATTGTAAATGGTGTGCTTACGTGCCCGCTGTGCAATAGAACATTTTCTGCAAAAATCGGGTACGCCATTCACCAAAGAGCACACCATAGACGAGCCGCTGAACATCGAAGCTCGTCATCTTCTTCTGCATAGGTTGCCAGAAATAGTCACTGTGGCCGAAATCGGTCAGGGAGACATCATCATCATCATCATAGTAAGTACTAAAATAAATGAATATTATATGACATTACACACAACATTATCTGGCTATAAGAACATTAGTGCTATTTATCTCAACCTTCATTTCACAAATTTTCTTTTCTAATTTGTGCTAAAACTTACTTGAATGAAATATTCTACTGTGATCGAGTTGAAAAGATATCGAAATGTGATTGAAATTATATATCCAAGCCCAAATTGTAAATCCTGCTTCGCAAAAATACCCATTGTCAGTCAAATTAAAATATCAATTAAATTATGGCAAATATTCATATGAAGCGTTTAATCAAGTAAGGTAAAGTTTCAGACATCAGTAACGAGATAAAATATTTATATATTAAATAGTACTTATATCAAGGCCTTCCGTGCACCAATCATTTTTTCTTGAGATAAATTTATGTGCCACTAATTGACATTGCTCTTACGGTGAAGGAAATATCGTGAAGAAATCCGCGGCCAGAAGTATTGACTAGGTCTCTCCTTTGGACATGGTCGACTAAGCTGAGAGGGTAGTAGGTGCTGGGGAAGCCTACTCCATCCTCATGCAAAAAGGACCCAATTATAAAGGGTCAAATTGCGGAAAACAGCCCGTAAACAAGTACAAGTATATTTAAATACTAAATGTATATTCAAAGGCAAAGTGTATTTTAAGATACTATCAGGATTTAATATCTTCAACAACTAGTTGTCTCTTATAATGTCATACATGAACTAAGTGAATTAAACCATAATTATCGTAAATGTTATTCATATTTATATGTTTATGTCCGTAATTACATGGTTAGTTAGTTTTATTGTTTCCTTTTATGGTTGTTGAATTCATTATAATGATGATTTTGAATTATTTTATTTACTTTTCGAGTTAGTTAGATCTAAATGATGTAGGTAAGTAGTATACGATTGGATAAATGTTAAGTACTATATTAATAATTAATTGTTCTTATTCCTTGCGTATTTCCAACTATGTGTTGTCGGCACAACATCAAGATTATTATCAATAGCAGCGCTCTGCGAATCCAGAGAAAATATCGGTATAAAAGTAACCTATAGCTTTCCCAATGAATCAATATATCCTCATACTAAAACATGAAAATCGGTCAAGTAGTTTCAAAACATATTCAATAAAAACAAACATCAAATCTTTCCTCTATAAAATATTAGTATAGAAGTATAGATTACCGTTAAGAGAATCAAAAAATATTTGAGTAAGTTTATTAGAAATGATTTTATCGCATTTATTTTAAATATTTCCAGAAATAAACGTAATTACAATAGTTTAATTATGAGATTAACTGTTACTCTTAAAAAGAAAACTTAAGAAAATACGATGTTTCATTATGATTATCAGAAAATTCAAAATAACTTAAGACTCCAGGAAATCATAAAAAATCAAAACATAAGCGGCTGGAAAATAAGTACAAATTAAATTGTAATCGTCGAAAAACTAAACTGGTAGCGCCATCTAGTATCGCTTTTAAGAAACCTTACACAGAATTTGCAGAAGAAAATATCATATCTGGGTTATTTCGCAGTCTATTTGGTACTTTTTGACCACAACTGTCAAATTCAACTTTGGTCTACCTATTCTTTGTAGACCTGGGATGTTGAAAATCACTCCACATCGTCAGGAAGTGGGCATTGGTGGAGATTGGCCCAGTTGCCACCTTAGCCCATTTTGTGTTCGTAAAAAAAGTGATACCTATATTCTAAACTAGGTACTTGAACTATGACCTACTTACAAACTCGAAGTTCCCAGTACCTATTGTGAATATAAAACAGTAAATGAGCAATGGCCGTATGATTAGAGCAAATTGTTCGAGCTGGCACGACGGTGTCACGTTCGTCAGGCTCAACTGAACGAGGTTCGAATTGACTTGAGCAACTCCATTTACTCTGGTCAATGCGTGATGTGCTCGGTGATCGGTCGTCGCTTGGTCGCTCGTCTCGAGGACAACTGGAGTAACTACACTTTTAGAGAAAACAAATATTTAGAAGGTCCTACGTTTATGTTTATAAAATGTTTTTATTTTATGTAAAATAGGCTTGCAATTGACTTTAGCTTCATAGTGGATGGCGCAACGTGGAGGTCAAGGATGTAACATCCTAGAAGGTATCTAGACTACCTACCTATTCACTTTAGACTTGAAGACACTAAGGTTGCAATTTTTTTTTTCACAAAATGGTTTCACAAGATTCTTAATACAAAGGCCTAGAGTCAAGCGTAAAATTAAAGTTCAGATTAGGTCATAAATGTTTCAAGTAGATTTTATGTCATAAAGTATGAGGGTGTGACTTACATTCCTTGAACTATATTTTGCCCAATCGTATTCAACTAACCACACTAAGAAGTTAATTACTCAGTAGAAAATAAAACTGAAAAAGAAAGTTTCACAAACTCCACTGCGGCTGCCACCTTGATACATCCCACCAATTTTTTTATTAACCAGATTGCTGACGCGGGTTAAATTTCAATGGATTCTTATAAACTTCAAAATTAGAGTTACCGAACTTGTCTCCGCCCCGAACGAAGTCACCGGAATGTTTCGACCAATCTGTCCCATTACTTACCTAGTTTGTATTCTTGTTATTAACATAATTCTCCAATAAACCGCTGGATCTATGCATGCTTTGGTATAATTTCAACAATTTTGTTAAAATTAGCAATAGGTTTGCCATGAAGTCATTATATAGGTTCGCCGCGAACTTTCGAAGTTAAAAGTTACGTAAAAGTTTAGGACTAGAATGATGTATGGAATTTTTGTGGGACCTATTTTATTTAATAACACACGCTTTTATTTTCAATATATTTTAGTTTAATTTGGCGTGTAAACTTTATTATTAGTAATTTGGATTTATTTTATTTGCTATAAATTGTGGTTTTTTTCTTATGCTGTTCTCTTATGCATTTACATTTCTTACATTTTTATTGATTGATTTCGCGCCCTGCCTGTGCTCTACCAATAGAGTTCACCTGGGTGTACTAGGGGCAATTTTTTGGTTGTGTAGTACTTATGAAAATATATTTAGGTATCAAAACTTTCCCTACAGACATAAATAGGTATATTTATTTACTTCCCACAAATGTTACAATCACGATTCTTCACAGCACAGATTACACAACAGTAACTACATAAACCACATGCATTTCGAACTCCAGTTCAAACACCTCATGTTTGTTCTATTCTACCTTTTTCTATGAAGATGTTACTCCACGTAGTTACCATGTCAAAGGTTGATAAATATGCAATATCCACGGAAGATCCTCGATCGATCGAGCGTGTACACCACAACCAGTGTAACTTGATACCTCTACCTGCCAACGATCGAAGAAGAGATCGATGAAGTTACTTACATCTTATGGGTTAAGGTATTTTGGACGCGTTGAGTGCATTGTTAGAAAATTATAGATGGCGCCTTAGGAGATGAGGCGATGTTTACATTCCGAACTGATGTAAGTAGAGTGTAGTTTAAGAGGTCGTAGGTCGATGAGTGATTACACCTCTCGAGGGTCGCTGATTCGATTCCCGATCGGTAATCTAGTTCGATTGTTGGAACATAGGTTTTATGTTAGTTTCAGAATTTACTCCTACCTATATAGGTATATTTATATAGTTTTCTTAAATATGTTTGAAATTGATAACTGGACTGTTTTTGTTAAGACTTTTACAGATTATTAAAACTTATTATAGGATATTGTTCATTAACCGACCTCAAAAAAGGAGCAGCTTCTTAATTCGTCGCGTACATTATATATTTTTACCGACATTCCCATTATTTCCCATGGGATCAAGACTTACGCTGGTGCAATTAGAAGGCACCAATAGAAAAATATGTTTCCACACAACAAACAATGACTTTCATACTCCTTTACACAGAGAACAATTTGTCGGGAACGAAAAAAAACTATTTTTTAGCAAGAAATTTAGTTTAAATTCCAAGGTTAATTTAGATTAATTTTCTCGGGGATTATTTATGCTTTGAAACTAAGACAGAGAGGCATAAATGAGGCCGATTCATACATTTTCAATATGGGGCCACCTGTTTGCCAGTTAAATACCTAAAAAAGACAGTTTCAAACAATTAGACTTTTAGGAGGTTCGAAATGATTTTTAACCGACTTCAAAAAAAGGAGGAGGTTCTCCAATTCGGTTGTATGTATTTTTCTTCATAAATAGTCTACGAAGTCTTTTTTTCCTCTATTTAAGTTGTACTTACGACACCAGTAAAAGTAAAACATAGCTGTTATTAGTCTACGAGTTTGTAATATTAATTTAATCGCAGCCTTAGGAATCAAACAGTCGCTGCCTGGAAACAACGTATTTTATTTTACCTATGTTAACAATTAAAGTGTATTGTTTCGAAGAAAAAATTATACATTATATAATTATTTAATTTCTACTTGGATATGTTTTGGATTCTTTTTCTCATGTGGCTTTCAAAATTTCTTTAGAATAGGGGCAAAAATTATCATTTTTTGGCAAAAATATGGTTTTCTTTTTCGTTCCCGCCAAATTAGGCTAGGTGCATCTTTAATAAATGTTATAGCTAAACTCTGAGATCTAGATACTTGGTGATTTAGAGCAATGCTCGGGTACGAGCGTCCATCGCGAGGTCGTGACGTCACGGGTCGGTAACTTGCAGTAAATGATCACATGGTGTCGTTAAATATATAAGTACTAATAATGGACATTGGACAGGGTTAGAAATTGACTATTTGTGGGTATTTCGTACTGGATATTCGCCAGAAAAATATGCAGTTTTTCTTTCCAAGTTAGAAGTCAAAATGTTATATTATTTTGTTAACCGTGTCTTCTACTAGAACATAGTTTTCCATCTAATACTAAACTAAACTTCTTTATTAAGCTTTGAAACGACCCCTTAAAATAACAAATAATTAACCATAATTTTAAAATTCTTTATTAGACTTTGTTGCAAACCTAATAAAGAATTGAGTAGTTTTTGAAAAGTTCTAAAACCGCCTTTTCTAGAAAGTACAATCACCGGTCAAAAGTCTCTGCCCACCGTAACGTTTATAATCCTGTGCAGTACTATTTGAACATTATAACAACGTTACCTGTGGATCGAACCCACGTCGGTTGGTGTAGCGGGTGGCGGCTTATACCTCTCGGCCAACTAAAGACATAGCTAACATGTTGACAAATAATAATCACACTGAGTACGTTTAATTCAAGTATTTATGTTTAATTACCTTTTTTCTGGGCGCTGTTCTACTTTTTTTCTTGTGCTTTTTACGTGTCTATTTTTTTTTGTGTTCTGAAAATAAAGTTTTATTTCTTTCTTTCTTTCTAATTGTAACGTCTATTAGAAAAAGGTCGTTAGTCCAATACTTGTTCAAAGTATTATTGTGCCAAACTGATAGTGGACTTATGACGCATACTGTTTCTACGCAACATAACTTACTAACACAGAGGTTGGATTAACTACATCCGCCAGCCCCTCGCCGACGCAAAGAAGGGTAGTGTATACAATACAAATACAAAATATTTATTTCAGCAATAAAACTCAGAATAAATTAACAAGTGAACCTTTATGAACCTTTATTATGTATGTATGAACTTACATTATGTTAATATCTTTTTCTGAGACGTGTCGTAAGGGATAGTGTGAAAGTGAATCTTAACCGTATAATTTAAATTGAATAATATTATTGAAAGTGATAGGAGATAGATGTCGATAATAGATACCTATCAGTAAGGTAACTGGGTAACGAAGCCTCCTGAACGACGCAACTCGTTAGAGCCTCTTCGGGCCCTCACTATCCGTCTTCACTCAAACTATATCCATAGAGTTACTAATGTACACAAGTGTCACAAAATACTAGCAGCGCTCTGTGGATACATTTGCCGCTGTCTGATCCCGTAGAAATATCGGAATAAATAGTAGCTGTGGTTTTTCTTATTTCAATCCTCTTAACAAATATTATCAAAATTAGTCCAGTAGTATCTCTACAAACAAAAACACAAAAAAATATTTCTTCTTTATAATAAATTTAGTGTAGATGTTTTGGTAGAAACTTAGTTAAAAAGCGTTGATTGTTGTGGATGATTGAATTTTGAACCGCACAATAATTAGGGATTGACAATGACACAGTGTTGAATTTTGGCATAGATCGCGACAATGACCGACGTGCTTGTTTTAATAATTTACTTTTTAAAGATATACGTATATAGATCATTGCACGATCGTTCAAGAGGACCACTTTACCGAAACAACAAAATGAAAAAAGAAGAATGAAAAATACGTCAGAGAAGGCTGTACCGGCTAAAAGCCTTTTGCTTGCACCTTCGAAAGTATTAACAACCCCTAATTATAGACAGCATTAAATAACTATCTAAAACATGAATAACTCTATGTAACAACTTAAGCGGGCCAGTAAGAATCTCCAAACTGTAGTTAAGTGTACAAATTACTTAATTTAAGGTTAAGTTGGCGTCGATCACTCAAGTGATCTAACTGCCCGGTAACTTTAACTAGAGCCGGTTCGGTTCCCGGTCTTTACTTTATTGTTTCATTGAAATTGCTTTTGTAACATGGAAGTAATGATCATTGAGCATATTACATGGGCAATGGGCATAATAGGTATTTATACTATAATCTATATGATTTATGTAACAAATCACAGGAAAATAATCTAAGTCATTTAAGGCACTGCTGCCTCGATCAGAACCTATCCCTCCCAGCAGAGCTCTCTTGACAACTTCATCCAGATTTCTATTCTGTGTCAGGGTTTTCTTGACAACATGAGCCAGGTTTCTCATCTGAGCCAGGGGTCTTTTGGCAACACGATCCCCACTTTTTCTCAACATGACCTAGGACTCTAGCACTTTTGACAACATGACCTAGGACTCTTCAGTAATAAACAGGAACTTTTTTGACGACGTAAGCAAGTATCCTCTCCTGAGCCAGAGTTGTCTTGACAACACGATCTAGATCTGTTCACCTGAGTCACTTGTGCAATTACATGATTCTACATGGTTATATTATGGAGATTTATTTATTATAAAAGTTGTATAAAACGCTTTGATTTTATTGATCTTTACTACGATGAGGTTGTGTATTGGTAAGTTAATGAATAATACACAATTAAATTACTTCAATATTTTTTTAAGAAAAGAATAATTAGATCTATTATTCTCAGGATCAGAATCAGGGTTGAGTCAGCATCATATAAGTCAAATAAATCTGGATCAAAAGAGTCAGGTTTTGATCCAAAGGAAGGCGTCAGAAAACATCCTAAACGTATAGTGACTGTGGAGTGTGGATGTTAGTCTTGGTGTAGCCTTTTGTGGACCGCTACCAGGACCTTTCTAGAATATAAATATAGATGTAATAAAAAAAATAAGAGTTTATAGGTTCATATTATATAATTGCATAGATAACAGAAATACCATCATACAGACTTTGATTTTAAAAGCTATAAATTCGTTTTTAACAGTTTTTTCTAAGGCCACCTGATTCCGTTTATTCTGACAAACAATTTTCTATCTCTATTACTAATAGGTACCTTTAGATATACATACTATTTACATATACAGGAAAATTATTTTAAGCACATTAAAATAAAAATATTGTTTTTTTATTTTGGAGCTAACTCAAAAACTCTCAGAGCTATAACCATTTAAGTGTTTTAACAAAACGACGAAGTCCATGGACACAATACTAGCGCCAGCGAGTTTAATAGCGCGCTCTAAATGAAGGTAGGTACCCACGTGTCACTGTGTGTATAAATACTGAGATACCCAATAATTTAGAAATTGCAGGAAGTTTTTCACATTAAGTTTTGGTTTTTTTTCTTTTTTGCGTAAATGTACTCCACTGCCGACATAATATATTCAGCAGAAAAAAAAATGTGCACTACAAAAATACTTTTCCTGTATATTTTTATTAGTATCCAAAACCATAAATATTATTAAGAAGTCCAAATATTTGAAATTGTTAAATTCCGTAAATAATTTTAACGAATCCTGGATTGAGGATACATTCAATTCTTGGATCTAACGTGGGAGTTGTTTACTTGATATTCCAACGGAATCAGGACTAGTGCTGGTAAGACTACTGGCTTTCAAATAACGTATGTTAGTAGGTAGGTATTTACTTTAAGAGATGAAGCTTACATTTTAACAGGAAGGTTTGCCTTTAGGCTTATCTTTGCAAGATGGTTTGGACTTATCTTCGCAAGACGGTTTTGGCTTCTCTTTGCAAGACGGTTTTGGCTTCTCTTCGCAAGATGGTTGAGGCTTCTCTTCGCAAGATGGTTGAGGCGTTGTTTCTTCGCATGATGGTTGGGGCTTCTCTTTGCAAGGATAGGCCCTGCATGTTTGTATCACATACAGGGAGACAGTTAGAAATACTGAAATAAAAAAATTAAAAGTTATTTTTATGTAAGTATGTTAAAAAAATTTACTTATTATATTTTTAGCGTATTCCGTCCCACTGCAGGGCAAATGTTCCCTCCCGAATTTCCACTGTTCCCTAGAATTTCAAGTCTAGGGAACAGTGCCAGCTGGGTCCAGTCCCTACGATGCATCGTAGGGACTGGACCCAGCTGGCACTGTAAAAAATAAAATTATTCAATTTTCTAGCATCGCGATGCTAGAAAATTGAATAATTTTATTTTTTATATAAAAAAATACTAAATAATAACAGAGAGGTTATTCCTTCTCTCATTTGAAGTAATTTGAACATTTCCGTGCACCGCACCGGTGAAATAAATAAAAAAGGAAACCAAAGGGGCATGTACGTACAGCCGTAAAAATTGCTTAGCTTGCTGCTAGATGGCACTGTGTGAAGTGTTCCACAATATTTATACAAAAGATAATAGCTCTAGAAGCAACATTCAGGAAGGAAACAGGAAAATACTTTTTAAGGAAAAAGAAATTCCCCAATTGTGAAAAATAAGGTATAATTGTTAGAGCAATGTTGTGTATACCTATATTACTAGTAATCATATTTTAATATAATTTTCAGCAATGTATCTCTATATTCTTATTTTAAAATAAAATTTTAAAAAATAAAAAATATAGGTAGGTACTTACATAGTAAATATTTCATGTTGTAAGAGGTACTAGAACTCTTGTACCTAATAAATAAAAAGCTATTGCTTATATACCAAGTAAGTTAGGTATTAAAATAAACAGTTTATACAGCTGCTAGATAGTACAAAAGGGAGAAATGTATTTAAAAAATATCAAGTTATTTTTAAATGCAACATGTGTTTTTTCTTTATTCTATTCATGTTTATAATAAATAAAACATGTCATTTCTATCATTATCTGTTTGTACTAAGTAATTGTTAAATTAAACTAGAACTCAACAAAACATATTTAATTTATACCTACGTAATAATCATTTGATAAATAATAATAATACTGACTTATTTATTATTCTGTTTTTATGACTTATCCTTTCTTTTTAAATCTCTCATGTTGCAAAATTAAGTTACGTTTAGATTCTTCACAAGGAAGTTTTTGCGAACAAAAAAAAACTTAACATGTCATTCTATAAAATGTTACTGAAATTCAGCCATTCCCTTCCTTAATTCTCTTTCATCCAAAGGTTGCCTTAGAAGATATCGCTTTTACTACTTGTGGCATACTATCATTCATTTAAATAAGTATCTATATTTATAAACTTAAGTGAAACTCTTAAAAGAAACAGTCGGTACTTAAATAATGAATTCATTAGAAACGGTCCAACGACAATAAAGGTGAGATTGGCTTATCAAAATGTAAACTCGAATTAGCATATTATATTAAGGAGCAAGTCTCGGTCAGTCGGAATTTAATATCACCCCATATACAGACATCTCGGCTACAAACGTATTCAACGCTCTTTGGTGGCTCATCCTTGGAGAACTTACAGGATGTTTCATTTATTTAAACTTAAGAAATAAATTAATAAAAAGAATAAACCTACCTATATACTATTTTAATATTGATCCAGTTGCTCTCTTGCGGTTTCTCCTACACAAAAATAGGTTGAATAATAAAATTATATTCTCTTCAACACTATGAATGCCACTTGACTGTACAAACATCAGAATAATCAACATCAATCCATTTGACTGTAGAGACCAAAAAAAGTTTTAAAATATATTATTTATATTATAATTGTTAGGGATTAAAAATATATTGGAAAATTAGCATCTGGAAGAAAAAGAACATCTAAAAACAAATGAAATTAACTACGTTTAGTTCAGTTTTCATATCTGAACAACTTCCAACTACTTAACTAAAACATCAAAAACACTCTACAACCAAAACTAAACAAAAACAATTCTAAAATGATATTATTGCTGCATTAATAACCAGATCCAAAGCAAACAGATAACACAAACACCCTGTATCATCTCACACCGTCCAAGAAATTACTTGACGGTCAAAATATCTTAGTTATGACCACTGCTGTCCGGCACAGGGCTTACGTTTGCTAACTCACCCCACACCTCGGAGTCACCCCACCCCGGGGCGATTCTACCCCTATACCACTACCCCCCGTTATTAATAAGTCTATCTGTGCATATTCTAAAGACTTTGGCTATTGAATAGGATTTTCGAGTTGGTATCGGATTTTGATATGTTTTCAATAGTTTGATGCTTTTATCAGTTGCTGTCGAAATATGGATTAAATTTTGGATTGTTTTGGTTACAGGTGGATTTGGGTTGCTACCTCGTATAGCAGGTAACTGAGTAGGCTTCTTGCTATAATACTGACACAGATTCTTATAAGAAAGATTTTTTACAAGCGTTCTCAAACTAGTATGCTTTATAACGTACATGGTAGTTCCATTTGCTAGCAAGACATGTTCAAACCACGCCACCTTCCACCTGCACTTAGCATGCTACAAATCAGACGTTGAATAAAGCATGATCTTTGCTAGAAGAGAACGAGCTACTATGTAGTAATTACTTGGTTATGGTATGCTTTCGTGCCAGTAATGAGCATGACTATCCGTAAAGGTACAGCCGCACATACTCATGTTGCATGCTAGCAAGACGCCCGCCATCATAGCACGGCCTAGTGTTCTGATCCCTACCAGCGTACACGTGGTAGGGATAAGTGGATTTTTTTCACGCCAGCTTCCATCTGTTCTTTAGGTAGCATGCCTAAAAACCAAATGCTTATTACAATCAATGTTTCTACACACAGGCTACAAAGTAGCAATTATTTAGTAATGGTATGCTTTCGTGCCGAATAGGAGTTAAACTTCTTTCAGATGTCAGTCGGACATCCCTACTGATTTATGCCATCAGCAATTTGCTTCTAGTCCACTCGAGGGTACAGTCACATTACCAATTAGCTGAACCCCACGTGACCCAGAAGTCAATCGAATATCGGTAATAAATATTGTATTTACCTATTTTGTAATTTTTTTATATTGTGTATTGTAATATTTATTATTATTGTTTACTTACTTTACTTTACATTACTTTACAACCTTACAGATTTGCGAGTGAGCTCTAGGTCACGTGGGGTTCAGCTAATTGGTAATATGACTGTACCAAAAAGGTATTTTTGTAATCGAAATGATATTGCAATTTATATGGAACAGTTTTATTTACGACAATTTTCCTTCGATCAGTTGTAGAGTATTTATTTTTCAGCTAAAACCATGTCACCTAATAGCTCACTGCGTCTAGGTAAGAATTTAGGTAAGTTTGAGACAGTGGTCAAACGATGTCCCTACCCCCCATTCTCAGGATGATCTACTTCCGAGTACAGTTGCCCCGCGTCTGTTGAATGTGTACTATTTGTGCGCTGATTTGATTAGGTATTTGTTATTGGAATCTGGATTTACAGAGCTGTTTATTTAGTTGAATAATTGTAAGAGAACGGAGGGAAATGAATAGAAATGTTAATAGTTTAAACAGAAACTAAACGCCTAAGTCCAGATTCCGTGGGAATATCGGGATATAAATGTAGCTTAGATTACTTTTAAGGATTTTATGTATTCTGATAAGAAGTTTTATCAGAACAATCCCAGTAGTATACAACCTAAATATTATATGTAAAAACTAACTGCGCTCCGCGGTTTCACCCGCGTAACTCCCGATTCTGTGGGAATATCTGTACACGGTGTGCAACTTTGATTAAAATCGGTTAAGTAGTTTAGGAGTCCATCGCGCACAAATAACGTGACACGTTATTTATATATATTAGATAATAAAAAATACGAGTAGACTGTATCATATGTCGGATTCATGAAACGTCTCATCTTAAAACAAGTCGATACAATTTTAACGGATGTAGCTAAGCCAACCAAGAGGTTAGATAAACGTTGTGATATATTAATTACTAGCGACACGCCCTGGCTTCGCACGGCTATATTGTGCATGTTTTATACATATAAACCATCCTCTTGAATCACTCTATCTATTAAAAAAACCGCATCAAAATCCGTTGCGTACTTTTAAAGATCTAAGCATACATAGGGATACAGGGACAGAGAAAGCGACTTTGTTTTATACTATGTAGTAATTTTGGATCTGAGAATTTTTCAGTACCTACTCTTCTGACTAATCAAAATAAATTTAACTGGTACTATCTTTTGTTTTAAATAAGATAGACTGGCTCGTAGGATTGCGGGCATTGAATTACGAGTATTACTTTAAAATCCAGGGACTTATCATTAATGTTTATAATTCAAGTAATTCAGGTAGTTTCTGTAAGTTGAGTGAAATATTCGTTGCTTAGCAATCGTCTTGGAATTAGAATAGTCAAACGCCCATGGGGTAGCGGGTAGTGGGTAGGGACTCGTAAATTCCGAACATCTTCAAATTCAACTATGTCCAACTATTGGTCAAGCGCAGATATAGAGCTAATGGATGAGACTATTGTACTTACTTATTGCAGAAATAGATAGTGTTTTTTACAGGACTTATAGGTTTTTACTAAATTTTAAACCCCATTATACTATTTTAAATCGATTCTAATTAACCACTATATTTTATGTAGATATTTATGTGCTACACTATCGCTGCATTGGTGAGTTACCTATCATGATAGTAATAAGTTAGAAGGAAAAAATATAAGAAAAAACTTATGACTTTAAAACTTATTCGAGAAAGGCCATTTTTTCCGAAAACTGTAAAAAAAATCTAAAATAATTGTATACAGATGTTAATTATTTAAAAATAAGAGATGTTCTTAACAACGTTTTTTCGTAGATACAGGCAGCGGTTCTAGGAACTGCCCTTATAGTAAGTACCACATAAATTAACAACCCTATATTCATTATTATCCTAATAACATATCTTTAAATCCAGTTCAATTGATTGCCAAATTGGTTTTTGTTTTTATTTAGACATGTCAAGATTTCATGCGTACATTTTGACAAAATGTACAATCCACGGTCAAAAGTCTCTGCCCACCGTAACGTTTACAATCCTGTGCAGCACTATTTGAACATTATAACAACGTAACCTGTGGATCGAACCCACGTCGGTTGGTGTAGCGGGTGGCGGCTCATACCACTCGGCCAACTAAAGACATAGCTAACATGTTGAAAATAATAATCACAATGAGTACCTACTTTTAATTCAAGTATTTAAGTCTAATAAAAAAAAGAAGGTCGTAACATCAATACTTGTTGATAGTTTTATTGTAGCAAACTGATCATTTACTTATAACCCATACTGTACGCGTGTATGTGTAATGTACGGTTGTATGTGTTGTTCCGATAAACAGCTTAAGAGATTGCAGAGCACATCCAGTGAGAGTACATCGTCGTACATCAAACTACGTCTTTGCTTTTACAGCGCGTTATTATTGTGCCTCTGTCAACGGAATATGAAATGTATTGGGAACTGGGATGAGCCTCCTTGACTGCCCCCTAGCGCCTCAAGCCCGACACCCTTTGACCTGTGGTGGTGTTGGTCAAACGAATAAACGGGTAAATGCGTTCTTAGATTTTTGAACTGACAAATCAAATAAAAACTTTTAAGAAAGGCTCATCAAAATGCTTCAGAGCCTTAAACAACTGAACTTCAGGGCCTAATTTTGCTATCTTCATTCTTTCGTCATACAACCATGCAAACTGATATGTGACGCCGATTCATGGTGAAAACCCCAGACATTAGCACTAAACGTTTTGCTTCGTCATTCTTTATTTGTAAAGCAAGGGAATAGAATCAGTTAGGTTTCCTGACGTGCACAATTTTGAGGTTTTTAGTCATAACAGTTATCTACTAGAAAAGCGTGCTAGATCTTAGACCGCATCGTCCCTAGTATCAGGCAGGTGTCATAGTAGCTGTTAGCCATACTTTATTTAAAATATTTCTACACCTACTGTATTTTATAATAGTAATCAATGTACTTGTTTTGATTAGTCAGTCAAATGACTTTCAATTTAAAATAATTCGTAATGTGAACATTATCTTTATTTATCATTAAGTAAGGCGTCATTTAATTAATTTTTAATTATAGTGAGAATTAGGCATATTAAACATATGCCTAATTTTTGCTTATTAATGATTTACTGCAACTATTCACTACAATTAACTATTGTTCTGACTAGTCAGTGTAGTGACTTTTCAGATAGTCTGCTCCCACTTATTAATCGTTTACCACGTGGGTGGGGGTTGACTGTTGAGGCAGTCTGTTCTAGGCATTCGCACTGAATGGTCGACCCGGTAAAAATAGCATATGGTTATTTTTATTTTTTTAGTTTGTGTGTTAAGTTAATAAAGTGAATAAAGTGTGCTGTGTTGTAAAACTGTGTTTTACTTCTGGAACTCGCTAATAGTTTCAGAAGTGGGATAATATTGAGGGTTACCCCTTGATATTCGATACGCCTACAGAGAAAAAAAAAAATCTACACAAACGTAAGTCATGTGATTTATTTAATTTTCCCTTGTTTTTTTCTTTCTCTTTTTTTTCTGTCTCTCTCTCTCTTCTTTGGCCTTTCTCTTGATACGTGTGTATGCTTTCGAATTAACAACTTACGGGAATCACTGCAAACATCATGCCAGGGCTACTCCCTGGGGTTGCGTGTGGCTGGTTTCGTGAGGGCCCGCACCATTCGGAGCTACCGTGTGGTGCGTGTTTTATTTGGTTCCTTAACATAGACATTTATTATGCCCCTGATGCTGCTGTATGTATCTAGCCTGGGCTACTCCCTGGGATTACGTGGAGCTGGCGTCACATGGGGCAAATGTTTCCTTTTCCCTCTTTATTTAATTGATTATCTTTCCAAATCCTGCCGTGGGTATTTCGCGGGGACCAATCCCTGGATGGTATAATAATATGTTATTATATGGTTTAAAATTTTTTTCTATCCCTTTTTCCTTTTAATCTAGCTGATTTTATTTATAAATGTTAATCTTTATGTTTTCCGTCATATTATTTTCTTTTTCTCAGTTGTATGCACCAGGGCAACTCTCTGGGGGTGCCTACATCCGGTACTGTACGTTATTAATATAATAACCAGGGTGATTATCTGGCAATACACATATTTTTTTTATTGTTGTCTTATCACTAAGGCTTACTCTACCAGGGTAAGACCCTGAAGTTGTCTATAGTTTCTTCCATGTGTACTAAAACAACTAATGTCAGTTTCAGCTATGGATTATGGAACTTATGGTTCCGACAGTAGGCTGTCGAGACAGGTATATGACCTAGGAGCACCTGGTACAGGTCGAGGTCCAGACCTAGGAGTACCCGGTCAAGAGGGGCGAGGTCTTAATGTGCATATTTCTGATCGTGACAATCGCGATGACCCAGGAGCGCCCAGGCAACAGGGCCGGGGTCTTGGCGTTAACCCAGGAGTGCCCAGGCAACAGGGCCGGGGTCTTAACGCTAAGCCAGGAGTGCCCAGGCAACAGGGCCGGGGTCTTGTCATTAACCCAGGAGTGCCCAGGCAACAGGGCCGGGGTCTTGACTTTTACCCAGGAGTGCCCAGGCAACAGGGCCGGGGTATTGACGTTAACCCAGGAGTGCCCAGGCAACAGGGCTGGGTCTTGACGTTAACCCAGGAGTGCCCAGGCAACAGGGCCGGGGTCTTGGCATTAACCTAGGGGTATCCAGCCAACGGAATCGGGCTGACGATAACTACGCTATAGGATCAAACTGGAATGATGACTACTGCGATGCTCAAGTAAGTGGAAATCCTTCCAGTAGACGTCGGCGTCGACGTGTTTCATCTTCGGAAGATTCTGATGATGAACATTTGGCTTACAATAAACGTCATCGTTATTCTAGACGTAAGGAATCTTATATGTTAGATAAATTTATATCTATTTTGGATCGTGTCAAGAGCTCGGATAGACCTCGATTAACTTTTAACACAAATGTTATTCCTGAATTTGACCCTATGTCAAAAGAACAGACAGTTCTTACCTGGTTAACCAAGGTTGAAGAATGCGCAGAGATTTATGGTTGGGAAGATAAAGAAACTATCCATTACGCTCTGCCAAAATTGGCCGGCGTTGCGAAATCTTGGTATCAGGGGTTACCATCCTTACTTTTTTCTTGGTCCGAATGGAAAAAGAAGTTATTAGAATCCTTTCCATGTCGCGAGGATTATGCCGAGCTTTTGACCGAAATGTTAAATAAGAAAGTAAAATACGGAGAGTCTCTGGACCATTATTACTACAACAAGATTAATCTTTTAAATCGTTGCAAAATATACGGCAGACAAGCCGTCGATTGCATTTTGTATGGTGTAGAGGATAGGGCAATTAGAGTAGGCGCGCAAGCGGCTCAATTTTCTGAACCTGAGCAGGTACTAAAATATTTTAGAACAGTAAAGATTGGTCAAGTTAGAGATGGGGAACACCTAGATGTTCGTTCTCGTATGGATCGTAGAGGAGCATCCACTTCACGGTCCGGTCCTTCTAGAGATAATATATCAAGTGACATTAGATGTTTTAACTGCAGTGAAATGGGTCATCGTAGTTCTAAATGTGGCAAGCCAGCAGTACAGTGTACTTACTGCAATAAGCTAGGGCATCGTTTGGAGCATTGTTATAAATACAAATCCGGGCCATACTTTATTTAAAATATTTCTACACCTACTGTATTTTATAATAGTAATCAATGTACTTGTTTTGATTAGTCAGTCAAATGACTTTCAATTTAAAATAATTCGTAATGTGAACATTATCTTTATTTATCATTAAGTAAGGCGTCATTTAATTAATTTTTAATTATAGTGAGAATTAGGCATATTAAACATATGCCTAATTTTTGCTTATTAATGATTTACTGCAACTATTCACTACAATTAACTATTGTTCTGACTAGTCAGTGTAGTGACTTTTCAGATAGTCTGCTCCCACTTATTAATCGTTTACCACGTGGGTGGGGGTTGACTGTTGAGGCAGTCTGTTCTAGGCATTCGCACTGAATGGTCGACCCGGTAAAAATAGCATATGGTTATTTTTATTTTTTTAGTTTGTGTGTTAAGTTAATAAAGTGAATAAAGTGTGCTGTGTTGTAAAACTGTGTTTTACTTCTGGAACTCGCTAATATAATCAAACGCAGACCTATCATTTGTAAAAAAAGTTACACTAGAATAATTTCGTATTTAGCATCTGCGACATTATTCGGCTGTAGCGTCGTCGTTTCCAATCGCCACACCCAAGGTGGGTGTTAAGATTTGGGTTACTTTACCTATCTCAACTCGAGATTATATTAGATATACATAAATTGTATTAATAACTGACTACGTGAAACTATTTCATTATTATATTGGCTTTTTAATTGCGTTCCATTTTCGAGAAAATTGTAATTTAATACAGTACTAGTTGCACGGGTACCAGAGATTACAGTATAAGCCTGTATAATGTATATTATTTATTATGTAATCACTACATAGTATAAAATAAAGTCACTTTTCGTCGTCCCTATATCCCTATGTCCCTTTGTATGCTTAGATCTTTAAAACTACGCAACGAATTTTGATGCGGTTTCTTTTAATAGATAGAGTGATTCAAGAGGAAGGTTTAATGTATAATACATGCATAATATAGCCGTGCGAAGCCGGGGCGGGTCGCTAGTATTTTATAACATACACGAACAAAAACTAATACAATAATTAACAAAATACTCGTGGTGAAAACCATATGAAAAATCGTTAAGTAGTTGTATCTCTACATAGTAACATTTCGATGTAAAACTGCTACATGTTTAGCAGGTGGAGGGAACTACTTACCTACTTTGAACCATAAACGATTTGTCCAACGATTCGATATTCAGTACCGCTTTGAATTTCATTAGAAGGTACTGTTTAATATTACCAGATGTGAAAGTTATTTGGGATTATTTCGTTAGGTAGTTGGGTACAAACAACAAACGAGTAGCGACGTTTGAGTTTCATCCGTCTGAGTTGCTAGTTTCGTGTATGGTACAAAATGAAGATTGGAACGATATTACACATACGGGGAGTTTACGATGTTTTACGAATGTCTGTAGATCTATTTTGCAGGTTTGATTAAATAAATAACAAAGTTTGATATTATCGTCGTGGAAAAATAAAAAAAATAAATATTTCAGGACATATTACACATCGCTATCCAGCCCCAAGCTAAGCTAAGCTAAGCAACTTAATGCTTGTGTTATGGGTGCCAGATAACGGATAAACTACTTATATACTTTTTTTTTTTTTGTAAATATATACATATTATACATATAGGAAACACCCAGAACCAGAAACAAGAATTTATGGTCAGCATAAATACTTGTTCCCGGCGGGAATCGAACCCGCAACCTTCTGCGTCGCAGTCGGGTGTTCGCAAAAAGTATTTGTATGTAAATATTCGCTCTTTGTTTTGGGTATTTTTTGTGTGTATTCTTTTTCTACCTGCTTTTATATCTCAATTGATTTAGATCGGTGCAACACACGTCTTCTTCCATTCTAATCTATTAGCCGTCAACTCATTGGTCACATTCTCTCTCATATCTTGCTTGTCTCACGCAGTCCATTCATCTTTTTTTTTGTAAGTACGCTGTCCAGCATAACACCGGTCTGGTTTCTTAGCTTAGGCTTAGATGACGCTGCGTATAGTGTCTTATAATATTTTTCGTTTATTTTTACCTAAAATTATTAAACTTCTTCTGCATTGTACCACACAAAACTCAGTTCTGTTATCTAAACGGTTAAATATATAGGAATGCGGTCAAAGCTAATTTTCGTACCGTGGTCTTCAGCTTTTGTGTGCTTCAAGACCTCCTGCCTTCCTGCCGCGCCTTGAGCAGACTGGGATAGCAAGCAAGGGGTATCAATTAAGATTAAAGTTAGCCCATTGCGAGGAACAGTCACCTCCCATGGTAGTAGAGGTAATAATAAGCCACGGGTGGCTATACTTCAGGGTGCTTCAGGTTGGTAAATGGCACATGGCTGTGCAGAAATATATGAAAACTCTTAGCGCCTAACGGCTTTACCCGTGTGGTAATATCGGGATAAACAGACGGACAAACAGACAAGAAAGCGTTCTTATAGGGATTCCTTTTTTACCTTTTGAGGTACGAAACCCTAAAAAGTAACCCATTTTACTCCCAATGATTCAAAGTTTTATCAAAATCAATGGAGTAGTTTCAGAGTTACCTATTTGCATTAAAAATACTACTTTATTGTTTAGAAAAATTAATAAGAACTAAGTAGATATAGAAAATTATATAAAATAACCACTCTAATAAATAAACACTCAAAGAAAAGAAAAACATACGAACATTAATAATAATATGTTTGTTTTTGTAAGACAGTATTTATCAGTCAGTCGTTGACTCGTAAAGTTGCGTCGTCATCCAGTCAAGTGCAATTTCCCTAAGAAAAGTCCAGTCATCCGACCACACATGCCGACCGAAACCCACCCTTAATAGCTTCGGAATAGAAGCGGCCTGGAGATATTTGTGGTTACAAATATACGGGAGGATATTTTCACTAATTTGACCACAACTTGAAAGCGATCAAGCAAAAAGTCTGTAGAGAAGCGCTGCAAGCGTTAAGCTAGAGACCATTACTTAGGAAGGAAGTGTCAAGTGCATTTGTGTGCATGATGACGTAATGCTTGAGGCTTGATGCTTGATCAAAACTACTAATACCACAACAGAGAGTAATATCTAAACATTTTTTTTAGTTTTAAGCCCGATAAATTGCAGGATCATCACAGCAGTCTGTGAAGACGAGGCTGTATAGACTTAACAGCAGTCTTAACCTTCCGTGCTAGGTTACATATAATTAAAGAAATATATATCATTCTCTTGACCAGACACAAGAGTAGCAATAAAACCCGCCAAGCAGTTTCATAATAGCTTAGAAAAAATAAATTGACTATCTCTCATACCTTGCCGAACTTTTTTTTTACACAAAATACGCTTGCATTTGACCTTATCTCACGAGATGGGAAGCGAAGATGTAGCATGCTCGTTTAGAAGGTACCTATTCACTCTTGACTTGAAGACTCCAAGGTGTACTTAGTTCTGCGGGAACAGCGACGCGGGTATAAGAGAGCTCCATTTTCACTTGTAAACACAGTTCATCCATATTACGTTCTCGTATTTTCCAAACTAAAGGGTAGGGTGTGCTGTAGCATAAATGATCACCGAGCACCACTGACGAAGACAAATGGCACCTCAACTCGAACTAACACAAAGATAACGTAGGCTCTCCTTAAATTAGCTGCGTTTTACTTTACTTACGAAACGACTGTGTATTTTTCACTGTCCAAAGGGTTAATGTTACTTGTGACTTTGACGTAGTTACTATTAATTAATCCATGACTTTGATAGTGAGCGAATTATTTGGACTCATTCGTTAGTGAGATACTCTTTAAAAAATGCCGTTCAGTAATTTGAAAATATAGGGATGAAAAAAGATTTACATAGTAGTAAAGTCTTAGTAGCTTTAGAAGATCAGTATGACCGCGCAATATACCTCAGGTGTCATGATCATTACAATGTCCCCAAATCCCTACGCCTTCCACGACACCCCCAGGACTCCTCCTGGGGGTGTTCCTTAGCGCCCTTAGTGTAAAGCCTTTAGCATTTCCATGCTAAGGGTTTTATACATAAACATCAATATCTATCTATCCACAGTTAATATAAACAAAAATTCCCTCGCCACGTCTGTCTGTCTGTGTCTGTCGGAAAGCGATAAACTCAAAAACGACTAAACGGATTTTCATAGAGTTTTCAGTAACTGGCGGATTGATTTAGATGGATGTAGGTGTATAAGGTTTTGTGGTTTAAGGCTTTCTGTACTTACCTACCTTTTACAAGTAAATGTAATAATTGGCTGGTTGGTCGGTACATATTTGTATTCAGAGGCACTCTACCACCTATACCTATCTATACCGATTTAATGAAATTTATATTTTAATAGATTAGAGTGTCAGTGCAAGCAAACACAAATTCAAAAGTATGTTTTATTAAAAAAAAATTGTATGATAATCCCTTAACAGGTTTTAAAAACTAAGTTATGATCATAAATGTAGTTTTAAACGTTTCCTCCATTGGGAAGAAACTGCAAGAAAATCATAGGGTTTATTTTTTCTTATAGACGACCCAGTTGGCACAATGGTCACCATACCGGACTGCCAAAATAGGGTTGCGGGTTCGATTCCCGCCTCAGACAAGTATTTATGGTTAGATATTTGTCTGGGGTCTGTTTGTGTCTATGTATAATAAGTATATATTTACAAAAGAATAAGTATATAAGTAGTAAGTATATCCGTTGTCTAGCACCCATAACACAAGTCTAGTTACTTATCTTGGGGCTAGATGGCGAGATGTGGAATGTCCTATAATATAATAAATATTCATTTATTTATTTTATATTCGAAACGTAACAGCAGAATTTAAAAAATCGGTAGGCACTTCGGTAATAGAGTTTTTGCGAAATGGACATTCTGAGAAAGGAACATTTTGCTACCTCTAGATTCTTTTGAGTATAATACTCGGCGTCATTAATACTTTAATTTAACGAATTGACAAGAAAATGTTATGTTTTGTTTTGAAAATGTGCCAACCATCTTAAGTAACTGCTTGAAAAGGATGACAATTTTCTGTCTATTTCTCTTTTAATAAATATCTTTGTATAGACTACAATAGAACGTTTGTTTTTAAGATTTGCGTCGGTCCAGCGAGCAGGGATAACTCGGTCAAGATGTTTCGGGCAGTTAATTTAGTTTGCTTTGATGAGGGTCTGGCCCTTCGAGTGGTTCTTGAACTAGTGCACATTGAAGCGGACTGCGATACCTTGCACATGGGAAGACCTTGGGTTAGGCAATAATAGCTAGCATCTCTGTCAGTCAGCCAATGAACGCTCATTGTATCTGACAAGAATAGAGGAAATAAAGAATTATCTCTAACGGTTGAGCTGTCCTAGAAAAATTGATGAACATACCTCAATGGTAAACTTAAGTTAAAAAAATGTAATGTACCTGACGAATTGAAACCTTTTTATGTCGTTAAGAATCAAGTTTCTCAAATAAAGGTTTATTTTTTATTTTTTTCTTTTAATATGTTCACTAAATTGGTGTAAAATCGGTGACTAATGTCCCGTTAATTAGTAAAATTCAAAATCCGTGTCTCTAGAATCTATTTGACCGTCGTAAATCAAGTTAATAATAGTCTTAGTGACTATCGGCCTACGACAAGACGTCTGTAGTCTACCTTCACTCTAAAAGATCCGTTGTTGTCGCTTGTCACTTCATTGTGCGTTGAGTGGTCAGTCTCCTTCAGGTAGGGGGTTGGACAAATATTGAAAGTTATGGGATGAGATGCTGATTTCTGATGTGTTAACTAGGTATGATAATATTAATTATAACGTTTATTTTCATTTCTTGATAGAAAATAATATCTGCTTATTAGATATAGATTTAGAATATCATAACTAATTAGTTTGTTAGAAAACGTATGTTTTTCATATGTTTTTAAGTTTTTATTGATAAATTTTACTAACCGAATTCAGTGATAGTCTTTAGTTTAGAAAAGGACATTTTTTGTCCAAGGGATCAAGAGAAAAACTCAGGCAATAGAAGTCACTTCACAAAGAACCCGTGGTTCCGTTTCCCAGATGAATTCAATTCACGTGTCGTGAAATTGCCTCGCAGAGTTATTTCTTTAGTTTTATCGGCTTAACTTTCGCCTTCATTTATATTTTCGAATAACCAGTACATTTCAAAGACAAACAAACATCAAAACTATGTAAAACTAACATCAAATCAAAACCCCTCCGTAAGCAACTAATCAATTATTCTCAAGGTATTCATACAAGTCAGCCTGTTTCTTAGACGGACAAGGGTCAAGCAAAGATATGCCTGAATTAATATTCATACGACGGGCTCAGGTGGACCGTCCTTGCCTGAAGGGTGGTATTACGATGGTCAGTTGGACATAGAGTATACAACCAACAGACGGTGGTGTAATATGCCTAGTTATTGAGAGCTTCGACGAGGTTCAATAACAGATTCACTACCAGGCATACTAGAGAATTTAAAAAATCACTCCGCTAATATTTTACAAAAAAGTACCTTATAAGTTACTAGCGACCCGCCCCGGATTCGCACGGCTATATTATGCATGTATTATACAAACTACACAACGGATTTTGATAAGTTTTTTTTTAATAGGTTTATATTATAAACCTTCCTTTTGAATCACTCTATCTATTTAAAAAAATCTTATCAAAATCCGTTGTGTAGTTTTAAAGATTTAAGCAGTCAAAGGGAAATAGGGACAGAAAAAGCGACTTTGTTTTATACTATGTAGTGATAGTGATAGTGATTCCAGAACTCCATCTATCTATAAACCAAGATCTATCGCAATCGGTTCAGTAGTTTTGCGTGAAAAAATAACAAACATACACACAAACTTTCTCATTTATTAGTAGGATTTTAGTATCGAGATAAAAAAATGTTTAAACTGATTGAAATGTTAACTTACAGCTGAAACCAATAAACTGATTGGATAAGATAGCTGTGGGTATCCGTTAAGTAAGAATTTTGGAAAATTCAAACCCTAGACTACTACTATGATTCAGACCAGTGTTTTTCAACCTGTGGGTCGCGACCCCCAGGTGGGTCACAAAGTCTCACTCGGGGGGTCAAGGATAAACGAAAAAGTAAGGTGTCTGTAAGGTCCTACACCATGATAAAAACTACGATTTCAATGAGATAGCTGTGCTTGTTAATTCTTAACAACTTATCGAAACATGGCTCTATTTTGGAGATGTTAATGATTAAGATAACATGAATATTTTGGGAATCAAGCGAAATTTTGAACATGTCGTCAGATGCTATACTTGTATTTTCGATCAATATAGGTCTCCTCAATAAAGGTTGAGAAAATTAAATACAAACTCTTTGAAACAATGGCATAGTTTTATTAAGGATCTAGGGGGTCGCTAGATATTTTTAACTTGTAAAGGGGTCGCATTTTCAAGAAGGTTGAAAAACACTGATTTAGACATTTGGCGCAATTTTTTGAGTATTATTACTTGTTTGTTCCAAATGTCGTATCTACGTAATAGTCTATGCGAAGTAGGCACAAGGGTGGCCACCACCGTCCCTTGTCTTATCTCCAGCCTTAGGAGTCCGCCCGCGCCGCGTCTCGTACCGCCTGATGGATTAACTACATTGTTTCAACTACTCGCAGACAATTTATAATTATGCCGGTGTCGACTTTGTATGCCTAACTTTCATTGTTATGTTGTGGTATAACTTATCTGTTATAGTCATATTTAGTACTCTATGAAAGTTTCAAAAATGAAGTTCGCTGTATTTAAAAAAATGTACTAAGCAAGTCGTATCTATAGAGCCAAAAGCAAAGTGCCCTTTGCCTATAATTTTATGTTGAGCAAATTTTTGATACACAATGATATAAAGTTTTACGTTAGAGGAGTTTGTTTTTGGTTACAAAACGGACAAATAAACATTTTTCTTTCTTTCTTCTTAAACCATTTGAAGGTGACATCTTTTTCTACATTCTGGTACAATTTAAAAACGAAAACGAGACGACAAATACGTTAGAAACACCCTGCACTACACGTTCTAGCACATTCACCTATAATGTTACATTTTGTAACATTTGATTACCTCCTTCTTGACTGATAGGATAAAAGTTCTGAGAATATACGGTATATTCTCAGTTTTGTTTTTATAATTCAGTTACTGTTGATTGATTTCAAAAAGTTTATTTAGATGTACAAAAGTAGCTCTGTCTTGACAAATTATTTAATTACCTTTTAATATAAGACTAGCTTCTGGCCGCGACTTCGCCCGCCATTTCCCTTTCTTAGGGGTGAAATTTCGAAAAATCCTTTCTTATTTAGATATTATCTACATTTTCTCTCGAAATGGACCAAAGGTCTTTAAGACCAGCGATTGCAGTGCATTGGTACAATCAACGTTCAAAAGTCCACTGGCACCGTAACGTAACGCAGCACTATTTGAACATTATAAAAACGTAACCTGTGGATCGAACTCACAGCGGTTGGTGTAACGGGTGGCGGCTTATACCACTCGACCAACTAAAGACATAGGGAACATGTTGAAAATAATAATCACATTACGAACTTTTAATTCAAGTATTTATGTTTGTGTGAAACGTCTATTAGATGAAGGTCGTAAGTCCAATACTTGTTTATAGTATTATCGTCGCAAACTGATAGTGGACTTATGACGAATACTGTACATCAGTCAGTCAAGACTTATATAAAACAAATAAATATTTTAAACAATAGTCCGCCTCGATGAACTTGTTGTCTTTACCCGCCATACTGTGAGGGTATATTTACTAGGTAAATATTATTTTAATTGATTACCCCTTCATTAGGCGACCTTACAACTGAGGGTGTAAGTTTAGGCTTTAGTTAGGTATCATTCCAAGAAAATAACAGGAAAGTTTAAATGTTAATAATCTTACTTTATAAATACAAAAGTTAGTCTTAGTAATTACGCAAAAATGATTTACTTTACTGTTTGCGATGAGACTCGGTATGTATAGAGCTGAGACCTGAATTAACACATAACGCTACCTACTTTATATTCCAGTCAAAAGCCGCACTCGTACTTAATTTTTCCAAAAAAAATAATTAAGTAGGTAGTTAAGAAGTTACGTGAGAACAGATGAACATACATACGGGCAAAAGACATAACCTCTCTTTTGGCTTCGTATTAGTCAAGTTAAAAAGTAGGAAGAAAAGATTGCAGGAATTGCCAATTAAATGTACTTATTGCAAAACGAATTTAAAACTTTGTTTTACGGAATATGTGTAGGTATATTATTATTGCAATAATAATGAACTTTCTAAATTAAAGATAATCCACCTGGCGAACGTCTGGCGAAAACCACTCGAAACCATGGGCCGTCCAATTAGGATATCCCTAATTTGTGGTGCTCACTGCTCACTTCACACTGCACGATCGATCTGAAGTTAGGCAGATGTAAGAGCTCGTATGAATCGCTTGGTAAAGGATTAGGGTGATCGGAAGCTGCATACTTAAAACCCGCTCCGAATCTTACCTCCAGTGGTCAATTGAAGCGAATCATTAAGCATATTTGTAATACCTTTTTATTTCATGCTACCCCAAGTAAATGACAAACTTCTAGCTAAACCCTGCAGATTTATCTCTCCGGTCTTGTGAAAATATTGGGGGAAAAAAGTAGTCTTATTCCAGGGCTATAGCTATTTATAAACCAGTATTACCGAAATCGGTAAAACAGTTTATACTTTATATACTATGTAGTGATGGTATAACAAACACACTCGGAAACTTTCATATTAGAAGCAGTTCGGCTAAAGGGTTATGAATTATTCTAATAAACATTATCGAATAATAATTTCAAACTACCCGCATATACTCGTACCTGTCTAAACAATAGCTAATACATTTCAAATCCCGAACGATCCCGGACCAATCTCGGAACAATAGCAATTCCAAATTCGAAATGTATGTCGCCACTCCACGTACTTCCGGTCAAGTTTGAATATCCGCCCAAGTTTCACTTCCGCCGGAAGTGGGCGAAGCAACATGGCCGACTTTATCTGAAGAATTAAGGCTGATAGTTATTCAAATGACGACGCGCGACGTGTTCTTTACCTTTTGATAAGGTTACTTCGGTTTGAAGGTACAGTTCGTTGAATTAACATGAAAGCATACAAAAATACTCGTCTACTTACTAAAAGTGGGATCATAACAACAAATAAATATGTTTTATTTTAAAATACACAAGTTTGCACTCGGCATTTCATTTCTGTATTTATTTTGTAAGAAAAATGCATATCCGAAAATTCATTCAGAACACGGTTAGTAGGTTAGTAGTGCATCTGTTCGGTATTAGGTCACAAGTTCAAACCCACGAACTCGTCTGCTTTAGGGGTGGTTTTTTCCTTAGGACTTTATTAAACATAAACAGCTAAAAGATAAAGAGCAATATTTTATATGTTGATCCTAATCTGGTTCTACCAACATAACTTTGAATACAAATCGTGTGAGTTTAAAAACTTTATTGATTATATGAAATTAATTATTCACAGTACAACACTGTAGACCCACTTCTTAAACTGAATCGCAATTAAACCCGCTCCGTAATCCGTCCATATTTCAAAACGGAAGGTAAGCAAGGGGGGTGGGTGGCCCACGGATGGGGAGTGGGGGTGGTCACTGTTTGTGATTTGTAAATGGGCTCAGACCTTAGCCCTTCCTCAAGATGGGGATATATCACGGAGCCGTGAGATAATTTTGTTTTGAGATTCGTAGAGAGATGTTGTTACCAACTCTGATTGGTAAAAGTGCTTATAAGAAATAAAAAATATTGATTGTATTGCTGAGGTCGCCATCATTGAAACCAACGAAGAGGACTATACCATGGTAAAAGTACTTAAATATTTGTAAATAAAAATGGCTTTACGTAGTTGCCTTAGAGTACTTTATATCTCTGATTAAATGCTCAATCAAGCTCTTTTATAATTAACAAAAAATATATTTAAAAAGTGCAGGGCAAAGGCTTCCATAACATAATATCCGTTCTGGTACTGAACTAGCACTTTTATGTAAATATTTTGTGGCTCGTTCCTACTGAATAAGATTAGATTTTAAATTGACAAACACTGATTGGTGTAACAAAATATAAAAAATTCTCATTATTTGAAATTATCTGCGTATAAAGTACGTAAAAATGATAAGTGTCCATTTAAATGAAAAGTTATATATAAAATCCTCATACAAGTCCTAAGGTACTGAGTAAACGTTGTCACACCAAAACCCTCACCGATCACACTAAAGCATCCCTTAGCAAATGCAACCGAATTCCACCCCTTTACAATTGTCTGACGAGATATCTTAAGGGCACAAAGGTCCCGCAAATTGCCAAAGTAAGTGTAACGTCCGAACAGAAATACATTATCTGGACTTGAGGAGGAGGTGTACCCTTAGATTTATCGTTTCGGACTTCGGAAGCCCTATTTCCGATGATACCTAATGTATAGAGATAGGTAGCTATAGGTACTCACCCATTGTTACAGTGTTGGAGGTTACGTGATAGATAATTTCATGGTTATTAATTATTAGCTTTTATAACCAGATACTGAATACAGAACGACAACAAACAAGTTTGATTCTATGACATTTTGGAATAGGAAAAAAATGGCCAGTGCACTAGTACCTACCTAAGTATCCCGTCTGGTGGGTAACAATGATATGGTCTTTCACCTGTCTCTACTGCGAGAGATACTTGAATTGACTTCCGCTTATCCCTACCAAGTGGTTTTTGTGAATTTATCTGCAGGTGGGGTTTGAACCCAACCCCACCTGCAGATAAGTAAAAAGATCAATTATTTATTGTACCATAATAAAGCTATATTTATATTGTCACAACAATTATTCTAACTCACTGTTATATATAAACTCTGGAATAAAAACTGGAAAATAACAATCATGACTGTTTTACAATAAACATTCTTGTTTATCTCGTTCTGACTTTGACGTTTCTTCCGAACAATTGTTGTGGCTGTCAGTGTCAATACTGGCAACTTTACTCGTAGGAATATAAAATCTTCGTGTTGATTTATAAATATTATTTATTTAATATAAGAACAGATAAATATTCTTCTTAACTAGTAAGCACTAAATTTTAATTAAAAAACTACCTACCTATTTTTCTTTGAAATATAAGAACTTGGTTGTTACCCTTTTAATGTTTTTTTACTTGCAACATTCCTTGGACCCGCATTCCGAGATTTTTTCACGACGCTCTCGCGCATAGTTGTGAGAAGTGATCGTTTTAATTAATGAAAACAGTAATTATAATACCTTAAAGAAGGACAGGATGTTGTAATAGCCACGGGGGGTTTGTTTTGTAAATAACCTAGTCGTCAGGTTTTAAAATTATTTGTTTTCTAATAAGAAATTAAAGAATTCGTTCTAACTTGTTCAGTCGCGCGGGTTGTGTTTTGATGGACTGAATGAGTGTCTTTTTTTTTCTCTTTAATATCTAACTAAACGTTACAAATAAAAGCCGTGTCATCGTCCGAACTGATCTCTTTCATTTCCAAATTTCGGAAAAATAAGTTCTGCGAATTACGTCGTCTTAGTGCTCAAATAAAACCCAGATCTCTGGTAAGTTTTTCTCCAAATCATTCAAATTAGTCTCGCTGCTTTTCATTCCTTTTTTTCCGTGTATTTTTCTTAATTTACTAGCTAGAAGCTGACATTATCTAATGCCGCCGTTCGACACGTGAGCATTTTTATATTTTATTAGTTTCTCCAGTTAATCCTTTTCTTTTTGTCAATGATTTCAACATTAAATCATAATCTATAATTGCTAAACCATTATTTATCTTATTTCATCTAAATCATTTTGTGATGCGTGGCATATTTTTTATATATTCATATTCAACGACTGCCGATGGTCTTATATACCTAACTTATTTCTGTTTCTATATTTTTTTATTATTTGATTAAGGGGAAGTACGATTGTGCCTTTATTATACCATCGATTGCAGCGCTGAATATCCTTTCATCTTTTTCTTTGCCACGAATTCATCGTAACGGTTTATTTTCCACGCTATAGCAACGCCAACTCATCTACTCTCATACCTACCCTCACTTATTTATTTTTCTAGTCGCTTAGCTTTTTCTTTTTCAAAATTTCAGGGTTTTTACCGCACGCTTTCCTACGGGTAGCTGACCTCACGCCGCCGGCGCAACGCGATCCAGGGCGAGTAACCAGCGGTTGAAGCTGCGTTCCTCCCACCCCGGCTAGCGAAGTCCGCGCCGCGCGCCGCCGTCGCTCCCGTCGCGAAGCTAAGTTTCCTTTTCTGTCCGCGACTGCGAGAAACCAACGTACTTCGTTCCCTCCCCTGTAGATTTCTTTCTTCACGTTATCTTAAAATCATTTTGTAGATTCTTTAGTAATTTAAATTTAACTTCACTATTAATTTAACTTCACACTTTAATTATATAACTTAACGTAACTATTTTCTTTTGTTAGCCTTTGTTTTATATAACTTCATTTTTTTGTTAATAAATTTGTAAGCATTATACCCTCTATAATTTCTTAGACTTAGTTAGGTCTCCCTAAAAGCCTAGCGTGTCAATATATAGCGGAAGGATATTTTATAGAATGTTTTCCATTTCATATTTCAAATTAAAATCATAATAAACTTTAACATCACTTTTAACACCTCTTAACACCTCTTATGAGTCTTATAAGTTCTCCCCAGATCTCCGGGCATCAGCCGGCTCATATAACAAAGCTAAGTTCACACTAGGTACCTACCTAGATAGAGGTAGGTAAGTTTGTGTTCGTGTCGGACATTTAGCATTAAATATATGTTTTACCACCTTATAAAGATGGCGGCTGTGATCAGCTGCGGGCGCGCAGCACGAACTTCTACGACAGTTCCTGAGATGAATTAGTACGAGAGGACACTGCACCTAAGTAGGTATTTGTAAACAAAGACAACATAATCATTTAATGAACGTTAGGACTAATAAAGTCGGCCTTTTAGGATCAGTGTTGTAAAACAGGTTCAACTTTTACAAATAATATCAAAGTTAAATTTAAAAAAAAAATGTCCAATTAGTTTAACTAGTTAAACTTACAATTTATTGGAAAAATGTCGTTTTTATCATTATAGTCTTTATGTTATACTAGTAGTTAGTTCGAGATTGGGATCGGAATTAAAATAATCCTATGTCCTTTTCCAAGGTTCCATCAATTTCTTCATCAAAATTTACAAAATCTGTTCGAGTGTGAGAACGTTACAGACAGATACAGAATTACTTTCGCATTTACACCAGAGATTCCAGTTTTATAGTAGGACTAGCTTCCGCCCCCCCCTTAGAGGTGGAATTCATGGAATGGGATAGACGTATAGGAAGTGCAGTTGCCGCTGGGACTATATTGCAGGTACACGTATGCAAGTGTGCGAGGCGAGTGCGCCCGCGGGCGGCGGCATGTGTGCCCGAGTTGTAGACCTCGTTGCACGAGGAATGCTCTGCAGGGCTGCAAACAATTACAACTCGAATGTGCAAAAAAGACCCGTTAGATTAAGTCTTAAATAGAAAATGTACTTATTAGATTTAAATATAATATTGAACTATACGGATAATGTAATCCTTTTTTATTTCTTCCTGATTACATTATGACAATAATGTTTTTTTTTTGTCTAACAGAATATAAACAATCTGCATATCAAGAAAATAATTGTGACAGATTAAAACTTGAAATAGATGTCCGGTTTCATTATTTTGGCACAATTTAAATTGTTAAGTAAGTATACCGCAAGACCTTTCGTTTTTTCTACCCTTTTCCTTCCTTTGACCATCTCCCTTTTATTTCTATTTTTTCCTAATTTTGTCTTTATTTTTAGATAGGTTTTCTAAACTCACCACTCACACCCCTACCAAAAGTTTTAACACTTTAATGCCGTGTACACACAATCAGATATTTGTTTTAAATTATGGTAATAAAATGTCTGGTTCGGTCACGATCGTTCGGCCGGCCCCCGCGCCCCGCGCCCCGCGCTGCGCCCGCGCCGCCCGCCGCGTGCGCGTGAGTCCGCGAATTGGATCAGCTTTAGTAGATGATGGTCTATCCTTTGCGTTGTTTAGTGTATTATGTGCTTTATGGGAACTGAGATCGTTGAATATTATTATAGGGAAATGTAGAGCTCGATTCCGCATCATGCAAAAACACTTTTAAAAATAAATTACTAAAAATACTTTTATAGATATTTTCCTAAAACTGCGGATGCCTAAAAACTAGTAAAATGTTATTAATTATTAGTAATATGAGTTTGACCACTGGCATAGTAGTCCCCTCAACCATTGGTTTTTTTTTGGTCGGTCACTTTCTAAACCTATTGTTATTTACGTATAGAAAACATAAACAGAAACAAGAAAACTATATGTCATGTAAAAAAAAGCTTATGCAGTCTCACGTGTGCCTATTATTTGAAGTTAAGGTGAAAGGGTACCTGCGCTATCTCCATACAAACGTAGTCGACTGTTTCCTCCTTGGATAATGACACTAGAGCAAATATTTTGGTAGCATAAGACTGCCATGACCAATGACCATGCCTCTATGTTTTGATTTTTTTCATATTCTAATTAACGTAGGAAATAAGCGTCTTCAAAAACTAGAAATATTGCCTAAATTTTTCACACATTTTCAGACACTCACCCAAAAAAAACTACGCATATTTACGAGAAAAGGAGAACATAGGGGCGGAGCTGAAGGTTTTAATTAGTTATATAAAAAAAATTAAAACAAAATAAGCATTTTTTAGAGGTGTAAACAGTCGACTACGAAATGCTGTTTTTGTCAATAATTATGTACCTAAAACGGTGCTGAGCTGCAGTTGTCCCTTTCTTGCTGTTTGTGGAGAGGTCTGGGGGAGGAGAGGGTCGGAGCCATACGTATACATTTACTCATGTGCGTATACTACCAGCGAAGTGATGCCCCATAGTCGATAATTATATCGATACACTAGTGATGTATTTGTTATTCGATATTTATTCAAATTCTTTGGATTTAATATTGTAAGTGAAGTTCGTCGGATACGTATTGTAATTATTTGGATATTGTAAGTAGGAATAACATTTGTATTAAAAAAATTAAATAATCTATCTCTTAAAGAAAGAAAGAAAGAAAGAAAGCATTTATTGAGTACAAACACACGACAAACACAAGAATGAAGAAATGAACATGACAATGAAAACAATCATACAATAATAGCATATTTGATTGCGATTTTCATTGTTACTTTGTGGCATGCCTGGGGTAACGAAGCGTTTGTTTCATCAAAATTACCTAACATAAAAAAAAAAAAATTAATGGGTAATACTATACAATTTCATTTAAAGTTTAAATTAGTATAGAGTAGGTAATATCCAAAGTCCAGTAAACACAATCCGAGTCAAAATATTAATTAAAGTACCGGCGACAATAGCCGGCGAGTAACAAGGCATAGACTATCTAAAACACACTTTTAACAGCTTTTTTTTTTCATTTTACTTACGCACAATTATAAAGAACTATTAGAAAAGCTAACACAAATAAAAATAAATAAATATCCGCCGTCTTAGGTTTCCGTAGCTCAAAATATAAAAAAAAACCGGTCAAGTGCGAGTCGGACTCGCGCACGAAGGGTTCCGTACTATTATCATCACATGATAAAAAAAATAGATGGCGCTAGTGGTAAAAATACATGAATGAAGGGTAAATGGCGGTTTACGGTTTATGACGTATTAAAAAAAACTACTTACCAGCTCTCGTTCAAACCAATTTTGGGTGGAAGTTTGCATGTTAATGTATATCATATATATTTTTTAGTTTCATCATTCTCTTATTTTAGAAGTTACAGGGGGGGACACATTTTTTACCACTTTGGAAGTGTCTCTCGCGTAAACCATGCAGTTTAGAAAAAAATGATATTAGAAACCTCAATATCATTTTTGAAGACCTATCCATAGATACCCCAAACATTATGGGTTTGACGAAAAAATTTTTTTTAAGTTTCAGTTTCTAAGTATGGGGAACCCTAAAATTTATTGTTTTATTTTTCTATTTTTGTGTGAAAATCTTAATGCGGTTCACAATGGGTTCACAGAATACATCTACTTACCAAGTTTCAACAGTATAGTTTCGGAAAAAAGTGGCTGTGACATACGGCAGACAGACAGACATGAAAAATCTATAAGGGTTCCGTACGACTCGCACTTTATCGGTTTTTTTTAAGGTAGCTCTTGTTAAGATACCGTGATTTAATAAGAGCCACTAGAAGGTTTTTTAAAAACCTCGATATTAGTGACAAAATAACAAGAAAACATAAGAAAACAAGATTTACGAATGTTACGAGACACTCAACAGACTAGGAGAACACAATAGACTGACCTTACAATGGGTTAAGGGACACAGCGGCTCAAGGGGAAACGACGCTGCGGACGAGCTGGCAAAGAGAGGAGCGGAAGCGGTCAGTTACGGGCCTCAGCCCTCCGTCCCGATCCCCTCAAACCAACTCAGAGCCTGGATCCGCAACCACGCCAAAATGCGACACCGTCACCTCTGGGCCACGACGGAAAGCTGTAGGCAAGCTAAACTAGCACTCCCCAATACTAACAGCAGACTCACGAAACGCCTTCTGAACTTGAACCGATCGCAAATGCGCTTGGTTACAATCGCTTTGACCGGTCACGGCGCTTTCAACAAACACTTTCACAACCTGAACATAACGGACAGCCCACTATGCAGAGCGTGCATGGAGGCCGAGGAGACGACCGCGCATGTGCTGATGGACTGCACGGTACTAAAGGAGATTAGACTCAGGACTTTAGGTGACATCAAAAGCCTTCCAAAGATTTTTGAAAAACCACATCTTGTGGCAAAATTTTTGGAAGAGCTGGGCTGGTTCTCCTCCTGACAAGTGGAACCTTACGCAAAGGGGACCCAACTAAAGAGGTCTGATTGCGGAAAACAGCCCGTATACAAGTACAAGTACAAGTAACAAGAAAACAAACATTTAATAAGGTTTTCCGATTATAAATAAAGCAAGTATTTATAAATAACTAGCTGTCCCGGCAAACGTTGTTTTGCCATTTACAAAAAAAATATAAAGGAAAAAAAAATAAAAAAGAATAGCGTTCGATTCTCAGACCTAACGAATATACACAAAAAAATCATACAAATCGGTTCAGCCGTTTAGGTGGATTTTGGCAACTAACACCGCGACACGAGAATTTTATATAAATAGGGATGAAATAATTTTCCCTATTTCTACGAAATATTTCGTTTTCAATAAAATTAAGGTGGCCCTTCTTTGTCGCCGGTACTTTACTATCAGAAATCCAATAAACGTAAGGCAATTCACATGAGTAGGAAGCAGAACAAATTCAATACCACAAGCTAAATTCAGAAAAAAGAGATCACTACCTATGCGCTATAAAACGAAAACTAACAAAACGATTGAATTTTCGATTTCGTCGGCGTCGGCGCACGCACACTAACTCCACGACACCCACACTTAGACAAAGCAGCGGGGATGGAGCGGGGCGCGCGGCGGCATGCATCGAGACAGGAACATTTTATTCAAATACCTATTTTTCAAAAGTCTCTCAGGGTAAGTTGCCTCTTAACAAGATTATTTTTTTATTTTCCACATTTAAAATCAAATGAGATTAGAATACAGGCATACTTAATAAATTGGTTAACAAACATAACCTACAACAGAATTAATCTCAGTCTAAACTAAACCAGAACTAAAAAACCGACTAATCTAGCACCAAGCAACGTGTTAAACTTTCACATACAGAGTAGAGAACTAATCGACTAACGACTATCGAACTAACGATAGACGTACAATTATACTAACTATCTAATATAACATATTAAAAGGGTAACTTTGGAGATGTCTGCCGGAGTAAATCGGAGCAACAATGCTTGCTCTGATTCGACTCTAGGTTGATGTTAGCATAAAGTTGATAAGATTTTAATTATATTATTGGCTTAGTTGCAGTAGTTTGGCTGAAGAAGAGCAGTTCAGGTGTTGTTAATCTGTTGTATTAAATATTAGCAGGAGTAGTATGTGGTAGAAAATAAAATTCCAGGTATTACTACCAAAGAAAAAAACCTATTTGGTCATAACAATTATTGTGAGGGTTGTAGCACACATATCAACTCGTAAACGGAACGTAAACGTATATATCAACTCGAGCAGTTCAGTATTCTTTGTATGAAACTCCCTACTGCAACGCACACTAATAGGAATCGTAACGTAATCTCCTCGCCTCGGGACAAGCTTACGTCTCACCGTAAGCTATCTTACGACTATCCGTACTCTAGCTTGCGTTTCTTTGTCTACACTTCACGTTCGGATACTGATTAGCCGTCGCCTACCCGTACCCGAGATGATTCGGAGCTGCTGATCGCTTGGCAACGCGCTTACGCTAGGTTGACGGCGCGGCGGCGACCCTTAATCGTCATTAAAGACTTTGAAGATTTACGTTTCCACGTCAAAAAATCAATATACCTATCGGATTATGCCAACGTCTCTTGGAGCAAAAAATTACACCATAAAAGTTATGTAAAACGAGACATTTACCATGTTCACTGTTTTTATTGTTGTGGAGCTCGATATTTCGATGATCCATCCGCAACTCCAGCCTCGTTTAAAATTATGTTTGTGACAACGTCAAAATATAGAGCTCTACGAAATAAAAGCAATAAACGTGGCAGATATCCCGTTTAAAACACTTCCGTAAATAACTTTAGTAGAGAAAATAACCAGAGTAATTTAAAATCATAATATGAAAAAAATATCAACCCAAAAATTCAATATAATATACAAATAACTAAAGGCACATCCACACAATGCTTGCAAAATGCCGTATCTACGACGACGCGCGGACAGTGGACATCACAAAGTCCACTCCGACTAGAGCGAGCAGCTTATCTGCATTTCCCTGTAAGCGCGCCAAGTATGCGTCACTGAAATGTATATCGTCTTCACATCGCATACTGTGAATACGCCTTTATCTACCGTTGTTCTATTTAACTGGTTCATTGCTCATTTAGACTGAAGAATTTTTATTTTTATGTTGTTGGTATATTTTTATTTTTATCTCCATGAATAACAAAGAGGGTTGTCATAAAGACCTTTTTATTTAGTAACCGGCTTTTAAGAAATAGGAAAACGTCTTTGACTAGTTTTTTTTTTTTTAATAGTAATAATAATAATTATATGCAAAATTTATACATTATTTTTAAAACTTGTAAATTAAATTTTATTTAGGTTAGGTTTTAAAGCTTAGATAGAATTATTTTATAAGTTTTTATAGTGATGTATATATTTTGTAATCAGTTTGTTTTTATAAAAATTTAAATTTAAGAAAAATAAATGAATTGGAGATAATAATAATAATTTATTTATTTCAACAAACTTACGAGTAATTTAACAATTTTTAGTTACTCTCTATTAATATTGACCTTAACATGTAATCTAGATGCTATATAATAATAATACTTAGTGCTAGCAACTTTAATCTATATTAAGGGCGCTATCGCTACAGTGGTTAGGATATGTATTAGGTGGAACTTAGCCGATCGTGACCCGCTCGCGCGGCTTATTGGCTCTAGACGTATTACGAATAACAAACAAATCAACAATCAACCTTTACCAATTAAATCCAGCGTCTATCCAAAGTGTATCAACACCTATCTGATCGTAACGAAACAAACGAATGCATCGTCAGATCGAGACGTGTTAATGAGAGTTGTCTTTTATTTATAATAATCACAGAGATAGGACAATAGAGAATACATCAAGTTAACAAATACTTTTTAAGGAAAAATGCGTCTTCAAAAAGGCTTTGCAGGCTTAGCACTTTAAAAAATAAAAAAATCATTAACAAATACTTTTTAAACAATAAATAAAAGAGTACTCGGGTAAAATGGGCTGCGCCGCATCAAGAATTTTCCGCGGGTCTATATGCCTGATTGTCTCATTTTATTATTTTGTTTTAAGACGATAGGTTCAAATAGTTCTTTGAAGAAACTATTGAGAATAAGCGAAATTGAGGATATTTTTGTAGGAGTTTGGGGATTAATTACTTCAATTGGGATAGTATTTCAAGTAATATTGGAAACAGTTATTTTAAGAATTAAAACAAAAGCACATGGTTTTGATTAATTTGATAGACTGTTTTGTCAGTATTTCAAGTATTGAGGTAATAAATTACGTCAAATGTACACAACAGTAGATAGTTCAACTTCAATTAGAATTTCTTCGGTGTGTCAAGAATAGTGAATCTGGGAATATGTTTTGATGTAGTCTCTATTCTAAACATTTTTATTTTTAGACAGCGCGATAATGCAAGATTTCATTTATTTGTGATGATGAGCTCTGATAAGGATCATCTAATTTCAACACCTGTCTGATTTGTCAATTACGATAGTTGTGTTAACTAGTTGTCTTATGTCTAGAGACAAACGTATTGCGTCCGTCACTCCAACACTTGTAGACCTTTGTTCCATGTAGACCAGATTCCTAAAATACCAGATGCCCAACATACCAGATTCCTATTAGGTATATTAGATTTTCATTACATCAGAAATCCGTACATCGTTATTACAAATTGATTCTTTCAACGTTGTTTGATAAAAATAATTGATATGTAATTTTGATAGATTAATTTCACCGGAATACGTAAGCCTTTAAACCGGAACAAGCAAAGCCCTTCACCTACATTCATATTCAGAGTTTCATATCGAATTACGTAAGACTCTTTTTTCCATTTTATTTTTAACAAGTGACCCGCCCCCAATTATTGAAACTCTTTTAAAAGAAGCCAAATAAAATGTACGGTTACCAGTTTTCCGCGATTTAGGAAGTTTCTAATAAGTACTCTAATCTATGATTTGGTGGATTTATGTAAAAAAAAACACTTGTTTCGAATAATGCCACTTTCCGGATATTGTACAAAATTAAAATGAAATACAAATGTTCTATAATTTCAATAATAGGAGAACAAACTAACGTTCCCTAATGAACGTTTTTTCGTTTCTAGATCCTACTCACTCAAATTACCCACCCTGTTTAACGTACTTTATGCCTTTTATCTGATCAATATCGGTTCAGCCACCCCACATCCAATCCCTGTTAATATTTCCCAATACATCTCCAACATTTTCCCGCTCTTTCTATCTTTATTTGAATCTTCAGTTGTGAAGAATCGTCCGTTCCCACGGCATGCGGCAGTACACATCACTCTTCGTCAACTACATTTACAAAAACACAATGAATTATAAATCTTATTTAAAAAGCTTTAAGCTCAGATTCTATTAGCAGGTGATATCCTAGAGATGCGCTAGCAAAACACGGATTTAAATTTTAAAATTCGATCGGTTTTTATTCTTTCGATTTTGGATTTTAAGTCTTCAATTATATAGTGTATTTTGGTATGTTAATGTGATGGTTGTTAAGTTGTTTATTCCGTAGCGAATGTACCTACCTATGCAATACGGTATTCAAATATTTCGTGAATCATGCGCATCGGTGTGTATAATTACGTTTTTAAGTGCTCCGTTTATCTTTCAGGGGTTTTCAACAGTTTTTATAGTTTTATGTGAAGATTGTGTAGTAATTTTGCATTTAAATCTAAAATTTTAAAGGAAATGAAGTAATAAATAAATGCTTTACCGAGGAGAAGCATAATAATATGAATTATAAAGAAAGGCAATGAGTTACCTATATGTTTCGCTGGAGGTGACATGTCAAAGAAAAAGTTTGCATCGATATCGCGTGTCGATAGAACCGTATACATATATGTTAAAACGATTTAAGCAAAAATTGCTGCACACTTCTTTTTTTATATCACCTCCAGTAAAAGATACGAACTCAGTGGGAAAGTATCCGTTTGTCATATATCTGAATTAGTTGTCATCCTGAGTAACATAGACAATGTACTTTTTATCCCGATATTCGTACGTGATCGGGACTTACGCGGGTGAAACCGCGGGGCACATGCATAGGTATAATAATTAGTATTTTACTCAAAGTAAATCAAATAAATACATCCTAATTATATTCATTTAACTTCCATCACATTCTCCCATAACTTTCTTTACCTTTAAATTAAAAATGTTTATAATCCCTGTATCTAGTGTTGCGTATCTCGGTAGCGGATTTCCATTCGGTACCTCCAGAATGTACCGTGGTCCGTGACTGATCCGCGACCTCATAATGATGTAGACTCTTCTACCGTCTACCTACCTACCGTCTCATTTAGACAATTTTAACGGATCGCTTTTTGATTTGCATGTAATGTTTGTTTTATTTACCTAGGTTTGATGGCAGGGCCAATTGCCAATCCGAATCCAATACTAGCATCTTAACACAATTAATGCGAAAATTGAACCATCACCACCATCTATTATCCATCTGTACCTACAAATGAAGCAATAAAGGATGATTAAGATTCTGATTTAGAATAAATAAAGACATCAGAACTCTTTGGTAAAATCATTATGTAGTGAACAGGTATCTTCTAGACGCACGTGGTACATCGTAGATCGCATCGACACCTACCATCAAGCAGGTGTTATACAAATAAAAATAAATTAGTATTTAAATATGTAAAAAAATATATTAATCCTATTGGGATTAAAATTAGTAGGTATAAATTAGAAGAAGTAGAAAAATACTTCAAGACGTGAAACCATGCAACGTTCCTACGTATGAAAATCTCTAAGTAAATCAAATTAAAACAATCAAACGAAACATCAAGAACCGTATAGAAACGTGCAAACAGTTTAGAATCACTAGAACTATCGACTCTAATGGTTCATTAAACTTAATTGCACACTAACTTTAATTAAGTTTAATTACTTAAAGTTAATTCTTACATTAACTTAGAGGGGCCTTACGGGCGATAATCGAAATGGCTTACATACTCGTGCGAGCTTCGTTGTGAAAGCTTATGTTAATGTTAACAAAGCTTTGGTTTTAAGTGAATACACAGAGTTATTTGAATTTGTATGTTTGTATTTGTAACGATAAAATATGTTAGAAGTAGCTAATTGTTCAACAATATTATTGCTATTATATTATTTTACAATAAACTATGTTGCAAAGGTTTTTTGCAAAATAAAACTGTTATTATACTAGCATTACACCGTGGTTTCACCCGCGTATATCGGGATGAAAAGTGGCCTATGTTACTCCCAATAAATTAATATATTAATATAATAGATAACATCAAGTTTCATCTAAATCGGTCGAGTAGTTTCGGAGCGTATTCGTTTCAAACAAAAAACTTTCCTCTTTATAATATTAAGATAAAATTAAGTAGGTATAAGTCGTAGATTTATTGTGGTCTGGGTATTTTATATATTCGTATGATAAGTAAGTAGGTAAGGTATTTACAAAAAACATCGGGATAGAAAGTAACATTACCTATGTAATTCCTAAAGATTTAATGTAATTTATATATACTTGCCAGGATTTACTCAAAATTGGTCTAGAGCGTTTCAAACCAGCTCAACTCTTTTCTTTTCAGGATTATTTACCATGATAGCTAATATTTATAAGGTTTATAAATAGAAAGTCCAATAATATTCACTCAATATCTATGGATAAACAATAGTGGAGACTTTCATAATTTGAAAAATATTAATACCTAAATGCAGTTAGCTTAAAAAGTCAGCGAATAGTTTTAGAAAGTATGATTTGTTACTAACTAAAATCTAAAGAATTGAGACTGGTGACGCCATCTACCGTCGAGTAGCGAAACCTTCCTTTAAAAATACATGGAAAAGAACCTGTAGAAAGAACCATCGTCATTTTTTCTCCATTTTTTCGCCAAATAAAATTTACAGTAAAAAGGGTTAGAATTATAAATAAAAAGTTTAGGTAAGTAGAACTCGGGGGTAGTCCTTAAAGAAGGACTACTAAACCAATTGCGATAAAACTTATATTATTATGAGCGTGTGGTGTCCCACTGCAGGGGCGTGTGGTGTCCCACTGCAGGGGCGTGTGGTGTCCCACTGCAGGGGCGTGTGGTGTCCCACTACAGGGCAAATGTCTCTCTATTACTCCCCTTCCATAGTTCGCGATCTTTATTTTAATCCATTTTCATTTTCAAACGGCTTTCGACGAAAATATGCACAGGTGCAGTTCATATTATGTAGAAGGACCTAAACTTTTTCACCACAATATCTCCACGGGATCGGAACTTATACGCGTAAATATAGTACGTACGTACAGTATGGGTCATAAGTAAATAATGAGTTTGCTACAATAATACTATCAACAAGGATTGGACTTACGACCTTCTTCTAATAGACGTTACACACAAACTTAAATACTTGAATTAAAAGTACATACACAGTGGGATTATTATTTTCAACATGTTAGCTATGTCTTCAGTTGGCCTAGTGGTATGAGCCGCCTCCCGCTACACCAACCGACGTTGGTTCGATCCACAAGTTACGTTGTTAAAATGATCAAATAGTGCTGCTGCACAGGATTGTAAACGTTACGGTGGGCAGAAACTTTTGACCGTGGATTATACCTACATTTAATCTGAAAATATGAAATTCAAATTTTAAACTGACTGATATTATTATATGAACGCACAGCTCAAACCAATGGACAGAACGGCCTCTTTAGCAAACAGCTATATGACGTAGGCTAAGAAAGGATCAATTCATAATATGTGGACGAAGTCGCAGATGAAAGCTAGTATAAATCATAATAATATAAGTAGATAGATATAAGTAAATGTTTATTTCTACCATTTCTATTGTGCTAATTGTTCGTTCACCCGTTCTGTATGCATCAAGAGATCTCTCTGAGGTTTTCGTACGTCTTTACCTACACTTATACTACACAGGATGTTTGTTTTTAATTACATTTGATTGATTAGCTTTTTTTTGTATAAACTTGTTCCAAATCGATTAACGACGTTGTGATCTAACGTAAAAGAGTATTTAGTCAAAAAAAACTTTTATGTAGGTAGGTAAGTATTTGTTTTATCCTGTCAGGAAAGGCAAAGATTCCTGAGGTGCAAACATTCGTTATAAAACTCAGACATCCCTACATTACTGAAATGTATGAGTAACTGAGTGAGTTTATTTTTACAGCGTCCTAGTCATTAAACATTTAGCCAATTTTGACTTATTATAGACATCTTTAATTTAGTGTTATTATAAGTACAGTATCAGGGACAAAATAGTCTCAACAGTTCGATTGTCTCCCCCAACCGGACTACTGGGACAAAGCCAAAGATACACATAATCAGAAAACATCACTACATAGTATAAAACAAAGTCGCTTTCTCTGTCCCTATTTCCCTTTGTATGCTTAAATCTTTAAAACTACGCAACGGATTTTGATGCAGTTTTTTTAATAGATAGAGTGATTCAAGAGGTAGGTTTTTATGTATAATACATGCATAATATAGCCGTGCGAAGCCGGGGCGGGTCGCTAGTAATATATATATGAAAATAAACAGAAGCCATTGTACTTACACACCTCTCCTAAATTCGCCTAATAAAACCCTAAATTCACAAAAACCACACGTAACACAAAATAAAGAGCATAAAATAAACCGTTCACAAATAAGCCTCGAGAAAAATAAACCAAATAACGTGTTATATTTATTCTTGTTGTGAATGAATTTAAAGCACCCTGTAGTAGGTGTTTCTTACCGTTAACGCGAGCGGTGGATGGAGGCTTCAACTCGGGACTTGTGTGTGGCGTACGCTAGGGCTGCCGTTACGTATACCTACATTTTATCTAAGATACTAAAATGTAGTAAAAAAATAATGTTATAAAGAGGAAGGATTTTTGTTTGTAACGAATAGGCTCCAAAACTACTGGACCGATTTAGATGAAACTTGGTATGAGGATACATTGATGCAATGGAAATAAGATAAGCTACTATTTATTCCAATATTCCCACGGGATCTGGAGTTACGTGGTTGAAACCACGGAGCGTTGCTAGTATTATTTTAAAACAAAAATATAAATAAATAGTTTATTTTCTAAAAAGAATTACTTACATGATGCAGTATCTACATCAATCCCGAAACTACATCAACCTGTATTTCGGATACAGGTTGATGTAGTTTTCTCAGATCAGAAATAAATTTTAAAAGAGTCCTAGTCAGTTTCCCTTGTCGAAAAGTAAATAAAATGTGAATAAATTGGTACCAAACTAGTTAAAAAAAAGAAAAAAAAAGCTTTCTTTAAAATATAATCAGCAGTTTTCTATCTTGGTTTTGTAATTTTTGTACTCATCTAAAAACTTTATTCTGTTTTTCGGTTCTTAACGGCTCCACCATGGGAGGCATTTTTTCGGTTACACTGGTCAATGTATTATCAATGTACCTCTAAGTAAATGTCATGTCACGATTTATACTACAGGTATGACTAAAAATAATTCACTTATTTTTAGTACAAACCTAGCTACTTTTTTATTCCTAAAAATAAAATACATACAAAAATATAATGTGCCACCCCTAAGAAGTTCCCACTTATCCGCGTCGCGCACAATGCTACTGTATGTTATAATTTTTGCGCCAAAAATACGCGCGAACAATGGACCGTAATGAATGTATCGTAGTTCGTATAACCATTACCGAGCCATTGTTTTTGGCAATATGAAGGTAATTACGGGTTTTTAATCATGCTGTATGTTAAGATGTGGTTTTTTTGTTAGCTTTTTAATAAGTAGGTGCATGTGTAAGGAAAAAGTTGAAATTGTTAACTTGGAATAGGAAAAAATGGAAAGTATGATTTTGATCGTTTTAGTTCGGTGTTATTATCAGGTCAATGACCTAATTTTAATTGGTTTTGGAATATACTATACTTACCGACTCTGATGATGTCGATGTCAATGTTATTCAAAAGCACCCAGATCTTAAAGATAATATTTACAAGGTCTGCTTCGATTCGAATAAAATACAAAAAAAACTCAATAAATAATTTTCAAAATGAAAAGAACGAGTTGGTACCTACTATTCCCTATATTTAAATCAAGTTAGCCTGTCTGAGACTACCCGACTGAACAAAAGAAGTGTTGTGTGTTATCATTAGCACCCCACACACCCCCTGGGGTGGGGGTGTACCGCAGGGGGGTGCTTTTCAACGAATTCTATACAAAAGTTTGAATAAGAGTAATACACGTCTTGTCTTGAAATTAGGGTGACTATAGATTTCGGATAAGACTTAAAATAAATTAAAAACTAAAAAATATTTGAAAAATAAATGGCTATTTGAATGAAAAACTAAAGGTCTTCAAAGGTAAAACGTAGGTAATTGTAAAACACTATTACTTACACCCCGTCATTTCACTAGTGTAAAATAGTACATTGTTATCCTAGGTGTGAAAGTCACTCATTACAAGTCCCGAGACGGAGTTTGGCGCCCGAGCGTAGCGAGGGCGCTAATAGTTCGAGGGACTTAATGAGTCTTTCACCCGAGGTAAACACTGTGCTTTTCATTACGAATAATACATAAAATTCTTCCTAACAACGAGAGTGAATGAGAGACTCCATACTACCTGATCCTCTTACAAGGTTGGGACCAAAGAGGTTATATACATGTAGTGTTATTCTTTGGTGTTACTTAAAGCAAGGAGGTTAGGTTTTTAAAGTTCCATAAGCGTAATGTTACTGATACTGGCTACATGCACATTGCACAAGTCGTGCGAAGCCATAATTTGACATGACAGCTGTCAGTGAAAGAGAAAAGCCCTAGGGCTGGAAATTTTATTTTCTACACGCTCTTCATGCATCTTTAGACCTACTTTCGGAGTATGAGTAATGAAAAGTACATTCTTCTCGTCCAAAGGTTTTGTGCTTTGAGTTCAAGGCTCTTGTGTTTTTAGAAAAGGCAAACTTTTTTGTTTATAATAATCGTTTAATCTGATTAAATCATAATTAGGATTTAAATCAGGTCATAGTTTAGTTTAGTTCTACGGGGATGCTTCCCCCACTTAGTCTCTTAATTTGGAACATTATGCTTGTGAGAAGATCTTCTTTGTCACTCCAATGACAAGTCTTTACTGACCGTACTTTACTGACCTTATGTAAGATCCTCTGCAGCTCGGAGCCTTGTTTTTTTTGTTAATAAAATATCTCAGTATATTATAAAAGCATACTCTCCCTACACAATACAGTACAGAGGCAATTGTTACCGAGATTGGTTTAAATCAGCGCATGTGATCTTAATTAATGAATACGGATGAAAACGAATGATTAAGCTCATTCCTTTAATTTATTCATGAGAGCTTTCTGTGAAGCTTTCAGTAAATATACGTGGGACAAGAGACGTGTTACTTACGCGGCAATTGTTTGAATTGTAAACGAATTGTTTTAATGTATTGAGTTTGTACTTCATTTTCTAATGTTACGTTTTGTTTACGCATAATATAAGTACCTAAGTAAGTAGGTACGGTCGGAGTCAGAATTGCAGACCCAACGTAGAGCTCTAAAACTGCTGTTATTATAATGTTTTCAACTCAAGCAAGATTCAAAGGTCTTGCTCAAGTTCAATTTTAAAGTCTTTTAACTCATGAATTAATTAAATAAATATTGTTAGAAACATTCCAATAATGATAGTTTTAGAACTCTACGGTGGTTCTTCAATTCTGAATACATTTGGTGCCAATTAAGCCGCCGGTTTCATCACGATGTTTTCCTTTACCGTATAAGAGCAATAGTCAAAGTTGATTACGTTTTAACGAGTTCGATTTTCGATCGTCGTTCATTGAAGGTAAACCACCAAAATTATCCAATTTTATTTTTGTATCTTGAGATAAATTTGATAATTTCAAGCCATTTTAAATTTAAAATTAAAATGATTATGATGATTTTAAAATATCAAAGCTTACTTGAGCCTATACTTTTCTAGACCAATCAATTCGTCCTTCCGGAAGCTAAATGTTGGTACCTACCTACATGCATTTTATAAGTAACTAGCGACCCGCCCCGGCTTCGCACGGCTATATTAAGCATGTATCATCACTACATAGTATAAAATAAAGTCGCTTTCTCTGTCCCTATATGTCCCTATATCCCTTTGTATGCTCAAATCTTTAAAACTACCCCACGGATTTTGATGCGGTTCAAGAGGAAGGTTTATATGTATAAATAATACATGCATAATATAGCCGTGCGAAGCCGGGGCGGGTCGCTAGTTATACATATAAACCTTCTTCTTGAATCACTCTATTTAAAAAAAACAGCATCAAAATCCGTTGCGTAGTTTTAAAGATTTAAGCATACACAGGGGTATAGGGACATAGGGACAGAGAAAGCGACTTTGTTTTATACTATGTAGTGAAGATTCTACAAGGAACTCGAGACGTCAGTAAATACTGAACCAAATAAGTAAAAATCAAACAAATTTAGTTCACCCGACCCGTTATCTCTAACCATCTGCACTGAATGAATTCATACGAGATGCGAGACGGGGTGCAAATACTAGTTGAGAAAGGCAGGAAATATTACCATTGGGCCCCGACTCCGGTCGCGATCTTGGCATAAGTAGGTACCTACTCCTTATCGTTGGAGACATGCAGTCTTGTGAGGTAACGATAGCAAGACAATTGCATAAAAAATAATACAATGTCAGAGATATTTTGACTAACAATATTTATAGTGTATTAAAGTTAAATTTAAAAAATAATAACCTTTATTATCTTAAATTCTAAAAATAATTTTAAGTCAAAATAATATGTAAATAATGTAAATACTCCGAACAATCAGTTTTTTATTTCCATTTTCAGAAAATAGAGCTAACCTCCTTTGCCTAGCCTCCATAAGACAAGCATAGTTACTTCTTTGCTAGATGGTGTGCAGTATCCTGCAATATTTTTTTTTACATTTCATAACGGATAGAGAAAAAAATAGTTTAAATTATTAATTTTCATATTTATCTGCGAACGGTACAAAGGCAAATATTCGCTCACATAATCGGTACATCGTCGTGCACATTTGAAATATTTATACGTTAACTAGAAGCATTAATGCTCGATGGTGCAGAGCTTTATCATATCTATACCTACTCTATACCTACACTTTATGTCTGCGATTCTCTGCCTGATAACTCTATTGTCTATTGCTTTCTCAAATTTTGTTTCAGAAATATGGAGTTTGGCTTAATTTTTTAAATATATCTTAAAATAAATAGTGCAGTACATTGTACACAGTGCAAACTAATCCCTAACTAAGCAACTAGGCTTGTGTTATGGTGACCAGACAACGGATAGAATATTTAGATACTTTTTTTGAAAACTTACATACAATAACACCCAGACCACAACAAATAGGTACTTATTCGACGGCGGGAATTGAACCTGTATCTTTATGTGTCGCATGTGGGTGTTCGCTGACCGCGCCACATTTATGTGTCGCATGTGGGTGTTCGCTGACCGCGCCACATTTATGTGTCGCATGTGGGTGTTCGCTGACCGCGCCACATTTATGTGTCGCATGTGGGTGTTCGCTGACCGCGCCACATTTATGTGTCGCATGTGGGTGTTCGCTGACCGCGCCACATTTAGGTACGGTCGGCTGCATAATTACAGACCCACCGTAGAACTCCAAAACGGCTGTTATAAGAATGTTTTCAACACGAGCAAGATTCTAGGCACCTGCTGTAGTTGAAGTTAAAAGTCTTCTAACTCATCAATTTATCAAACAAAAACTATTAGAACGAAATTTAAACATTTCAATAACAGTAATTTTAGGACTCTATCGGGGGCTGCAATTATGCAGCCGACTGTATATATAAAATTTAAAGTTCTGACTGATTGACTTACTGACTGATATAATATCAATGCACAGCTCAATCAAAGTAGGTATAAATACAGATAGCTGTTATAAAATGGACATTCGCTGAGAAGGAATCATGGAAAATTTCTAACTCTAAGCTGACGATTTCACAGGCACAAGCTAGTCATTAGATACATTAACTATAAACTACAACCGTAGTATTTAATTGCCTAAGTAAGTAAAAGGCTATAGACAGTTTCTAAAAAAAACTACAAATTCGTCTTCTAAGTGTAGTACCTACTTAGTAGATACTTTTTCTATAC